>JAJEJO010001769.1:85894-117940 GCA_020662805.1 Glaucomys volans
ACCAAAGGAATGAACAACCTGTTCAATGAAATAATAACAGAAAATTTCCCAAACCTGAAGAATGAAATGGAAAATCAAATACAAGAGGCTTACAGGACACCAAATGCACAAAATTATAACAGATCCACACCAAGGCACATTACAATGAAAATACCTCACATACAAAATAAAGATAGGATTTTAAAGGCTGAGAGAGAAAAGTCTCAGATTACATATAAGGGGAAACAAATACAGATATCAGCAGATTTCTCAGCCCAGACCCAAAAAGCAAGAAGGGCCTGGAACAATTTATTTCAAGCCCTCCAAGAACATGGAAGGCAACCAAGAATCTTATATCCAGCAAAACTAACCTTCAGACTTGATGGTAAAATAAAATCTTTCCAGGATTAAAAAAAAAAAAGCTGAAAGTATTCACAAATAGGAAGACTTCACTACAGATCATTCTCAACAAAATATTTCATGAGGAGGAAATGAGAAACAACAATACAAGTCAGCAAAGGGAGGAACTACCCTAAAGGAAAGCCAGTCAAAGGAGAAATCAAGTCAAGGTAAAAAACAAAAATAAACCAAAATGACCAGGAATACAAATCATATCACAATAACAACACTGAATGTTAATGGCTTAAACTCATTAATCAAAAGACATAGATTGGCAGATTGTATTAAAAAGAAAGACCCAACTATATGCTGTCTTCAAAAGACTCATCTCATAAAAAAAGACATCCACAGACTAAAGGTGAAAGGATGGGAAAAAACATACCATGCACATGGACTCTGTAAAAAAGCAGGGGTCTCCATCCTCATAGCAGATAAAGTGGACTTCAAACCTAAGTTAGTTAGAAGGGATAAAGAAGGACATTTCATACTGACTCAGGGAACCATAAACCAGCAAGACATAACAATTTTAAATATTTATGCCCCAAACAATGGAGCAGGTATGCACATCAAACAAATCCTTCTCAATTTTAAGAATCAAATAGGCCAAAACACAATAATAATGGGTGACTTTAACACACCACTCTCACCACCGGATAGATCCTCCAAACAAAAATTCAACAAAGAAACTATGGAACTAAATAATATGATCAATGATATGGATTTAACAGACATGTATAGAGTATTTCATCCATCATCAAGTGAATACACTTCCTTCTCAGCAGCTCATGGATCCTTCTCCAAAATAGACTATATACTATGCCACAAAGAAGATATTAATAAATACAAAAAAATAAGATACTACCTTGTATTCTATCTGACCATAATGGAATGGGATTAGAAATCAATGATAAAATAAAAAAAAAACTATTCCTACACCTGGAGACTAAATAATATGCTATTAAATGATGCAATGATAACAGAAGGCATTGAGGAGGAAATAAAAAAAATTCTTAGAGGTAAACGAGAACAATGACACAACATATCAAAATCTCTGGGACACTCTGAAAGCAGTACTAAGAGGAAAGTTCATTGCATTGAGCTCATACATTAAAAAAATAAAAAGTCCACAACTAAACAACCTAACATTATATCTCAAAGCTCTAGAAAAAGAAGAACAGATCAACACCAAAAGTAGTAGAAGACAGGAAGTAATTAAAATCAGAGCTGAAATCAATGAAATTGAAACAAGAGAAATAATTTAAAAAATTGACAAAACAAAAAGTTGGTTCTTTGAAAAAGTAAACAAAATTGATAAACCCTTAGCCACACTAACAAAGAGGAGAGAAAAAACTCAAATTACTAGAATTCGTGATAAAAATGGAAAAATAATAACACACCACTGAAATACATAACATAATTAGAAGCTACTTTGAAAATCTATACTCCAACAAAATAGAAAATATTGAAGACATTGACAAATTCTTAGAGACATATGATCCTCACAGCTTAAACAGATCAATTTCAAGCACCAAAATAGAAGAAGCCATCAAAAGACTACCGATCAAGAAAAGGCCAGGACCAGATGGATTCTCAGCAGAATTCTACAAGATCTTTAAAGAAGAACTAATACCAATATTCCTCAAAGTATTCCATGAAATAGAAAAGGAGGGAACCCTTCCAATCTCATTCTATGAAGCTAGTATCACTCTGATACCAAAACCAGACAAAGATGCATCAAAGAAAGAAAACTTTAGACCGGTATCACTGATGAACATAGATGCAAAAATCCTTAACAAAATTCTGGCAAACCCCATACAAAAACATGATCAAGTGGGGTTTATCCCAAGGTTGTTTCAACATCTGGAAATCAATAAATGTAATTCATCACATCAATAGACTCAAAGGTGAGAATCATTATGATTATTTTAATAGATTCTGAGAATGCATTTGATAAAATACAGCATCCCTTCATGCTTTAAAACACTCAAAAAAATCGTGATAGTTGGAATGTACCTCAACATTGTAAAGGCTATCTATGCTAAGCCCATGGTCAACATCATTCCAAATGGAGAAAAACTGAAACTGTCCCCTCTAAAAACTGGAACCAGACAGGGATGCCCTCTTTCACCACTTCTATTCAACATCCTTCTTGAAATACTAGCCAGAGCAATTACACAGACCAAAGAAATTAAAGGAATATGAATAGGAAAAAAAGGTCCCAAGCTGTCACTATTTGCTGATGACATGATTCTATATTTAGAGGACCCAAAACACTCTACTGGAATACTTCTAGAACTAATAAATTAATTCAACAAAGTGGCAGGATATAAAATCAATATGCATAAATCTAATGCATTTCTTTTCATAAGTGATGAATCCTCTGAAAGGGAAATTAGGAAAACTTCTCCATTCACAATAGCCCTCAAAAGAATTAAAATACTTGGGAATCAATTGAACTAAAGAGGAGAAAGATGTCTACAATGAAAACTACAGAACACTAAGCAAAGAAATTGAAGAAAATCTTAGAAGATGGAAAGATGTCCCATGTTCTTTGATAGGCAAAATTAATATTGTCAAAATGGCCATTCTGCAAAGGCACTATATAGATTCAATGCAATTCCAATTAAAATTCCAATGATATTCCTCATGGAAATAGAGAAGGCAATCATGAACTTCATCTGGAAGAATAAAAGACAGGCAAAACAATCGAACAGGCAAAACAATCCTGAGCAAAAAGAGTGAAGAAAGAGGTATCACAATACCAGACCTTAAACTCTACTATAGAGCAATAGTAACAAAAACAGCATGGTACTGGCACCAAAATAGACAGGCAGACCAATGGTACAGAATAGAAGATACAGAGACAAATCCACAAAAATACAGTTACCTCATCCTAGACAAAGGAGCCAAAAACATACAATGGAGAAAAGATAGCCTGTTCAACAAATGGTGCTGGGAAATCTGGAAATCCATATGCAGTAAAATGAAATTAAACCTCTCTCTCTCACCACTCACAAGACTCAACTCAAAATAGATCAAGGACTTAGGAATTAGATCAGAGACCTTACACCAAATAGAAGACAAAGTAGGCCTGAATCTTTATCATGTTGGCTTAGGATCAGACTTCCTTAATAAGACTTCCAAAGCACAAGAAATCAAAGCAAGAATCAATAAATGGGATGGATTGAAACTAAAAAGCTTTTTCTCAGCGAAGGATGCAATCAATAATGTGAAAAGAGAGCCTACAGAGTGGGAGAAAATCTTTACCACATGCACTTCAGATAGAACACTAATCTCCAAAATTTATAAAGAACTTACAAAGCTTATACCAAAAATACGAAGAACCCAATCAATAAATGGGCCAAGGATCTGGACAGACACTTTATAGAAGAGGATGAACAGGTGCTCAATAAATATGTGAAAAAGTGTTCAGCACCTCTAGTAATTAGAGAAATGCAAATTGAAACAACTCTAAGATTTCATCTCACTCCAATTAGATGGCTATTATCAAGAACACAAACAATAATAGATATTGGCATGGCTGTGGGGAAAAAGGCACACTTTTACATTGCTGGTAGAGTTGCAAATTGGTACAGCCACTCTGGAAAGCAGTGTAGAGATTCCTCAGAAAACTTGGAATGGACCCACCTTTTTACCCAGTTTTCCCACACCTTGGTTTGGGACTTAGAATTAGCATACTACAGAAACACAACCACATCAATGTTTATAGCAGCTCAATTGACTGAGGAACCAACCTAGATGTCCTTCAACAGAAGAGTGAATAAAGAAGCTGTGGCATATATACATAATGGAATACTACTCAGCCATAAAGAAAAATAATATTATGGCATTTGCAGATAAATGAATGGAATTGGAGATTATCATGCTAAGTGAAATAAGCCAATCCCCCCAAAACAAAGCCAGAATGTTTTCCCTGACAAGTGAATGATGATACAGAATCTGGTTGGGGGGGTGGGGGGTGAGAGAAGAATAGAGTAACTTTAGATTATGTGGAGGGAAATGAGAGTGGGAGGGGACTGGGGTATGAAAAATGGTGGAATGAGACAGACGTCATTACCCTATGTACATATGTGTTTAACAAGAATGGTATGAATATACATCATGCACAACCATAGAAATAAAAATTTGTACCCCATATGTGTACAATGAATCAAAATGAAGTCCATAAAAATTAAAAGAAAAAAGGAAAGATATTGGAAATGAAACAAACAAAAACCCTTCTCCAAGAGAAAGGGGAAATACTGGTGAATGATAGTGGCCAAGATATATTGTTACATTTGTGTGTGTGTACAAATATGTAACAAAAAATTCCAACATTAGTACAACTATTATGCACCAATAAAAATATGGAAAAACCTTCCCTTAAATTGCTCTAAACTGTGGAAATAGTTACTTTTGGAATTTTTGGTTCTTATCCTCAAGAATACCTTACCATTGCTGAATACACTTCAGAGATGGTACTCATGGCTTTTATTAGTAGAGATCAGAGACTACAGATTTTAAAAACTGAGGCTGTAGATCAGTGATGAAGAGCATGCCGCCCTGAATATGTGAAAACCTGTTTTTCATCTCCACCAAACCTCCCCAGCAAAAAAGAGATGATAGGCTCTAATTGGACTGTCCTTAGAAAAGTAAGTTCTGTTAGAATTGGATAAGATCCTTGAGAAGAAGAAAAGTTTGACCTTATATCCCTCTCATAATATATGCACTTAAATGATATGTGAAATTGCTCTTCTAAGCAACTTAAGACAATAAGAAAATGCATACATTTCTGTGATTATAATGGTTCAATAGTTAAGAGTGGTGTGTTGGAAAGACAACCAAATAAGAATGGGGTTACTTGAAGCATATATATATATATGCTTCATTTAGCAAATTGTATTTAAGTAAAATCAGTTTTCTATAAAAAGTTATAGGATGATGAAAAATACAATATCCTGAAATAAACATAATTTGTAAAGTTAGTGTCATCACAAATCTCACATGTAAATATTATCTTCCTGCACTAACCCAAAAATGCATAGTTAAAAAGTTAAAAATCTTGGTCCTCTCCTTTTTAGCAAACATAGAGAAACTCATATAATCATGTTTGCCAAATTTAGGAAAATTAACTCACTGCTCTATAAGTGTACTCTACTATCACAAAATTAATTCAAAGTCATGTGCGTTCTCTGGTTGTAAAGAACACTTCAACTAAATTCTGTGTTTGACAGATTTAACTCAACTATAACATGAAAATTGGTGCCTTGTTCATGTGTGCCAACATTTTTAAAATATAAATTTTTTTGGTTAAAAAAGAAAATTTGGGAGTCTTAATCACTTAAGAGTAAAAAATCATGAAGACTATTGATAATCTTAACATTGAGTTATTTATGTAGCAAATTCAAACCTTAAAGAATAAACTTGAGATAAGAAAGAATATTTATGATTGCAAATATTCTAGGCTTAAAAATAATTAGTTCAAGAAGATTTTCATCAAATTAATGAGGATAAAGCCAAAATGGAGGAAGGGGGAATATCAGTAAATTCTTTGAGTTCATTGGGAAAGTCATTTTTCTTATTTATCAAAGCATCTCTAGGTGCTACATTCAAGAAATGTTATCAGATTGAATAAAATGAATTATTCAGGCTTTGAAAAATGTATATATGCAACTAATTTATTAAATAATCTCAAACTATGATATTAACATCAATAATTCAAAAACATTTAACCATTACCTTAAATAAAAATCTATAATGTTCAAACATGCTCTGTGAAAATCCCTTTCCTATTTTAATTACATCTCTTGCAATCCTATAACTTTCTTAGAACTTTTGAGTATAAGAAGCCCAACTTAGTACAGTCAAATTAAATTCAGTAGAACATTTTAAGTTCTTGTCCTTCCCTCTGCATGATGATGGTTTAGACTCCACCTAAGAATGTAGGTGTGAAGAAAGCATTGGCGTACTTTTCACTCCATGTCTGCTTTTGTCCTCTTGTGTTTCTTTCTTTATCTGCATCAGAGTTGAAAAAAATGTGCACAGATATTTTTATTTACTTCTAATCCTCTTGGCTATCAAAGACCTGGGTGTGGAAGGCAACTACATGCCAACTCATGTGCACTGTATGAGATCACTGAAAGAGGTGTTGCTACTGAACAGTTTTCATGATATGGGAGCTACTCTATTCATATTTCTTCAACTTTCTTCCTCAGCAGTGCACCATTCATTTTTCTTGCTGTTGGAATCCACTTCTTAAGTGGTAACTCAAGTTTATTTTCATTAAGTTCAGTTGCTTTCTCAGCTGGGCTTATTAGGCTATGTTCTTATCAAAAAAGGAAAAGCCCTATGTCCTTATCATAACAAATAGCTGACTGTTCTATCTTCCCTGCTGTCACCTCTCTTCACTTTGCATTGTTTCTCCAATTCTTTCTTCCTCTGCAGAAATGTCTGTGAGGGCCATAAGATGTCCACCTAGACAAAGGGATATGTCTCATCTTCCTGCAGACCCAGTCCCTAGTAGATGTCTTGGGTCCTCTTATTTGGATGAGAGGAACAGCCATTATCCTCCCCTTGTGAACAGAGGATGAAATATTTTACCAGGATATCTGCTTTTCCTACACTCTGTTCACAAACCCTTGTATTTCTTTTCTTTTCTTTTCTTTTCTTTTCTCTTATAAGAACTTCAGAGATTCTGGTGGGGGTTGATGAAATTTATTTCTCTTTCTCTTAGTAAACACTCCTGGAAACTTCCTTTTGAAAGTTTGTAGTAGTTTTTGGATGCAATTCTAAAGTAACAGGGAATGTCAAATTCATAATTGGTTCCATATATATTGAACTGGAGACTTGTACTCTGTATTTCAATGTATTTTCCCCATATTTGCCTCGATTTTCACAATACAATTATTTGAAGAAACTGTTCTTTCATGGAATATTTAATAATTTAGAATTCCCCTGCTTTCCATGATATCTCTGAGTTAAAGACTCATTTATAGTTTAACATGCAAATCCTTCTGATCAATTTTTTGGTGAAATTAATTAATTTACAGAGCTTTTCTTAACCTTTTCCTTAGATGACCATGATTCCATGATCACTGAAAGGAGAAATAAGTTCTAGAACTGTATTATACTTCATTCAATTAAATAGTTGGAAGAATTATAGTTTTTTCCCTTTTTTCATAGCTATATAGGAGCAGTGTAAGTACATTTATCACAAAAAGAGTGTGCTTTAACATATAAGTCATGACTAAAACAATTTTTGTTACTATGAGTTTTGTAGTGCCAGAATAGAAATTACTCATCTTCCATAACCTTCTTCTAAGCAGATCAAGCTAAAAGATATTTATTCCATTTAAAGATAAATTCATTACTTTGAAAAATAAAATATGATAACTTGCCAAAAATTCAGTTTGTTAAATCCAATAGAAGACTTTGTTCAAAACCATTTTGAAAGAATAAATTTTAATTTGCATGTTGCAATTTTGATTATTTATTTTATCTTGATTATTTATTTTATCACCTATCTTTCCATTTTGTCAGTCAAGAAACAGTTGGTAGGTGTACTGAATTTAGTAAGACTGCCTTCCTTACTTAAATCATCTGATTTGCTTGAGCTGCCAGTTAAAGATGACTTAATGCTTGTTGACACACTATTAGTGATTGATTGTTAAAGGAATGTTAGTATGTCCTTAAACTATTTATTTGGCTTCTTCATATATCAAAATGACCTTCTTTTCTTTGTGCTTTGCATATTTTCTATTTTCTTTGAGGGCATGAAATACATTAATAAAATCAGTTATGAATTATGTGATTAAAAAGAAAATCCAAATATCAATTAACTGCTTTGAGATCAGACTTTTTCTATGAAAGAAAAGTAAAAATTGAGACTACTTTGATTGACATTTTCTCTGGTTCATGGTTGCTATTTATTTTATTTTTAAGTTACTATTACTATATACATGATACAAGTACTCTAAAAATATCAGAATATTCTATTATTATGTCACTCAAAGTACCTAATTTTTAATATTTTTAGTAACATAATTAATTAATTAATTAATTCATCCTTCCATTGAACAATGTTTTTTCTAAAAACATGTCCTGTGGCTGTATCAAGCTATATTCTAGTAATATCTAGTAATAAGAGACAAGGTTTCTTCCTCACAGAGTGCAAAATCTGGTTGTGATAGAAAAAAAAAAACCCTAGTAAATGTATAAACTAGAAAATTCGAGTGATGAATATTTGAAGAAAATAAGAACAGGATTCTTATAGCATTTAATTCATTACAAGTTTGTGTGATAAACTCATCAATTATTGGGTGTCAAGTATACAAACATGTGTCTTCTTATTCCATTAATAACTCACTACAGCTTATTTGAAATTTTCATTTAATTTAGTCAAATACAACTTCCCAATTATGACGGCTTTTTGATCTTAAAGTACACATTTATAAGTGGGGTAAAATTTATGGACACTTGAGGAAAAATTTAGTTTTAAAGAACAGTAACTCATAATGATTCACGACATGGGGTAAATGTGCCACACACTTCATGCTTTTACAATGAAGCCTAATTCTCCAGTGTGGTTTCTCAATGCTCTTTGTTCATCATTCTGTCCTCAGGTTCCAATCTTACTAAAGTCCTTGCTTCTGAACATGCCTTACTGTTTCTTGCTTTTTGCCCTTGAATATATTTTTCCCTACATTTCCTCTGTTTCTTACACTTTGTCCCATTGTTCTCATCCATAGGGCAATCCTATCTTATACCAATACCCACTGTCTGGGCCACAGTGGGCATTCAATAAATGTCTATTAAATAAATGAATAGCAAAATTAATGAATGAAATAATATCAAAAGTGATTTAAAAAGGCAGTTCTGTTTGTATGTCAGAGTCTGGAATATAATTGAACTGTTCAGAAATTATTTTACTCTTGTTGAAAATACCCTGAGAGTCTACTTTTAGTGAGTGTCATCCTATTTAGTGAGTGTCATCCTTTATTTAGTGCCTTAGATTGCCACAAAAGATGTTTTGTAATTTAAATGATATTAAAAACATATTTAATGCAAATATAAAATTTTAAAGTAATTTAAAGTAATACTTCATCTTTCTGAAGGGAGACAAGGATTTATATGTGTGGAAAGCACCGTGAGTCATGACCTATTTCTGTAGCTCCAAAAGAGTAAGAAATCACCTCACGCTGCCCTGCTAGGTTATTTTAAGACACAGGTACAAATATGAAAAGATACTTTGTATCTTGGTTGAGTTGTTCATCATTCAACATAAAATGTATCTATATTGGGAAGGTAGCCATTTATGTTATGTCTACACGAAAAGGGTGTTGATTTCAAATCACTGCCATTTGTATATTAATCATACTGATAGTAAAAATTCTAATCCAATATATTACTTACTTAGTAGGCAAATTCCATTCCCATACAGAATAAGAAATCTTATTTTACTTCATTTCTATAAGAGTCAGTGAAAACTGCTAAAAAATGAATCGGGAGCTTTTAGTGGGTCCTGATTTGCGGATGGAAATAATATTATGGATAGCTGAAGATTTCCTTTCAGTTGGAAACAATTACTAACTCCTGCTATGATAATGAAATCAATATAACTATTCAACCTACCAGATGATTTCTTAAATTAAAATACCTACTTTGGTTTGTTTTTCCATTAAATAACATTGAAGAGGCCTCCAATACATTTCCTTAGTGACCAAATCTAATGATATGACTAGATAATCAGACTATTCACAGAAAGACCTAATAGCAAGTTACAGCTCCTGGGGTGAAGGGACTAGGAAGACTAAAGGGTTTGCCTTTTATTGAGACACAGAAATTCAGCATAGTTATAGCTCCCATACAGCATTAAAGTGCTAAGCCAAAACTCACAGGGAGGATTTCCATTGAATGGATTGGTCCCACCCAGCTTGCAGGGAGTAAAGGGTGTACCATATTAGGCACATATGTGCAAAATGCTCACGATGGGCATACCAGATAGTAGAATTGCCAGTAGAATCACAGAAAAGAGACTGATTTTAGACACCATGGCAGTAAAGTGTGTTCAATAAATAAGCAAAACAGTATGGAAAATGTAGACATATCACTACTTTGCAAGAGTCAGGAAACAAGAGCCACATAGGTGGTATCTGAATATGTGATCTCAGTGGAATGTTATTATACAGAGACCTAAGTTCTTCGTTGTCTTTTGGGGCTTGTTTGAAATACTTAAAGTATAAAAGCAATCATATAGACCCTTAAACTCCAAAAACAACACATTATTCCTGAGATATATATATATATCTAGATGTATATATCTAGATATATAAAGATATATATATATCTTTTTTGGTACCAGAGATTGAACTCAGGGATAGTTAACCACTGAGCAACACTCCCAGCCCTCTTTTGTTTTATTTAGAGACAGGGTCTCACTGAGTTGTTTAGGGGCCTCGCTAAGTTGCTGAGACTGGCTTTGAACTCGAAATCCCCCTGCCTTAGCCCCCACTAACTGCTGGGATTACAGGCATTTGCTACCCAATCTGGCAGAAGAAATCACTTTTAACTGAATTCTTTTCATGCTTCCTAGACTTTCCTTGTAATTTTCGACTTACCAAACATTTTCAGGTCAAGAAATGAGATATAATCTATATATTTCTTTCTCGAGTTGACAAAGCAATTTGTATAAATGACCAACACCAAATTTCTTTTTCATTAATCCTGTTAGGTAAAGGGGAATTATAAGTGAAAATAACAGCAATCCAATGTAATAATTATCTGAAGTTGGCAAAAACAGACTGTGAAAAGGCCTATTTACCTTTTATATTTCCTATCTAGAAATGTAGGTTTTCTCCATATTAGGTAAATATTGTGTTTATAACCAGGTGGTCTCCTGTAATTGGTCAGATCTGAAGATTCATCTCTTAACTTGAGAGCCATAAAATACAGAATGCATATGTAAAATTAGAAATTGCTTTCCCTATTTCATAAATCTCTATTGCTCAGTCTATTTTCTTGTCTCCCTCTTACTTTTCTTGTTCTATTGATATCTGAAGCACATTCTCTGGTTCAAATAATTTTATTTTTACTAGGGTGTAATTGGCATATGACAATTATTATATTCAAGTGTACAATGTGATGTTTTGGCACATTGTGAAATGATTATCACAATCAAACTGACACATCCAACATCTCACATAGTGAGGTGTATGTGTGTTAAAAGCTCTTAAGATTTACTCTTTTAGCAAATTTAAAGTATACATTACTATTCTCTATAATCCCATGCATTAAAGCATGCAGCGTAGGGAGCAATTAAATTTGGGATTAGAGGTGAGCAAGTAGTGGAAGATTCGTTTGTTAGTAGAGTTTACAGAAAGCTTTGACTGATTGAGAAGCTGAAAATTCACAAAAGAAGTTGTTGAAAGTCTAAGTGGAGTAATGATTTGAATAGATAGAAGACAAATATAACAACTACATGCATGATGTATTGGAATGGGAAAAAATTCTGACAGCCAGAATATAAGACTTTAACCAATTGTCAATTGAGCAAAAAAAGGAGCTGATTAACTAGACATGGTAGCAGTAGGAGTAGAAAGGAACAAAGAGATTACTGAATCAGTTTTAAGTTCTGAATTGCTTCGTTCTAGTGGTTGGATATGGAAACACTAAGTAGTGGTAGCATTAATTACCTCTTATGAAATTATTTAGTAGTATAAGAATAGATAAAATTCAAATTTTAACATAAATGTGCACTTTTTTATGTTCTTTTAATTATTATTCCAAGAATTATTAAGATTGAAAACTTGGGTATATTTAGCTTTAGTATTTTAAGAAAACAAATCTTTTATTAATGATTCAGTGAAACTAATAGATTAGCAGCACAAGTGGGGGAGTTGTGTGTGTCTAGACAGAGATTAGTTGTATGCATATAGAGTGAATTATAGAATACTGAAGAAATTAAGTTTTATTGCCTTCTTTTTCCACTTGCCTTCTTATTTCTTTTTAAAAGTTTTACTACTTTCTAATAAGTAAAATTAAAACTAGTTTAACAAGGTATCTCTTTGATATGTCTAGAGTTCATACCTTTAAAAAATGTTATATATATATTTGGTACTGGGAATTTAACTCAGTGCCACTCCACCACTGAGCTATATCCTCAGTCCCAAGTTTAAAAAAAATGTATATATATATATATTTATACATATATATATATATATATATAAATATATTTTAAACTTTGAGACAGGGTCTCATTAAGTTTCTGAGGCTGACCTTGAACTTGTGATCCTTATGCCTCAGTTTCCAGAGTCACTGGGATTATAGACATGTACTACTGAATCCAACTTGAGATCAGATGTGAAACATGATTTTCACCTAACAATCAGGTATCTTTAAATATATATGCAAACAATTCTTTCAAAATAATCCTTCTAAGTGATGCATTCTTTAAGAAATTTCTTTATTCTACTAATTTGCTTAGTCAATGTTTTTACCTGGCAAATTAAATGAATTACAGTTTTCTCTGACTTATACTGATGACAATGGCTTCTAGAGTGAAAGTAAATCCTGCAATTACTAAGTTCTCCATTAAGGGTAAGTCTAAAAATTCCTTTTGGAAAACTAGTTTCTGCCTCAACAATTCTGTATGACATTAGTCAAAGTTTTAGTGTAATGTATTGCTATATTGGTATAAGGTAGTCATTCATTTATTCAGTCAACTGTTGTTTCAACAAGTATTTATCATGTGCCTCACAGTGTTGAATATAGTTGCTACTACGTTCATTGATCTTGGTAGAGAATGCAGGAAATAAATAAGAAAACAAATCGAAATGTGATCCAGTGTCAGGTTATGATAAAGGCCATAAAAAAAGAAAAAGTAAAAGAATAGTTGAGCACAAGATCCAGGGAAGCGGTGCTACTGTGTGCCACTTGTGAATGAAGTGGGCGGAGAAAGCCTCTATGAGAAGGTGGCATTGGAGTAAAAGGTTTGAATCAAGTGAGGAACAAACCAAGCAAAGATCCAGTGACAGAACATTCCAGAGCAGAGAGAACACTAAATGCAAAGGTCCTGTGAAGATAATGAGATTAAAATTTAGGAGAAATAGGAATAAGGAGCACAGTGGCAGGAAGATGGGAAGCTAGGCCAAGGCCAGATCATGGGGAACTTTAGAGGGTATAGGAAGGAATTTGAATTTTAGCTTACAGTCATATCTCTGAAGTATTTTGAAGAGGAAGGTGACATGATCTGATTTGTGTTTTAAACAGATCAGACTGTTGTAGAAAGAATAAAGAGAGGGTAAGAGGAAGCAATCAGACAAAGTTTGTAGTTGAGATAAGAGATGATATAACAATATCTTTTTCTGTTCGTTACTACTTTGCATACTCTGGAAGTTTAATTCCATTAACTTCATAAAATAATCAACCTTTTCTCAATATGCAATCAAAGGCAAGAAAATAGGTGATTGTAAGTATTGCTAAAGGCACAGAAGAGTAAAATGGTCAGGTAGAATTTGAACTTGTATTGAAGATGTGTTTTGATTTTACTTTTTTTCCCTTTTATTTATGTTTTTTACACTATAAGATTACATTTATATGCAACATTCATTTCTTTTGTACACAAATGGGGTACAACTTTTCATTTCTATGGTTGTACACAATGTAGACTCACGATTCATGTAATCTTACATATACATAGGGTAATACTGTCTGTCTCAGACTACAGTCTTTCCTTCCCCAACCCGGTCCTATTTTCTCTACACCATCCAAAGTTCCTCCTTTCTTCCCTTTTCCCCTGTGTCATCACACCTCCACCACCTTCATTGTGCATCATCTAATTGATCTGGTATTTCAGGCATGATGCTGAATAGAAGTGGTGACAGTGGGCATCCCTGTCTTGTTCCAGTATTTAAAGGGAATGCTTTCAGTTTTTCTCCATTAAGAATGATGTTGGCAGTGGACTTAGCATAAATAGCCTTTACAATGTTGAGGTATGTTCCTACCATCCCTATTTTTTCTAGTGTTTTGAGCATGAAGGGGCATTGTATTTTGTGAAATGCTTTCTCAGCATCTATTGAAATAATCATATGATTCCTGTTTGGGGCATAAATATTTATAATTGCTATGTCTTCTTGATTTATGGTTCCCATGAGCAGTATAAGTGACCTTCTTTATCCCTTCTGACTAATTTTGGCTTAAAACCCACTTTATCTGATATAAGGATGGAAACCCCTGCTTTTTTACTGAGTCTGTGTGCATGGTAGATTTTTTTCCCATCCTTTAACCATTAATCTGTTGATGTCTTTTTCTATGAGATGAATCTCTTGAAGGCAGCATTTTGTTGGGTCTTTTTTTTTTCTTTTGGTTCATTGTACACCAATGGAGTACAACTATCCATTTTCTGGTTGCACACAAAGTAGAATCATACCATTTGCGTAATCATACATATACATAGGGTAATGATGTTTGTCTCATTCTATAATATTTCCTTTCCCACCCCCTCCCCACCCCTCATTTCCTCTATACAATCCATCCTTTCTCCATTCTTCCCTTACCTCCCCCCAACCCCTTTATGTGTCATCAACCACTTATCAGAGAAGTCATTCAGCCTTTGTTTTTTGGGATTGGCTTATTTCACTTAACATGATATTCTCCAATTCCATCCATTTACCTGCAAATGTCATAATTTTATCATTCTTTATGGCTGAATAATATTCCATTGTGTATATATACCATAGTTTCTTTATCCATTCATCTATTGAAGGGCATCTAGATGGGTTCCACAATCTAGCTATAGTGAATTGGGCTGCTGTAAACATTGATGTGGCTGCATCACTATAGTATGCTGATTTTAAGTCCTTTGGGTATAGGCCAAGGAGTGAGATAACTGGGTCAAATGGTGGTTCCATTCTGAGTTTTCTAAGGAATCTCCATACTGCTTTCCAGAGTGGCTGCACCAATTGGCAACCCCACCAACAATGTATGAGTGTACCTTTTTTGCCAATCCTCACCAACACTTATTGTTGCTTGTACTCTTCATAATAGACATTCTAATTGGGGTGAGATGATATTTTAGGGTAGTTTTGATTTGCAATTCTCTTATTTATAGAGATGTTGAACATTTTTTCATAATCTATTGATTGCTTGTAGATCCTCTTCTGTGGAGTTCTGTTCATTTCCTTAGTCCATTTATTGATTGCATTATTTGTATTCTTGGTGTAAAGTTTTTTGAGTTCTTTATAAATTCTGGAGATTAGTGCTCTATCTGAAGTGTGTGTGGAAAAGATTTTCTCCCACTCCATAGGATCTCTCTTCACATTGTTCATTGTTTCCTTTGCTGAGCAAAAGTTTTTAGCTTGAATCTATCCCAATTATTGATTCCTGCTTTATTTTCAAGATTCAATATTTTGTCTTCATTGTCTTAGGTTCTATCTTCCAAGTGACCTAGTCTGCTGGTGATGCTTTCCATTGAGTTTTTTATTTGGCTTCTGTTTTGTTCTTTTTCAGAATCTCTATCTCTTTGTTGAAGTGATCTTTGCTTTTCAACTGCTTATTGAAGTGTTCAACCATTGCCTGCATTTGCTCTTTTATCTCATCCTTTACTTTGCGAATCATTTTAATCATGTATATTCTGAACTCCTTTCCTGGTATTTCTTCTATTGTGCTGTCATTGGATTCTATTAGTGTAGAATCTTGGTTTGTTTGGAACACATTCTTCCCTTGTTTTTTCATGTTGTTCATGTATCTTCCCCCCTAATGATGCAGGTCTGGGGTATTGCAATTTCCCCCCTATAGGCTTATAGTGACCCTGTAGGTTTCCAAAACCTCTTCTTTAAGGGGGAGATCAATATTAGCAACACCCAGTACAGACAATATGTAGCCATAAACCAAAAAGTCCCTATGAGGATGTTAACAATAGTGTCTTAATAAATAGAGAGGATGAGCTCAATTGTTATCTATAGTATAACAAATAGATTTGCAATGGGGACTGCAGTTTCTAATGGAAGACAAAGAGGATGGGGAGGCGTGTAGGATGTAACTGTTAATGGGATAAGAAAAGAGTATAAAGAAGTTCTAGATCATAGGAAGAGTGAAATTATGGTCAAAAGAAGTTGATTGTTAGCATGGGAAAAGGGAGAAAGAGAATCTGAGGAAACAGGTAAACAAAAGGAAAGTAGAGAGCAAGAAAAGTAAAGAAATAAAAACTTAAAAGTTTTTAAAAAGGAGGAAAAAATATCTACCCTATAGCAGTCATATACTATTGAAACCTCCCAGTCTTCAGTAGCCTGATGCATGAGAGGTACCTGACAATGAGCTTCCAGTCTCCAGCAGTTGTCTCAGGATGGGATTTGCTCCACCTAATGACAGTTTCCACTTCCAGGATAATCCAAGATGGCTGCATTGACTTCAAAACATGTTGGCAATGGGGAGATGCAGTTCAGGCCATTGGCACTGACTCTATGTGGGGTTCAGTCAGTCGGCCTGGGTGTCCTGCAGGTCCTGGCTGTTTTCCCAAAATGACAGCAGCTACAGGTAAACAAACCTGTGGGTACTGTAACAGTGGACTTCCAGGCAACAGTATGCAGCTGGTGATCCACTGAGGGTCTACCAGCAGTCTGCAGGTTACTGACGGATGATGGGCAGGTGGACCTCGGTCGGTGGGTGATGGGTAGATGAAAGGCAGGGAATGGGCAGTCTAGGGCCAGGCAAACAGGTAAATGGTGGATGATAGGTGGCAGTCTGTGAGCAATCTGCTTGATTTTACTTTTTCAGATTTGTTCTAAATCATATTAAGCCAATGTTAAAGCAGATTTGATAGATTAGGAAGAGTAAAAGAAAAGAAAGAAAAATATGTAATATGGTTTTATTTTTCATTTAGAGAATATTTTGATAGTTTAAAAAATTTTGGAAGCAGTTACTTAATACTTTCAGGATGAAGATGAATTTCTTTTCATTTTTTTTTTAAACTGGGGTTTGAACACAAAGGTGCTTTACCACTGAGCCATGTCCCTATCACATTTAATTTAATTTAATTTAATTATTTACTTTAATTTAATTTAATGTTTTTGTTATGAGAGAGGGTCTTACTAAATTTCTGAGCCTGGTCTGGAAATTGTGAAATTTCAGCCTCAGTCTCCCAAGTCACTGGGATTGCAAATATGTGCCATGTGCCTTGCCAATTTCTGAACCTGACATCTAAAGACCTTCATGACTGACTTATGCCTACTTCCAGTCTTATTTTCTATCCTGACCCTCTCCTGTTTTTCTCTCTGGCAATAGATAACTGTCAAAGGTTCATTTTATTTCACATCTCAGTACCTTTGTTTATCCTCTTCCCTTGTTACAGACAAATTTATTTTCTATGCTTTAAAACTTATCTCATTAGTCATCATTTCTAGAAAGGTTTCTTGACTGCCTCCCTGTTCCATTCTTACTCAGATTTGCTTGCTTCACTCAAGAGAATAATTACTATTTCTTCTATGCTACTGCTGTATCACCGCCATATTTTTAGTGTGTCATTAATTATTCTGCATTTTTTATTTGAATGTCTATTTTTCTTCCAAGGCTGTGTGCTAAAGGCTGTCATTTGTCACAAAGCTCTGTTGTTCAAAACACTTCAATATCTCTTTCTTGACCTCAGGATAATGAATAGATTTCTAAAATGGCATAAAATAAGCATTCTGTAGGATCTAGATCTGACTTTGCTTTTAAGCTTTTCTCATCTCAATCTGTTATCTCGTCCCCTGTTGATACTACATTTAGTTACTGAGATGAGCCATACTATCTCCTGCTTCTTGTAAATATGCTGTTTCCTCTTTCCATGATGTGTCTTCCCACATCAGTGCCATCTTTGGGATAATTTCTGTTTGTCTTTTGGTCTTCAGTAGTCATCACCTTTTCCAGGAAGTCTTTCCAGATGACCCTGTTAGGGTTAGATATACTTATGGTGAACTGTACTGTCATCTGCTTATTTGTCTACTTGTAACCTCACATTAACTCTAGACCCCTTGATGATGGAATAAGTACTCATGTTTGTGTTTTCTCTTTTTTTTCTATTTTGTTTGTAGAGATCAACACAGTGAGACATAATAGAAGCTCAATATTTATTTGTTAGATGAATGAAGTAGTATTCTAACTCACTTATGTATCCCCAGAAATTAGCACCATACTTAGTGCACTGAATTCATTTCTTGGAAATAATACCTTCTGTTCTAGGAGTAGAAAAATATAAAACACCTAGTTTGAGTACTAAGTCATTATAAGAGCAAAGTATATACCTTTTACCCTAAAATACTCTTCTTCCCTTTGTTCCTCTCTTCCCTCCCCCTTGTATTTCTCCTTTCTCTCCACCTCCTTCTCTGTTCTTTCATCAAGAATTTAACAATACTCTTACAATCAGAAAATTCTCAAAAGCAAGTAAGTATTATTACAATGGAATACTTTGTGTTTGCTTTGTATATGCCAGGCCCTTCCAGAACACTGAACATAAATAGGGCATGTTCTTTCCAGGCAGCATTTCCAACATGGGAGAAGGTGAGCCTGGGGCAGGAACTCAAGTAATCCAATAATACTAAGTGACCTAGAGGTTAGGGAGCCAATATAAATAGTGTAATATCTAATTTATAAAATATTTGTGGGAATGAAATGAAGTAAGACATATGTAGTACTTAATACAGTGTTTGGTGCACAGTAAACACTGAAGAAATGATTGCTATCATTCATTAAGCAGAATCTAAAAACACATTAAAGGAGAGGCAATTTGTTGTACTCATAAGTGGAAGATGTCACATTTATAAGATCCTTCTCTCATTTAATCTCCTGTTCCCCCCACCCTCCCAAAAAGATTTAAGAAATAGTTAAGATTTGAGAGCTAAAAATGGGAAGGAGTTAAGAAACAATGACAGACTAAATGCATGCTTCTGCTGCCCTTTCATTTTCCTTATAATTACTCATCTTGAATGGAACACCTTCTGATGGAAATGGCCTAGAAAGCAAGAACAAAATCTTGGCTCAGTTGACATCCTGGCAGAAAGTACTTAGGGTGGACTTTACCTGTATTTGGACCTGCCTAGATCCTAGAACCTAGAGAGAAGATCTCTTTGACAAATTAAGACATTTGTGCTTCTCAGCTTGTCCACTGAGATTTGTGGTGCTCTAAGAAGGCTAGCATGTTTTTGCCTTTTTGGTTTAGTTTTGAAAGAAACTGCAAGACTGTCTTCCAAGTGGCAAATCATTTTGCATTTCAACTAACAATGAATAAAATTCTTGTTATTCCACATCTTTCTCAGCATTGTTAAGTGTTCTAGAATGTAGCCATTCTAATAATTGTTTAATGGTGAATTTACACACAATGGTCTCTGTGTGTGTGTGTGTGTGTGTAATTTATTATTCAAGTTAACTCAGATGCTTATAGAAACTAAGTCCCAAGATATTCTGTCTGAATGCTCAGAAACCAGAAAAATCAATGTTTTAACTCATTGCCATTCTAAAGGCCCAAGACCCAGGAGCTCCAGTGTCTGTCCAAGAGTAGAAAGTGTTGGATGTCCCATCTCAAGGAGAGGGAGAAACTTATTCTTCTTCCTTTTTGCTGAGTCCTTTCTCAGTGAACTGGATGAAACTACCTACATTGGTGAGGGTGGATCTTTACTGAGTCTACTGATTCAAATGCAAATCTCTTTCAGATACCTTCACCTATTTGTCAAGAAATAATTATTAGATGTCTGGGCATTTCTTAACCCCATCAAATTGACACATAAAATTACCCATCATAACATATGATACTGAGCATCCGTTCACATGCTTATCTCCTATTTATCTTCTTCAGTGAGGTGTCTGTTGAAGTCTCTGGCTGATGTTTTAGTTGATTTTCTTATTGTTGAATATTGAGTTCTTTGTATATTTAAATAATATTTAAATAACAGTCCTTTGGCAGGTATTTCTCCTAGTCTTTGAAATGCCTTTTCATTCACTTAACATTGTTCTTTATGGAGCAGAATTTTTAAATTTTAATAAAATCCAGCTTATCATTTGTTTCTTTTATGACTTGTGCCTTTGGTATCACATCTAAAATGTTATTGCTAAACCTAAAATCATTTGTGTTTTCTCCTGTTATCTTCTAGGAATTTTAAGGTTTTGAATTTTATATTAAGGTCTGTGATCCATTTTGAGTTAATTTTTGTGAAGGTTATAAGGTCTGTCTACAATTCATTTTTCAAAATGGGGATGTCCATTTATTCTAGCATCATTTGTTGAAAAGACTATCCATTTGTAGTCTTGGAAAGAAACCTACCTATCCCTCAGGTTGCCAAGTAGCTGCCACAGAAACCAGAACTAAATTCTATTATTTCTTTGACTAGAAAGGCATTGACTTTTTCTTTTCTTTTCTTTCTTTCTTTCTTTCTTTTTTTTTTTTTTTTGGAAGTGGGGATTGAACTCAGGGTCACTTGGCCACTGAGCCTGAGCCACATCCCCAGCCCTATTTTGTATTTTATTTAGAGACAGGGTCTCACTGAGGTGCTTAGACCATTGCGCATGCTGAGGCTGGCTTTGAACCCACGATCCTCCTGCCTCAGTCTCCCAAGCCGCTGGGATTACAGGCGTGCACCACCATGCCCAGCCAACTTTTGTTATTGATGGCAGTAGAGGGTGTTTCTCCTGAGGACTCACTGAATAACTAAAAAATCAATTTGGTAACTCATCTCTTGCTCACAGGGCCAGAGACTACAAGTCTGTCATTTGTTGTGAGATTGTAATCCCTTTGAACTGGAAGTGATAAGAGAAATGCATTGGAACAAGGTGTTCTTGGAAAGTTATATGTAATCATTATAAAAATGGATTACTTATAAGAATGTAACATTTCAGTAGAACTTCCAAGGTGCCAAAACCAACAGGATAATCAATACTACTTTAATCAAATAAAAATGGAAAATACAATATAGAAAGCAACAATATATAATAAATAGATGAATTGGTTTTTTTAAAACTCAAGCTTGCTTGCTTTCTTTCTTTCTTTCTTTCTTTCTTTCTTTCTTTTTTGGTGTTGGGGATTAAACTCAGAGCCTTGTGCATGCTAGGCAACATCTACCACTGAGCTATATCCACAGCCTATATATTGAATAAATTATGCTAAATCTGTGTTTTGAAGGTTTATGCAGCATTAAGGAAAATTAATAAAGCTCTATCATGTGACTTGGAGATGTTTCTATGATGTATTAATATGTGAAAAAGCAAACAGTTACATATAATGCTGTCACACTTTCATTTAAAAATTAAAAATGTAGGTAATTATACATGTATGAATACATTTGTTATGACTATTTTATTATTATGACTATTGGTTTGATTACACAAATATGAAGAAAATGTAAACTAGTAATTATTACTTTTCTAACACAAGTTATAGGGCAGGGGATAGGGAGACTGTAGATAACATGGGTAAAATTTGTTTTGATAGAGATGAAAGTTGGTAAGGTTGGGGAAGAAAAGGAGGGTAGGGAAATCAGCAGCACATAAAATATTTTTAAATCATTAGTAATTAATAAAATATAAATCAAAACCATGATGAGATACTATTTTATATGTACTAGAGCAACTGTCAAAATACACAATATAAGGTGTCAGTAAGAATGTGAAAAACTGTAACAATCATATGTTGCTGGTGAGAATGCAAAATGGTACAACTACTTTGTAAAACAATTTGGTATAACTGAAAAATTAAACAATATTACTATAAAACTCAGAAATTCTACACCTAAATATTTATCCAAAAGAAATGAAAGCATGAATTAATATAAAACTTTGCATGAATGCTATAGTAGGGTAATAAAAAATAGGCAAAAGCTTGGAACAATTCAGTGTCTAATTGGTGAATGAATAAAAAATATGGTATATCCATACAATGGAATATTATTTAACAATAAAAAAGAATGGAAAACTGATACATGTTACAACAGCATTATGCTAAATAAAAGAAATCAGAAGCTAAAGAGTACATTTTGATATCATGAAGTTGTTTATGTGTCCAGAAGAGTAAAATATGTAAATGCAGAAGTCAGACCAATGGTACTGGGGTCTGGGAGTGAATGATGGAAGTGATTGAAAACAGGAAGAATTTTGGGGGAGTAATGGAAATGTTCTGAAACTAGACTGTGGTGATGATTGCAAAAAATACTAAAAATTATAAAATTGCTAAGGACTATACATTTTCATTTGACTAATCTTACAGTAATACATCAAAAATGTAATTTCACTAGTTCTCACTGTAATTTACAGGCAACGGTACAGTCAGGTCACTATTTTCTTTCTTGTATCAGACTGTATATTTTGTTTAATTTTCCTTCTAATGTAAAAAGTAATCAGTTTACATTTTTTCTAAGATTTTTTTAATAAATGCTAGACATTGCTTAGTACACTAATGAACTTTTTTTGTGACCAACAAAAAAATTCTTTCTGAAATATTTGCCAGAGTCCCTGAATTTTTATTGATACAACATGTGTATATCTGTATATGAGTAAAAAATGCAAAGTTATAGTTGGCAAAACAACTTGGGAAATATCAAAGGATGTAGGAATAAGTGTGTTCAATTATTCATTTAGTCTTCAACCACCGAATGTGCATTTATTGGGTTTCTATTTGGTGCAGTTGAGGCGTAAAATGTGAAAAGCGGGAGGAGAATGCAAGGATGATCTTATTGACTTCAATTTAACAAGAAACAGAATCAGACCTATATGTGATGGAATATTACTCAGCTTTAAAGAAGAATGAAATTATGGCATTTGCTGATAAATGGATGGAGCTGGAGAATACCATGCTAAGCGAAATAAGCCAAACCCCACAACCAAAGGCTGAATGTTTTCTCTGATATTGCCGATGCTAATTCACAATATGGGGGTGGTAAGAGGAGAATAGAGTTACTTTATATTAGGTAGAAGGGATTGAAGGAAGGGGAAGGGTATGGGGATAGGAAGGATAGTAGAGTGAAACAGGCATTGTCACCTCATGTACATATGGGACTGCATGACCAATGTGATCCTACAATATGTACAATCAGAAAAATGAAACATTACACTCCATTTATGTATGATTTATCAAAATGTATAAATGCATTCTACTGTCATGTGCAACTAATTAGAACAAATTTGAAAAATTTAAAAAAAGAAACACAATCAAATAGTTTGACCAATCAAAACCTCCTAAGTGACAAAACCAGGGTTTATTCTCTTTGTTCCCATTCTCCTTGCTGTGCTTGGGCTAGGTCTTATATTCATGAGAACTTACCAGAAATTTTTTCAAAATTAATAAATAAAAAATTGTATTTCATCATTGTCATTTAAGGACTAACGCACATGTACATATGTTCAGCATTTGTGTCACTCAAGAGACATCAGCCTTTGAGGGCACTAAGGAACTTATGGGAAATTCACTGACAATGATAAAATTACTCTTTAAATATTTAGAACAGAAAAAATTCTAAACTTTGTCACATGATCCTCCCTATTACATTACAATTTAGTTTCATCATTGTTAGCTGTTAACATTATTGAAAGGAATTGAAATAGATAAGCCTCCTTGAAAATAGTTTATGGAAGTAGATTAAGCATTTAGTTGAAGCAAATTGAATTTCAAGCAGCGTTTCTAAGTAAATCATTTTACTAGTTACTAGAAAATGTAAGCCATATATATAATTCTTCAATTCATAATTCTACTTAAGCATCTGAGAAGATCAAAGCATAATGCACAAATAGTGGAACTGAATTTTTTGTTCTTATGTTAGAAATCAGGTTCCTTAATTTACTCCATTTAAATTCCATGCATGTATGATTTTGTCAAAGTGAAGCCAACTATAATGTGCAACTACAATGCATCAATAAAAAGCAAAAATATAAATTAAAAAATAAAAACATGAAAGCAATCAAAAGAGAATGAAAAACAAATCAGGTTTTTGCAAATTTCCATGTTTTCACTGAGGTAAAGGGAAAGGGAGGGGAGGGGGAATTAGTCATCAAAGACTGGGAATTTGTCAAGCAAATAGAAAACAGGAAAACATACACTAACAGATTTAGTGTTTTGATACTTTTTATTTTAAATGTGTTTAAAGTAAATTACCAATAAAATGTGAGGTTCAAAGGCATTTGACTATTGTATTATTCACAGTGACTGAAATAGCCTCATGGTTTATGTTAGTCACTGGTGGTGGTGGGCACATTTGAAAAAATAACAATCCAAACTTTTGAAATTTATCTTATTATAAAACTCTTGCTCTGATTACTGAATGCCAATTCTCCTTATTAATAAATAAAAATATTGGTTATCTGTTATTGACACTCCCACCCTCAATTTGGCATGATTGTAATGCTGTGAGCCATGCAATTATCATCTGACTGGATCATCCACTGGAAACTGTAGGTATATAAAAACTAATATCATGCATCTGAAATATATTCATGTGAAAAGTTACTAGGGAAGTCAGTTATATAGGAGACTGATTTTTAATAAGCCTTGTACATTCATTTATTAACAAATATTAATAAGGCATCTATAATATGCCAGGCTTCTATCATGTATTAGAGATGCAGTGAGAAAAAACCAGACTCATTTCCTGCTCTAATGAAGCTTAAAATATCAGATTAGTAAACTGGCAATTATAACATAGTAAGATAATTGATAAATTATGAGCTAACCAAACAAGATGAGTTTTGTGGTCTCTACTATTGAGTTTATTAAAAAATGGTTTACATTCCTATTTTGTGGATGCCATTTTTATTTTTACTATGCAGAAAAAGTAAAATAAACTAGTAGTAGATTATATTTTCCAAAAATGTTCACAGTGGTATTTACCATCTCTTATTCTCTTTCAATTCTTGTCATACCACTATCAAGAAGTTAAATCTATTTTCTCTCCCATTGAAATTGGAATGCATTATATCTTGACTGACTAAGAGTATAGCAGAAATAATACTTTGCAACTTCCAAGGCTAGACCCCCAAATTATTCAACTTCTACTTGGCTTTCTTTTGGGATGCCCACCAATGGAATCTGACCAACATGTTTTGAGGAGTACCAGGCCAACTGGAGGATCATCCATGTTTCAGTTGACAGCCCCACTGAAGTTCCCAGCTGATAGCCAGTACCAGCTGTGAGGGCTGCAGGTATGCAAGCCTTCAAATGACAACAGATCTCAGTCTTCAAGCCATCTCCTTGGCTGATACTTAATGGACTAGAGACCAGTTATCCAAATTTCATATTTATGAATACAATAAATACCTTTGGTGTTTAAGCCATTAGGGTTGGAGCTTTTTTATACAGAGATATATAGTTAGAACAGAATTGTCTTTGTATTTAAACTCTGCTTTATTTCCATAACATAATTATTATACTATAAAGTGAGAAAATAAGGTTCTGTAGAAATTGACCTCCAGATTTGCCTATATATAGTTTTCTACTTCTCCAAACTCATTTCCTCGTATTTATATATAATATTTACATTCTGTCCAAATTTTAGCTTCTTGGTTTTAACTTTTGCTTGTTCATTCCAATGATATTTATTGAACATCTGTGGTGCTTTAGCTGATCTTAACAATGTGCCAGAAGATTAAAGATTTCATTGCTTATTTCTAAACTCCAGATATTTTTATAGCTCTAAACATTGTCCCATAAGAAAGAATTTTTATTAACCTATGAGCTGTAACAAGGAAAAAATTCTCTTACGCTCAACTAAGAAATATGTTTTAAGAAGAGTTTAGAACATTTTCTGCTTAATAGGATGTTTCATCCAGATAAATTGGAGTGATTGTTAATGGTACTTTTCAATCATAAGTGCCCTCTATGTTAGGAACTGAACTGTTATCATTTACTGAGTTACAGTTCACAGGAGACAAGAAGAGATGGAAGGACTTCTTTATCTTTTCTGTTTCAAAGCTCAAATGGCGATACTCTATGTACTTTTTTTTAGCTGTTTACATTTAAAAGGGTTCATTAAAAAACAATGCTATAATATCAATGATGTTACAGTTTTAGACTTGTGAATATGACCATTGCCAGACATGTAGAAATCTTGAGAACTGTTTAGGTAAACTTTCGTAAATTATGTTTAAATGAAATGACTACACAGGACACAGTAAAACTATCTAACAATGTGGGTTGAGTCAAATGCTGACCTTCACAGCCAAGAAAAAAAAAATATGTTTTTCTCAATGTTCAGTCACTGCAGTTGTGTATTTTAATAAAATAATAAGTGGTTCATTGGGCGAAAGATTTTAATTGCTCTTTGATCATTTAGTTCTGCATGTCTCAGTTATCTATCTCAGAGATACTGTGCAATATTATTAAAAAATGCCAAAGTAGGTGGGGCGCCATCCATGGCCAGCAAATAAAACAGGTGTGATTGATCTACCAGACACGAAAGTCTGGCTCTCAGGAATTGACAATTATGAGAAATTGCTCCAGATTGCCTGGAGTGCGTGGTTTCTATGCAAATTGGTTCACTGCAGGAATTTGCAGACCCCTAGATGTGCCAATGACCTGCTAAAGTAAAATGGCTTGCTTAACTCCATCTCATCCTGTTTCTTAGGGAAGAAGCTCCTACCAGTTCCCCTTTAATCTGTACTGCTGCAAATAAAGAAACCGTGGGCTTCTCCATTTTGTTAGAGCTAGACCCTTTAGCATGGTTCAACCTGTCATGCCCCCATTCCAAAGATAATTCTGTTTCCTGTATTTTTTTCTGTAAAATAAATTTCTTAGCAATTAATTTACAACCAGCCCATCGCTCCTACAGGAACCCTTTTCCTTGCCCACATGGGAAGTGCGGGGATAAAACTACTTCACTGAGGAGATAACCTTAAGAAATTAGGCATTTTTCATAAGTACTTCTTTATACAGACTGAATTTATTCCTAAGCAAAATAGATTCCAATGTGCTGTGATTTGAGTGACTTTGACAATTAGTGTCCCCTAAAGTCGTACACCTCAGTCTAATATTCTTTTGTGGTTGACATTATATAATAAGAGATAGTTTCTTATTTTACTAAGATAAAAATTTACATATTCTATGGACACAGAAGTGATAACTGTTATTTTTATTGAACTGTAAGTGGCTAATAATGTCTTTTTTACAAAACAATTATGAATGAATGGACTATGAATTATGAGAATAAATACGAACATTTACTTGTAGATGAATTTGTCCATTTAATCATTTTACCTAGGACCAGCTCTGTTTTCAAATAACAGAAACTTATCCCCTTAAATAGTTGTTTTATTTTACATTTACCTTGATTTATTAACAAGAACATACTGCTTCGATATACACTTTCTCCTTGACTTAGAGTCATCATTTTGAACTCCAATGATATGACATTCTGTAAGGCAGTCATGTACCTCAAATCTCTCAAGTCTTTCAAGTTTTCCCTAAATTATTCTATATTGCAGTCTTGTGTTAATTTCGTTATTCTTTTCTTCAATGGCACCATCTCAGCTCAGTGTTGCTACTTTAAAAATTTTTTTTGAACATTAAAAAAAATTTTCATTGTAGATGGACAAAATGCATTTATTTATTTATTTATTTATTTATTTATTAATTATGTGGTGCTGAGGACCAAACCCAGTGACTCACATGTGCTAGGCAAGCACTCTACCACTGAGCTGCACTCCCAGTCCCTGTTGCTACTTTTAATAGTAATCATCCCACATTTCTCTTTCTCTTCCTCACTCTCTCATCTTCTAGTTCTAACTTTGCAATTGCTAATCCTAGATTTAAGTTGTGAATGCAACATATTGTACCTAGTATTTTGCTTCTTTAACTCTTATTCTGGGAGGCTAATAGTAGTCCCTCCTTCAGAATCTATGGTGGGAACTAAAAAAATAAGTGAACAAAATTAAATAAAAATTAATTTAAAAATAAATAAATAAAATGAAATAAAAATAAGTAAATAAAAATTCACATGAAGCATAGAACTTTTAGCTATAATTAATTTAACAGTCTGTGGGAGCTGAGTTACAAATGATACCAAAAGAAACAAGGTGTCTAAGCTTATTAAATAAGCAACTTGAATTTTATATGTAAGTTGTAAAAATATTTCCAGAGAGTACATTGATTACTTTTTAATGTAATGGTATGTTTGTTTGTTCAATGGTATTTTTAACCAACATTTTAATTTAAATGACAATCAGGGAAGTTGAGAATAGCGGAGTATGAATTGGCAGAAAAGTGGGTAGAATTGTGTTTTTACATATTGAAGCAATTCAATAACGTATAAGATTATATCAATGAAAATTTGAACTTTAATAAAGGAAAATTACTGTTAATAACAATGATCTTTTAAATATTTAAATGTACAATTGTGTTAAACTGTTTAATAAGAACAAGAAGTTTTCTTTAGTTTATTATCTATATAATGTTCACTTATGAATATCGGTCTTAATTTTTCCTTTACTTTCCACAAGGAGTCAGGAGCTGTCTTACGTATTCTATCTGCAAATGTCTTCTTTTTCTTTTTCAAAAAATACTCACCAGATTAATCTTCTTAAGTTTAACAATACCATTTTATTTGCTGAAACCTTTTATCATTGTTACTTCAATTTAAGCAGGAGAATGCAGCTTATATTATGAAATTGTTATGAATATTTAATTTTGGAAGTCAACTATTTTAGAATGTACATCATTTGTCATCTCAACTAATACTGTAGATTTTTACTGTTACTGAATGTGTTTTGTCATTGCATTGATATCATATATCCAACTGTGCATTGCCTACAATAATGACAGGTGAGCCGGGTGCGGTGGCGCAGGCCTGTAATCCCAGCACTTGGGAGGCTGAGGCTGGAGGATCGCGAGTTCAAAGCTAGCCTCAGCAACTTAGTGAGGGCCTGAGCAACTCAGTGAGAGCCTGTCAATAAATAAAATACAAAGTAGGGCGGGGATGTGGCTCAGTGGTGGAGTACTCCTGGGTTCAATCCCTAGTACAAAAAAAAAAAAATGACAGGTGGACAACTCTGAGTAATTTTAGGATATAGAGAAAAAAATTTGAAGTGTAAATAGAGGGAAATAAATAAGAAGTATAGAAAGCAAAATGTCTTTCATTAAATATTATGAGATTGCCCTTCCATTTGAGTTCTAGGAAGTATCCCAGGAATTTGCATTCCAGAGCATTATTTTCTTAGTGAAGGACTTTGAGAACCTAAAATGAATTTCTGAAAGGTCAGGTTTTCATTGCTTACGGTCACCTACCTTTCCTTGCTCATATCTTTATTGCTGACATTTAGCACATCATGGACAATGTCCAATTAAGAGTCTTGCTTAGCATTCACCTTTAAATTCTTATATTTTATCTGTCCCTTAGCATCTGTATGTAGTGCCACCATCTTAGAACCTTTAAGGGATATCACCTTGATTATTTCCATTCTCTAAGGAAATAAATATTCTCAAAAAAAGGCAGGCCAGTGAAAGAAAAGTATTTAGTCTTCCACCTGCCATCAGGATCACTACACACGGTCTTTAGGGTGTCTTTTCCTAGCCTGTATTTTCTGTCTAGAACATTAGCATGGCACAACAGCACAGTGATAACTCAATTACTCAGGATTCTTTCAGCCTGAAGGTTCTCAAACAATAATGATTTTGGTGGTTTATATCTAGTCAATTACAGAATGAGAAGAGGAGCTAATATTGAGTGAATCAATAATAACTAGCACAAATAGACAGTGAGCTCAGTGCTCATCTAAAGAGAATTTTGTTTAGGATGAGAATTCAGAGGGAAAGTTTGCAAGTTATTCAAAGGCAGATGTCACAGTATGATTGCCTTCTAAAAGTTACATTTGAAATATTGAAATAACTAAGGAACACTGGCATTTTGTTAAAATATCCAAGAAATCAAAAAACCAAAGAGATGAGAGAGATGCTAGCTTATTTTGAATTCTAATAAAACTGACATTTTGTTCTAATGATTCCCATGGATGCTCTTTATAAAGTATATAGTTCCTTTTGCCATTGTGCTATTTTGTCTGAAGATATTTGAAAATTAATTTCTGATATTTTTGTTCTTTAAAAATAAACAATATTTTGTGTTGAAAAGATTTATAATTATTGACAGCTTCTAGATATATTTAAATGCAATTTTAAGACATTTGAAACTCTATCCTAAGTCTGCTGGCATTTGATTTGACAAGATATTGACCAAAGTGGAAGTTGGGTCATCACAGCTGAATAAAAGTAGCTCCATTAAAGTAGTTAAAGCTCATTTTCTGTGAACTTATTCTTTGCCCTCCACCTCTATCCTCAAAGTTGGTAATTATCAAAAGTTCATATCTAGGAACCTATTAACAAATCGAGTCATCTTGACACAAATACTGCTGTGCAGCTGAAGACCTATTTTAGGACTGTAGACATACACAATTCAGGTCAATATTTTAACAGTGAATATCATTACAAAGAAGATCTCTAAGATAACAAAAGTGCTATTATTGTAGATCAAGTTTACTGAAGAAAATTAGTATTAAGACTGAAGAAATAGAAGCAAGAGTGACTAAGGAACATCTAATTTAAACAGACATTTTGTTCTAACAGGCCTTTGTGTATAATGTTCATAATACACAGAAATGCTGATAATTTATCAATAGAACAGGAGACAGACCAAGTATACCTGCTTTTTAAATATTGCTTTTCTTGTTGCTTAAATGAATAAATTCCTTTAAGCCCTACAGTTTTGTTGAATTTCATTAGGATTCAACTGATGTTACTATACATACCTTAGAAAAAATATGTTCCGGAAAAGTGACTAGAAATTGAGAAAAGTCAGTAGGTTATAATTAAAAACTAATTTCAGTGAAGATACCAAAGAAATGATGTCAGAAGATCTGGTTTGGGAGACAAGACACTCAATTAGGAAAAGATGATTGGCATGAATAGTTGCATGAAAATGATGACATGACTTGTATGTTGTGGTTTTTGAGGAGTTTAGCAAAAGAAGTGAACACCATGACCAGGTCTGATTGGGAAGGCTATTACAGAAGAGGGACCTCACTGTACAGAATTAATATACAGGGGAGGAAAAATATGCCATTCTAGGCAGAGACCACTTTATGGGGAAAGACAGAGGCAGGAATGTTCAAGTCACATTCTCTAGTTGAAATGCACATTTTTTTTTTTTTAACTGGGACCAAAGAGAAAAATAAGAGTGAAAAAGCAAGGGGTCAGATAGTAGAGGGTCTTTGCTTTAGTTTGCTAAGTTTGTTGTAGTAAAAATCCAAACTGGCTGACTTAACTAACATTTATTTTCTCAGTGTTGTAAAGGCTAGAAGTCTAAGATCAGGGTGTTGGCAAGTTTGATTTCTTTTGAGGCCTCTTTTCTAGGTTGGAGGTGACTGCCTTTTCACAGTGTGCCCATATATTCTTTCTTCTTTGTGTATACATACCTGGTTTCTCTTCTATCATGTCCAAGTTTCTTCTTCTCAGAACACCAGTCAGATTGGATTAGGACCCACTTTAATGACCTAGTTTTAAATTAATGACTTCTTTAAAGACCCTCTCTTCAATAAATGGGCCAAGGAAATGAACAGACACTTTAGAGAGGAAGATCTACCAGCAATCAACAGATTTATGAAAAAATGTTCAACATCCCTAGTTATAAGAGAAATGCAAATCAAAACCACCTTAAGATTTCATCTTACCCCAATTAGAAT
>JAJEJO010001769.1:118340-143073 GCA_020662805.1 Glaucomys volans
GGAATATTACTCAGCCATAAAGAAGAATAAAATTATGGCATTTGTAGGTAAATGGATGATGTTGGAGACTGTTATGCTAAGTGAGATCACCCTCTCTTCAAATATAATCATATTCTGCAGTACTGGAGGTTAGGAATCATATATAATAATTTTGGTGGGAGACACAGTTTAGCCTCTAACACACATATGTCATGTTCGGGAGAAGTTTTTGAAAAGAACATTAGCAATCTGGGATCTAGTTTTATCTGGGTCATTCTTTATCTTTGTGTCCTTCAGTACACTAAACCCATTTTAAACCTATATGTAAAATGAAATAGTTTAACTAGAAAAATCTCTAAAATTTTCTAATTAAAATTTTATGTTTGGAGAAATTCTTAAAAATATGAATATACATCATCTAGCCATAAGTCATTTGATATCATGAATTAGCTTATTTTCCAAACAACTGTGTTTTCCAAACTATTTTTAGAAACCTTGCTGTTTCATGAGACACTAACAGATTGATCTGAGGTCATAAAATTTCAGAGAATTCAGGAAATGATTTTACCATAGGCTTTCTTTAAGTTTTTAGGTAAGCCAGTGCACACTGTGGAAGATATGGGAGCTGGTCCATTGCTCTTTATCTCCTTTCATTGCTACCTCTCAACTTAAATGACTTATAGAAGGAAAAACATCAGTTATTTTATTGGAATAAATAAGCCTTTTCTCTGCAGCTGTTTGTTTTTTATTTCATTCTTTTTTGCAAAGTCACTTTCTGAGAACAACTTCTATAATATAGGGAATGGTCATTATAAATATAGTTTGAAATGCAAATAAAAATTAATCCTAACCCAGGATGAAGAAATAGAAATCCAGGAAAGAATAAAATATTGCTTCAGTTTTCTTGATTTCATAAGCATGTAATGCTTCCCTTAAAATCATGGGACAGCCTAAAAGAACATGGAAGAGTCTCATGGTGCCACAGGGATTCCCACATACTCTTTCCTTTTACTTTCCTTTTACTTGCTCTTTTCTATAGCCCTAACCCTAACCCTAACCCTAACCCCAACCCTAACCCTAACCCTAACCCATATCTCTCACCCTGTACAAAACTCAACTCAAACTGGATCAAGGACCTAGGAATTAGACCAGAGACCCTACACCTAATAGAAGAGAAATTAGGTCCAAATCTTCATCATGTTGGCCTAGGACCAGATTTCCTTAACATGACTCCCAAAGCACAAGAAGTAAAAGCAAGAATCAATGATTGGGGTAGAATCAAACTAAAAAGCTTTTTCTCAGCAAGGAAATACTCAGTAATGTGAAGAGAGAGCCTTCAGAGTGGGAGAAAATCTTTGCCACACACACTTCACATAGAGCACTAATCTCCAGAATCTACAAAGTGCTCAAAAATCTTTACACTAAGAACACTAATAACCCAATCAATAAATGGGTCAAGGAAATGAACAGACACTTTACAGAAGAAGATCTACAAGCAATCAACAGATTTATGAAAAAATGTTCAACATCCCTCGTTATAAGAGAAATGCAAATCAAAACCACCTTAAGATTTCATCTTACCCCAATTAGAATATCTTTTATTAAGTATACAGGCAACAACAGGTGTTGGCGAGGATGTGGGGAAAAGGGTACACTCATAGATTGCTGGTGGGAGTGCAAGTTGGTGCAGCCACTCTGGAAAGCAGTGTGGAGATTCCTTAGAAAACTTGGAATGGATCCACCATTTGACCCCGCTATCCTACTCCTTGGCCTATACCCAAAGGACTTAAAATCAGATTGCCTCAGTGATGCAGCCACATCAATGTTCATAGCTGCTCAATTCACAATAGCTAGATTGTGGAACCAACCTAGATGCCCTTCAATAGATGAATGGATAAGGAAACTGTGGTATATATATATGCAATGGAATATTGCTCAGCCATAAAGAAAATAAAATTATGGCATTTGCAGGTAAATGGATGATGTTGGAGAGTGTCATGCTAAGTGAGATTAGTCAATCCCCAAAATCCAAAGGCCCAATGATCTCTCTGATAAGTGAATGATGATGCATACTGCAGGATGGAAGGGTGGCAAGAATGGAGGAAGGATAGATTGCATAGAGGGAAGGGAGGGGTGGGGTCTGGGTGGGGGTGTAAGAATAATAACCGAATGAGACAGACATTATTTTCCTGTGTACATGTATGAATGCCCAGATGGTGTGACTCTACTTTGTGTACAACCAGAGAAACAATAGCTGTACTACATTTGTGTACAATGAATCAAAATAAATAAATTTAAAAAAACACATAATAAATGAAATATTTGATGGAGAAGAAATGAAAAATAAATATCAGAGCCAGTGTGTGAATGAATCTCACTATAAAAACATTCAATAAAAGGAGAATCAAGTCTGAATTATTTACCAGAAATAAATCAAAGTGGCAGAGAATAAAATTTTTATAATAACACTGAATGTAAATGGTATAAATTCTCCACAAAAGACATAGATTGGCAAAATGAATTAAAAAACAAGACCCAACCATATGTTGTTTACAAGAGACTCACTTTATAGGCAAAGACATCAACAAGGTGAATGTGAAAGAACATCTTGTTGTTGGACGATTCTCTTAACTAGCATAAAGTGATCTTCTTTGTGTCCTCTGACTAATTTTAGCTTGAACTCTAGTATATCCTTAGCCAAAATTAGTCAGAGGAAACAAAGAAGATCACTTTATGCTAGTTAAGAGAATCGTCCAACAACAAGATATAATAATTGTAAATATTTATGCCCTTAATGTTGGTACACCTACTTACACAAAACAAGTCCAACTTGGTATAAAGAGCAAATGTCAGTGCACCGGCACACAATACAAATCCTACTCAATATAAGAATCAAATAGACCCCAATACAGTAGTATTGGGTGATTTCAACACACCTCTCTCAGCAATAGATAGGTTATCCAGACATAAACTAAGTACAGATTCTTCAGAACTAAAAAATGGTATTAATCAAATGGACCTAACAGACATCTGTAGAATATTTCACCCATCAACAAGTAAATTCACTTTCTTCTCAACTGCACATGGAACCTTCTGTAAAGTAGAACATATTTTCAGACACAAAACAAGTCTTGGCAAATACAAAAAATAGAGATAATTTATTGTATTCTATTAGATCATATTGTAATAAAATTAGAAATTGATTGCAAAACAAAAAGCATAAAAATTTTAACAACTGGAGATTAGATAGCATATTTTAGAATGAAGACTGGATCACAGAAAGAATCAGTGAAAAATTTTAAAAAGTCTTAGGAAAAAATGAGGACAAAGATACAATATAGTTATCTCTGGAATAGTATGAAAGCAGTTCTTAGAGGAAACTTTATAGCATTGCATGTCTAAATGGAAAGAGAAGAAAGACCCCAAATAATCTATTGTTGTATCTCAAGGCTATAAAAAACGAAGAACCAATGAATTCCCAAAGCAGTATAAGACAGATAAGTAAGATCAAAGCCAAAATTAATGAAATTAAGATAAAAATGTATACAAAGTATCAATGCAACAGAGTTGATTCTTTGAAAAAATAATATCGATCAACTCTTAGCCAAACTAACCAAGAGAAACCCATATCAACAAAATTAGAATGAAAAAGGAGATATCACCACAAACACTTTTGAAGTCATGAGGAGCATTAGGAGCTATTTTGAAAATGTGTACTCCCCCAAATTGGCAAATCTAGAAGATATTGACAAATTTACAGAAATACATGGCCAAACCAAACTCAACCATGAGGCTATAGAAAACCTATACTGGGACCAACATCAAGCATTGAAACTGGAGCAGCAATTAAAAGTCTTCCAACAAAGAAAAGTCCAGGACCAGATGAATTCTCAGATGACTTCTACCATACCTTTTAAAGAACGTATGCCAATCTTTCTCAAATTATTCCACAAAATAAAATAATTTCAGTTCCAAATTCATTCTCTGAAGTCAGTACCATCCTGATATCAAAACCAGACAAAGACACATCAAGGAAAGAAAATTCAGACAAATATCCCTGATGAACATATATGCAAAAATCCTTAATAAAATATTGGCAAACCACATTTAAAAACACATTAAGAAGATAGATCATGATCAAGTTGATTTTATTCCACGGATGCAAGTTTGGTTCAATATATGCAAATAAATAAATGCAATTCAGCACAAAAAAGAATTAGGAGCAAGAATCACATGATCATTTCAATAGAGGCAGAAAAAGCATTTGATATAAACTCCAGCACTCATTCATGTTAAAATCTCTGGAGAAATGGGGATAGAAGGAACTTACCTCAACATTATAAAGGCTATATATAACAAACCCAAGTCCAACATCCTGCTCAATGCAGAAAAACTGAAAGCATTTTATCTATAATCAGAAATTAGAGAAGGATTTGCACTCCCACCACTTCTATACTACATAGTTCTTGAAACTTTAGCCAGTTTAATCAGGCAAGAGATGGAAATTAAAGTGATACAAACAGGAAAAGAAGAAATCAAATTACTTTTGGTTTGCTGATGATATGATCCTATATCTAGGATACCCATAAAACTCCACCAGAAGGTCACTAGAGTTGATAAACAAATTCGGCCTAGCAGGATTCAAGATCAACACTCATAAATCAATAGCTTTACTATACTCCAGTAATGAGTCTACTGAGAAATTAGGAAAATGATTTCATTGATGATAGCCTCACAAAATAGGGTTGGGGCTAGAGCTCCATGATAGTACACTTGCATAGCATGTGTGAGGCACTGGGTTTGATCCCTAGCATTGTAAGAAAATAAATAAAATAAAATAAAATAAAATAAAATAAAATAAAATAAAATAAAATAAAATAATTGGGAATAAATCTAACCAAGATGTTGACAGATCTCTATAATGGAACTATAGAACACTGAAGAAAGAAATTGAAGACAAGTTTAGAAGATGGAAAAGCAGCCCATGTTCTTGGATAGTCATATTTAATATTGTCAAAATGACCACACTACCCAAAACCTTATATAGCTATCCCCATTACAATACCAATGACTTTCTTCAAAGAACTACCTAAAATGATCCTCAAATTTACTTGGATAAATAAGAGACCCAGAATAGTCAAAGTAATGCTGAGCAAGAAGAATGAAACTGGAAGCATCATAATACCTGAGTTCAAATTATACCACTACTGAGCTAGTAACAGTATGGTATTGGCATCAGAATAGACGTGAAGACCAATAGAATAGAATAGAAGACACAAAGATAAACACATAAATAGAGTCAACTGATATTCAACACATGTGTCAAAAATTTATTTTGGAGAAAAGATAGCTTTTTTTAACAAATGCTGGGAAATCTGAAAATCAATATGTATGAGAAAGAAGCTAACTCCCTATCTCATACTCTGCACAAAAGTCAAAGACTTAGAAATTAGACTAGAAACTTTAAAATTGCTAGAAGAAAACATAGGGTCAATGTTCTAACATTTTGACAGAGGCACTTGTGAGAAATAGAAAGTCCAGTGGTCCATTTGTAAAATGCAGTATTTAGTTTTAAATGTAAATTTACTTGCAATGTAAGAAAGGCAACTTGGAATGGACTCACCATTTGACCCAGTTATCCCACTTCTTGGTTTATATCCAAGGGACTTACAATTAGTATACTACAGTAACACAGCCACATCAAAGTTTACAGCAGCTCAATTCACAATAACTAGATTGTGGAACCAACCTAGATGCCCTTCAACAGATGAATGGATAAAGAAAATCTGGTATATATACACAATGAAATATTATTCAGCCATAAAGATGAATCAAATTATGGCATTTGCAGATAAATGGATGGAATTGGAGAATATTATGCTGAGTGAAATGAGCCAATTCCAAAAAACCAAAGGCCAAATGTTTTCCCTGATAAGGAAAACATACATGATGATACATAATGGGGGTGGGGGATAAGAGAAGAATGGAGGAACTTTAGATGATGAAGAGGAAAATGAAAGGAGGAGGACGCAGGGGTATGAGAGATGGTGGAATGAGACAGACATCATTACCCTATGTACACACATGATTACACGAATGGTAAGAATCTACATTGTGCACAATCATAGAAACAAAAATTGTACCTCATTTGTGTACAAAGAATCAAAATGCAGTCTGTGAAAATAAAAAAAAATAAAGAAAGAAAGAAAGGCAGTTGGAGGGGAGGGCAAAATTAAAAATTACAAGCAGGTAACACCAGATTGTAAAAATTCATAGCCCTTCGAAAATCAGATGAGAAGAAATGGGCTTGACATGACAAAGAGAGACAAACCATTGGCAGGCCAAAATGCACTCAATCCAAGGGAACTTTTCTGCCACAAGAGAACAAAGGGAGGTAGGGACACCTAAAGGTATATTTGTTAAAATAGCAAACAGGAAAACCTAGTTGATGTTCTGGAAGACTGTACACCTCATAGCACTCAGCCAATGAGAAACAGGAGAGGGACCTTGTGTTCTAGGGGATAAAATGCTCGTTGCACCCAAGGCTGACCTTGTGTCTCTGTCTGTCAGACACTTATCTTGCAAGATATTATTAAAGTCTAATTCTTTGCTGTACCTTGTATCTCTTAGTCCATTCTTTGAGCCTGGACAAGTGAGCATATTTCTCACATACTGATCTTCTTAACAAGTAAAACCATAAGAAGTAAAACCAACAATCAGTAAGTGGGGCAGCATCATGTTTAAAAGTTTCTGCACAGCAAAGGAAACAAGATTATGCAGAGAAAGTATACAGAATGATAGAAAATCTTTCCCAGCTATTCCTCTAGCAGGGGAATTGTATCCATAATATATAAAGAACTAAAAAACTTAATGCCAAAAAAAGAAAACAAAACAAAAAAACTCAAATAACCCATTCAATAAATGGGCAAAAGAATTAAATAGCCATTTGTCAAAGGAAGAAATACAAATGGCCAAAATATATATGGAAAAATGTTTAGCATCCCCAGAAATCAGGGAAATGTATATCAAAACAAAACTGATATTTCATCTTACTACAGTTAGAATGGTGATCATCCAAAATACTACTACTAATAATGCTGGTGAGGATGCGGGGAAAGTGTTACACTCATACATTGTTGATAGAACTGCAAATTAGTAAAACCACTTAGGAAAGAATTATGGAGAATCCTCAAAATACTAGGAATAAGCCACTGTATGACACAGTTATTCCACTTCTTGGAATCTATCCTAAAGAACTAAAATCTGCATGGTACAGTGGTACAGGCACATCAATGTTTATGGGAGTGTGGTTTTACAATAACCAAGTTATCAAACAAGCCTAGGTGCCTGTCAGCAGGTGAATGGAAAAAGAAAACGTGACACACACACACACACACACACACATGCACACGCACACACACACACAAAATTGAGTTTTACTCAGTCATAAACAGTGAAAATACGGCATTCGTTGGTAAATAGATGGAAATGGAAAACATATGCTAAGTTAAATAAACCAGACTTGAAAAGTAAAGGATTGAATGTTTTCTGTCATGTGTGCTTCCACAGCAAAACAAAGAAAAAAAATGTTGGGGGATCTCATGAAAATACAAAAACAGAAGGGAGATCAGTTGATGTAATTGTTAATTTGAATTGCCGACTTGATTGGATTAAGAGATGCTGATGATTAAGAGGCTTCTGGGTGTGTCAGTGAGGGCATGTCTAGGAAGGATTGGAATGTGGAATAGAGAACTGAAGTGGAGACCCTCCCTACGCATGGGCAGCACTGCCAAAGAAGATGGTGGCTTGGATGGAACAAAAGTTGGAAAAACAAGGAAGCAGCTGCAGATGCAAGTTTGACTCTTCTTGAGTGGGTTCTTGATTGCTGCTTCGATTATTCGAGGACATCAGACTCTCGTTTCTTCACTCTTCCAAAGAAGACTCTGCCAGTGATTCTCTGCCAGTGAATTTCCAGAAGCCTTGGTCTTGGACTAGGATAACACTGTTGATCCTTCTTGTTCTGGGGCTTCCACCTCTTGAACTGTGCAGTTATTGGTTCTTCCAGCTCTCCAGCTTGCAGAAGGCCATTGTGGACTACCCAGCTTCTGGTCATGTAAGCCAATCTAATAAGTTCCCTTTTTATAATCATACTTCCTGTAGATTCTGTTCTTCTAGATAATCCTGACTAAAACAGTTGAGTAGGGGAAGGGAATAGAGGGGAGGGAAGAGAATGGGAAAAGGGAGGAATTGGGGAGAAAATTGATGAAATTATGGAATGTATGTATATGAATACATGATGGTGAATTTCACCTTTATATATATCTATAAGGCACCAAATAAAAACCAAGAAATAAATAGAATGAAGACTAGTAGGTTGGAGGAAGGGGAGTAGGTGGATGGAGGAGGGATAGAAAGGAGGAGTGCCGGGACCGAAATTGAACAAATTATAGTCAGTGCATGTTTGATTGTGTCAAAAAGAGCCCCACTGTTTTATATAACTATAATATACCAATAAAAACATTTAAAATTGTCAGTTGGTGCTGTGTGCATTATGGGGCTAATTAGAGTAGTATTTATTAAGAAAGTGTCCATTTCCTGATTGAGCTCAGCAGGAATTTCTGTACCTAGGACTCTCTCTTGGAAAAAGCAGACAAATTATAAAGTAATTTTTAAGTATATTTGACCGTGGTGTGTGTGTGTGTGTGTGTGTGTGTGTGTGTCTGTGTGTGTGTTGTGGCGGGGAGGAAGGAGAGACAGAGGCAATTTTTCAATACCCTAATTTTAGAGCAGTTTCAGGTTCACAGAAAATCAAGCTGTAACCACAGAATTCCCACAGTCTCTCCTCCACCACCTCTAACACAGTCACAGCTTCCTCACTGTCAACATCCCAACCCAGAGTGGTGTATTTGTTATAACTGGTGGACTACACTGATACATTATTATTAGCTGAGGATTACTTTAGGGTTCAAATGTATAATCATGTGTATCTGCCATTTAGTCTCACACGAAACGTTTTCACTTCCATAAAAATTCCCTCTGCTGTACTTGAAAATTACTTTTGCTGGTATTTACTAGTGTTGCGACAGACACTCTCTGGGAAATGCTACTCTATAACAACCATTGTCTATGTGATTGGATAAGCTTTATTGAAATCATCAGATGATTCAAGCATTAAAAATATATGCTACTTCATGATTTGCTACAACTCTCTGACAAAGTACAGGGGGCTCACATTATGCTTTGCTAATACAAATTAAGTATTTAGGTGGTTTGAGGTCTAAGTACCTAACTTATTGCTCACTTACATTTGGTAAGTACTTTAAAGAAAGGTTTATTTACACTTTCTGGAATGTGGGCATTTGCAGCAAGAAACTACTTAGGAGATTAATATGTTCTCTTTTTAAATTGACTCTCATAAAGAATTTTATTTGCAAGAACACAGGTATTTCACAGGATGAGTATAATCTCTGGAGCAAGAGGTGTGTGATATGATTATAGAATATGCTTCAAATAAACTAGAACATGAATACCCATCTTCAAACTTGAGAGAAATAGACTGAAAAATGTATCAACATGGTTATGGGCATTTTTATTTCAAGAGAATTAGGTGTCATCAAAGAAAGACACAGGCCTTTCTGAAATACATGGAAAATATTTATAGGAGATATGGCATGTCTTAAGGAAAATTTAATTTCAAAGTAGGAAAACCATATGAATTATTGGGAACTCTTTTGCTAGTAGGGTTTAATTTTGCCTTAAAAAGTTTCAGGGAAGCAAAAAGATAATAATATTAAACTTTACCTGGGAACTACAGTACTTTCCCCAACTATATGATACTGAAAAAAATACAAACTCCTTTGAATGTTTTTACTTATGAAAGGAGGAGATTGAACTCAATCATCTTCATGTGTTTGCATTCTTCTACCCTTCTTGTATTTTAACCAAGAGAGTAGAGAATATTAATAGGACCTGAACATCTCTTTTTCTACAATTTGTCCTTCTTCACTCTTCCCTATTTTCCTTCCTTCTTTCTTCTTATTTTTGTTCTTTCCCTATACAAATATTTGTAAGTTTTTCTACCAGGTTCTGGTCTGTATATCAAGCACAGTGATGAATAAGAAAAGACCCTTAATTTCAAAGAACTTTTGCTTTAGTGAGACGTACAGACAGGTGAATTGGAAATTATAATTCAGTGTGACAAGTGAGCACAGTGGTAAACACCATAGGAGAACATAGAAGGAATAACTAACCTTTTCAGAAAATCAGTAAAATGGAAACATTTAGATCGTTTGCAACAGTATGGCTGAACATTTATTTAAAAACAGTGAAATACTTTTTTCCAGTTTGGTAAATAGATTACCCATGCTCCCAAGCACTTCTCCTGACACCTTGGTTACCCAATCTTCTCTGATAGACCTTCTTCCCATACCTTGCCATGATTTGGTGACTAAGGGGTTAATCTTTGTTATAAGAGCCTTCTCAGATTCTATTTTGATACTGAACCCTGTGCCAATTGATTAGTCCTGGGTTCCTAAGCCAAGTTTGTTAAACATTTTGAATACTATTCTTGTTTAATGGACTATCTTTTGAAGAATTAATGTATAAAATATATTTAGGCAAGCCAGCATGTTAATGCACACCTGTAATCCCTGTGACTAAGGAGGCTGAGGCAGGAGGATTTCAAGTTTGAGGCCAGCCCCAATAACTTAGCAAGACCTTGTTTCAAAATTCAAAAATAAATAAATAAATAAATAAGACTAGTGGTATAGTTTAGTGGTAAAGAATCCCTGGGTTTGATCCCCAGTAACCATACACCTGCCAGGAAAAAAAAAAGTTTCAAAACAAAAGAGAGAAGAGTAGGAGTAAGTGAATTAGTGTTCTAGACAAAGAGAGCAGCTAATCTACAGGTCTATTGGTGTAAAACAGATTACTATGTTTATGAATCTGAAAATAGTTTAGCAGTGCTGTATTATGAGGGAAGTGTGGGAAAAAATTCTAGTAATCTGAGCAAGTCCAGATTACAAGGTAATTGATGTTAGGCTAATTAATTTTTACTGAGGATAAAAATGATACAATTTGTATATTTCTGAAGATGGCACCACTGTGGGTAAAATTAGGAATTCCATGAAAAGTACTGCGTAAGTGTCTGATTATCAGTGCGATATCTATACCAAAAAATGGTGTTTTAAATAAGGACTGGTATCCTCATATTCATGTAACTCTTACCAGGGCACGCCAGAAGTGCCAATATCTACTTTAGGACCACAGAAATTATAGTGTACAACTGTTGGGACTCTTCAACTTCTAGCCATCACTCCAGAGGGGAAGGGCATGTAGAAAACAGACAATAAGTTTTCTTCAGATCTTAGCCATTTTGAATATGGTATTAAGACTGCCTATGGGAGTGAGCATAAGGAATCTCTAGATGAGTTTGAGGACAGATTTTTTTTAAGGGTGTAATAAGTATTTGTAAATGGATAAATGAATGAATGAGAGGAGATATTCTCAGATGTAAGGTGGGAATATATATCTTCCCTTTTCTCAATGATTTTTTAAAACTCGTGCACGAATCCCTACTTGACTAACATTCTTAGCATCTTTTGCAACTTTCCTACTCCTTGTTAGAAGGCGTGAATGACTTAATTTTTTTTTGTGATTCCTGAGGAGTAATAATAAATCGTGAATTGCCTGATTGATCCTCCCTTTAGCGCGAGAGTTTGGTTACTACAAGCACACAAATCATCATCTCTCACATTTTCTGGGCAGACTATTTATTCTGAGAGGCTGAAGGTGAAAGCATGGGAGAGACTGTCCCTGTTCCCATTTTCCATGTCTGTGTAGAAAGTTTGCCTAACTGGGGGTTGTCATTAGGAAGCCTGACTGCTGGCATGAATCAACTACCTTTTCCAGAATCACTTTTATCAGTTGTAAAGGTGGACAACCTTTGCTGTCTTATTTTTCCCATTTAAAAAAAAATTGATGCATTATAGTTGTATCTAATGGTAGGATTTGTTGTTATATAGTCTGACATGAACACATTATAACAACATAAGTGCACCTGTATCATTGCCCATTATGTCTTATATCTCAATTGGTTTAGAAATGGTTGAAAATGAGAAGGCTATTTGTTAGGTTACTTTCAAATTCTGTGATGTATTATTCTCACTCAAGCTGTAGAAGTAAATTTTCCTATTAAATTTAGAAAGGAGATTTATTTGTCATAACAACACGTTACTTTTCACTTCATAAGGTTGTGAATAGGCTTTAACAGTATTTAAAAATCCTGTGCAATGATCAATGGTTAAAGTCTTCCCTGCTTTGTAAATTGAAAGATCACCAATATAATTATCTTTTCTCAAGGGAAAAAAAATTGTCACAGAGAGCAAATGTTCTCCTTCGAGTTCTTTAAAACTTTCTGTTCAGAAGACATGAAATAGGAACAATCGTGCAAATATTTTGTCTTTTCTTGTTTGCAAGCAAATCAGAAGTAAAATGATATATATCCATTATGTTTCCATATGTTCTCAGATTACAAATTAAACTACATAATGAAATTATACAAAGAGCAAAAGAAATACTCTTCGTAATGACTGTGGAAACATAAATCAAAACTAAATTAAAATAATTTAGGCAAACTAAACTATGGCAAACTATGGAACAATTCAGAGGAACAACTGTGGCAGGAATTTGAAAACCTATAAGAAATAGATTATTTCCTAGCAAACTATAAATTAAAAAATTAATTCAAGAGAAATGAAAAACTTGATAGGCTAATTATAAAAAAAGATTGAAATATGAAAGATGAAATTACATATTTTTGTTGATCAGGTGACTATTTAATGAGAAAATACATTCTGGGGATAATATTACTTAACCTAAAATAAGTTGATAAAAGTTATTGTCTATAGGACAAATGATAAAATGATAATTCTTACCTATTCTAACAAAAATAGGAAGGAAATTAGAAAAATATTCCTCATACAAAGAGAAATCTTATAAAGTTCTTAGAAATCAATTTAACAGATGAAATCTGGAACAATATGAAGAAAGTTATAAAATCTTATTCAATAAAATAAATCCCATGGAAAATCTTATGATAGACCTGAATGGAAAATTTTAATATCATGAGTGATAGATCTCCTAGATTTGCTAGGAATTTAATGTGATTATAATTTTGATTTTAATATTTTTTTGAAACAGTGGATAACATTAAATATAAAAGAAAGCAAGAAAATTATTGAAGTAATTAATTAAACTAAAGAAATTAATGAATATGGTATTAGCATGGAAACAGAATACAGATGAGGGAATTCTGAAATAAATTCATTTAGAAGAAAATAGTATGTGTTTTTAAAAGCAAAATATAGGCAAAGGATATAAGTTATGCTATGTGGCTAGTAAATATTGTAAAAGATGGTCTGATTAGTGAATTTGACCATTTGTGATTAGCAAACACGTGCAGAGAAATTCTATCATTTATCATTGGTGGAATACTTTTCTTCCCTTACTGATTTCCCAGAAAACAAATCAGCAACATTTCTTTTAAAAATTTATATTTTTCTTCAACTCCATTCATAGAAATTGCCATAAAAATAAAAACCTAGCACATAAAATTATGTTCTCAAGGGTTTTCATAGAATCATTGCTTGGGGGGACAAAATACTAGAAACAAAATTGATTATCATCCATAAAAAAAAAATTGAATAAATTGTGCCCAAGAGAATTCCTCCACAGTTATATAATGAGAAATTTTTTAAATATCATGGAGGGAGACATGAAAAACAGAAGATTTTGATAATTTTCAGTAAAGAAAATGCAGGTATAAATACATACATATGAATAAATATTTCTGGTCATAGATAAATGAATCTGTACTTTATATAGGTATAAGCACATGGAGAAAAGTATAGGAAGATATACACCAAGCAATTTACATAGTTTGGAGGATAATGGGGCAAGATACTGCAGGTAGAAATAAAAAGTGGATGGAAACAAAATGATTGGAATGAAAGTACTCTACTAAAGAAATTCAGTCTAATTATATAAATGCATTTATTTAAAACTACATCTTTTTGTGCAATTGTATACAAACACAACATACACCTAATTGCTAGGGACAGTAGAGAATTGCTTACTGACAGTAGAGAAATAATGGATGCTTTGATCTCATTGATTTCTGGCTTCTGGTCACATTAGCTTTTTTTAAATTTTGATTCATTGTACACAAATGGGGTACAACTGTCATTTCTCTGGTTGTACATGAAGTAGAGTTACACCGTTTGCATATACATATACATAGGGTGATGATGTTTGTCTCATTCTATTATCTTTCCTTCCCCCCACTGCCTCCCCACCCCTCATTTTCCTCTATATAATCCATCCTTCCTCCATTCTTGCCTCCCTCCAACCCCCTGTTATGTATAATCATCCAATTATCGGAGAATAATTGATTTGGGGGGTTTGGCTTATTTCACTTTGCATGTTATTCTACAACTCCATCCATTTACTTGCAAAGGCCATAATTTTATTCTTCTTTATGGCCGAATAATATTCCATTGTGTAAATATACCACAGTTTCTTTATCCATTCATTTGTTGAAGGGCATCTAGGTTAGTTCCACAATCTAGCTATCTTGAATTGAGCTGCTATAAACATTGATGTAACTGCATCACTGAAGTATGCTGATTTTAAGTCCTTTGGTTATAGGCCAAGGAGTGGAATAACTGGGTCAAATGGTGGCTCCATTCTAAGTTTTCTAAGGAATCTTCATACTGCTTTCCAGAGTGGCTGTACCAATTTGCAACCCCACCAGCAATGTATGAGTGTACCCTTTTCCTCACATCCTCAGCAACACCTATTGTTGCTTCTATTCTTGATGATAGCCTTTCTAATTGGGTAAAATGAAATCATAGAGAGTTTTGATTTTCACTTCTCTTATTACCGGAAATGTTGAACATTTTTTCATATATCTGTTGATTACTTGTAGATCTTCTTCTGTGAAGTGTCTGTTCATTTCCTTAGCCCATTTATTGATTGGGTTATTTGTATTCTTGGGGTAAAGTTTTTTGAGCTCATTATCAATTCTGGAGATTAGTGCTCTATCTGAAGGGTGTGTGGCAAAGATTTTCTCCCATTCTGAAGGCTCTCTCTTCACATTGATGATTGTTTCCTTTGCTGAGGAAAAGCTTTTTAGTTTGAATCTATCCCAATTATTGATTCCTTCTTTTATTTCTTGTGCTTTGGGAGTCATGTTAAGGAAATCTGGTCCTAAGCCAACATGATGAAGATTTGGACCTACTTTTTCTTTATTAGGTGCAGGGTCTCTGGTCTTGATTTATTTCAAGTTGAGTTTTGTGCAGAGTGAGAGATAGGGTTTATAGTTTCATTTTGCTGCATGTGGATTCCCAGTTTTCCCAACACAATTTATTGAAGATGCTATCTTTTCTCCATTGTATGTTTTTGGCACTTTTGTCTATTAGGAGAAAATTGTATTTATGTGGGTTTGTCTGTGTGTCCTCTATTCTATACCATTGGTCTACCTGTGTATTTTGGTGCCAATACCATGCCGTTTTTTTTTTTTTTTTTTTTTACTATTGCTCTGTAGTATAGTTGAAGGTCTAGTATTGTGATACCACATTTTTGTTCTTCCTACTAAGGATTGCTTTAGCTATTCTGGGTCTCTCATTCTTCCAAATGAATTTCATGATGACTTTCTCTATTTCTATGAGGCCCCATCTTTGGGATTTTAATTGGAATTGCATTGAATTTGTATAGAACTTTTGGTAGTATGGGCATTTTGACAATATTAATTCTGCCTGTCCAAGAACATGGGAGATCTTTCCATCTTCTAAGGTTTTCTTTAATTTCTTTATCTTTCTGTAGTTCTCATTGTAGAGGTCTTTCACGTCTTTTGTTAGATTGATTCCCAATTTTTTTTTTTGAGGCTATTGTGAAAGGGGTAGTTTCCTAATTTCTCTTTCAGAGGACTCATCTCTTATGAATGAAAATGCATTAGATTTATGAGTGTTGATTTTGTATCCTGCTACTTTACTGAATTCATTTATGATTTCTACAAGTTTTATGGGGGAGTTTTTTGGCTTCTCTAAATATGTCATTGGCAAATAGTGATAGTTTGAGTTCTTTTATTCCCATTCATATTCCTTGAATTTCTTTGGCCTGTCTAATTGCCCTGGCTAGAGTTTCAAGGTCTATGTAGAATAGAAGTGGGAAAAAAGGGCATCTCTGCCTTGTTCCAGTTTTTAGGGGAATGCTTTCAGTTTTTCTCCATTTAGAATGATGCTGGCTGTGGGCTTAGTATAGATAGCCTTTACAATGTTGAAGTAGGTTCCTACTATCCCTATTTTTTGTAGTGTTTTGAGGAAGAAAGAGTGTGTATTTTATCAAATGCTTTTTCTGCATCTGTTGAAATAATCATATGATTCTTGACTTTATGAATGTTGATGTGATGAATTACATTTATTGTTTTCTGAATGTTGAACCAACCTTGCATCCCTGGGATGAAACCCACTTGTTCATGGTTTACTATATTTTTAATATGTTTTTGTACGTGGTTTGCCAAAATTTTGTTAAGAATGTTTGCATCTATGTTCATTAGAGATATTGGTCTTAAATTTTGTTTCTTTGATGTGTCTTTGTCTGATTTTGGTATCAGAGTGACATTAGCTTCATAGAATGAGTTTGGAAGGGTTTCCTCCTCTTTTATCTCATGGAATACTTTGACAAATATTGGAATGTGTTCTTCTTTGAAGATCTTGTAAGTCTTTGGCTGAGAATCCATCTGGGCCTGGACTTTTCCTGGTTGGTAGGTTTTTGATGACTTCTTCTATTTCATTGCTTGAAATTGATCTATTTAAATTGTGTATGTCCACCAGATTCAGTTTGGGTGGATCATATGTCTCTAGAAACCTGTCCATGTCTTTGAGACTTTCTCTTTTATTGGATTATAGATTTTCAAAATAGCTCTAATTAGATTTTGTGTTTCAATAGTGTCTGTCATGATATTTCCTTTTTTATCATGCATTTTAGTAATTTGAATTTTCTCTCTCCTCTTTGTTAGGGTTGCTAAAGGTTTATCAATTTTGTTTATTTTTTTCAAAGAATCAACTTTTTGTTTTGTCAGTTTTTTTTAATTGTTTCTTTTGTTTCAATTTCATTGATATCCACTCCTATTTTGATTATTTCCTGTTTTCTACTACTTTTGGTGATGATCTGTTCTTCTTTTACTAGGGCTTTGAGCTGTAATGTTAGGTCATTTGTTTATTGACTTTTTCTTCTTTTGTTGAATGAGCTCCATGCAATGAATTTTCCTCTTAGTATAGCTTTTGTAGCATCTAAGAGATTTTGATATGTTGTATTGTTGCTCTCATTTACCTCTGAGAAATTTTTTATCTCCCCCCCGATGTCTTTTATTATCCACGCATCATTCAATAGCATATTATTTAGTCTCCAGGTGTTGGAGTAGTTTCTGTTTTTTTATTTTATCATTGATTTCTAATTTCATTCCATTATGATGTGATAGAGTACAAGGTAGTATCTATATCTTTTTGTATTTGCTAAGAGTAGCTTTGTGGCATAACATATGCTCTATTTTAGAGAAGGATTCATGTACTGCTGAGAAGAAAGTGTACTCACTCATTGATGGATGGAATAGTTTATATATATGTTCTTAAGTCTAAATTATTGATTGTGTTATTGAGTTCTATGGTTTCTTTGTTCAATTTTTGTTTGGAAGGTCTGTCCAATGGTGAGAGAGGCTTGTTAAAGTCACCTAATATTATTGTGTTGTGGTCTATTTGGTTCCTGGAATTGAGAAGGATTTGTTTAACATACATGGATACAATATTGTTTAGGGCATAAAAATTTATGATTTCTAGACCTTGCAGATTTATACTTCCCTTAAGCAGTATGAAATGTCCTTCTTTGTCCATTCTGAATAACTTTGGCTTGAAGTCCTCTTCATCTGATATGAGGATGGAAACCACAGCTTTTTTACTGAATCCATGTGTGTGGTATGTTTTTTCCCATCCTTTCACCTTTAGTCTGTGGGTATCTTTTTCTATGAGATGTGTCTCTTGAAGGCAGCATATTGTAGGGTCATTCTTTTTTAATCCAATCTTCCAGTCTATGTCTTTTGATCGATGAGTTCAGGTCATTAACATTCAGGTTTATTATTGAGATATGACTTATATTCCTGGTCATTTTGGCTTATTTTTGGTTTTTAGCTTTATTTGGTTTCTCCTTTAATTGGCTATTTCTTTAGGGTAGTTCCTCCCTTTCCTGACTTACATTGTTGTTTTCATTTCTTCTTCATGGAATATTTTGCTGAGAATGTTCTTGGGGCAGGCTTTCTATTTGTATATTCTTTTAACTTTAGTTTATCATGGAAGGATTTCATTTCATCTTCAAATCTGAAGGTAAGTTTTGCTGGGTATAAGATTTTTGGTTGGTATCCATGTTCTTTCAGCACTTGAAATATGTTGTTCCAGGCCCTTCTAGCTGTTAGGGTCTGGGCTGAAAAATCTGCTTATATCCATATTGGTTTCCCCCTATACGTAATTTGATGCTTTTCTCTTGCAGTCTGTAAAAGTCTATCTTTATTTTGTATGTTAGGTATTTTCATTATAATATGCCTTGTTGTGGATCTGTTGTAATTTTGTACATTTGGTGTCCTGTAAGTCTCTTGTATTTGATTTGCCATTTCATTCTTCAGATGTGGAAAATTTTCTGATATTATTTCATTGAATAGGTTGTTCATTCCTTTGGTTTGTATCTCTGTGCCTTCCTTAATCCCAATAATTCTTAAATTTGGTCTTTTCATGGTTTCCCATAATTCTTGGAGGTTCCAATTATGATTTCTTTACCATCTTTTCTGTTTAGTCAACTTGTTTTCAAGTATTCTTTGTTTTCAAATATTTTGTCTTCATTATCTAAGGTTCTGTCTTCCAGGTGATCTAGCCTGTTGGTTATTTTCTCTATTGAGTTTTTAATTTGGTTTATTGTTTCCATTATTCCAAGGATTTCTTTTTCTTTTTTTTTCTGGAATCTCTGTCTCTTTATTGAAATGATCTTTTTCTTCCTGAATTTGCTCTTTTAACTGTTTATTGGCGAGTTCATTCATTACCTGCATTTGCTCTCTCGTCTCATCCTTTGTTTCTTGAATTATTTTAATTATATGCATTCTGAACTTCCTTTCTGACATTTCTTCTACTATGCTGTCATTGAATTCTATTGATATAGCATCTAGGTTTTTTGGGACACTTTTTTTCCTTGTTTTCTCTTGTTGTTTGTGTATCCTCCCCCCTAGAAGTGCAAATTCAAGGTATTGCAGTATATCCCCACTATGGACTTATAGTGACCCTTCAGGTTTCCAATACCTCACCTAAAGTGGGAGATCAATATTAGCAGCACACAATACAAACAATATGCATCCTTAACCCACATAGCCCCTATTAAGATATTAACAGTATTGTCTTAATAAATAGGTGATGAGTTTGATTATTATCTACACATAAACAAAAGGTCTGCAATAGTGATCACAATTTCTAATGGTGCACAAAGAGGATGGGGAGGTGTGTAGGTGTTAATGAGATAAGAAGTGAGTCTATAGAGGTACTACCTCATAGGAACATTGAAAGCAGAATGAAAAGAAATTGGTTGTTAGCATGAGAAAAGGGAGAAAGTCTCTCCAAGGAAACAGATTGATAGGAGGAAAACAGAGAAAGTGGAAAAATAATAAAGGAAAAAAACAAAAAGAAATGTAGGAATAATAGTAGGCATAATAAGAATAATTGTAATAACAAGAGTAATAAAAAAAATTCTAGAACAAAACTATACTCTAAAATTCAAATCTCTTAGTCTTTAGTAGCCTGATGCCTGAGAGGTATTTGATAATGGGTGTCCCAAGAAGCAAGCTGCCGGACTAGGAATGGTGGCCTTCAGGCTGGGAATAATTCATGATAGTGGGCAGAGGCGACCCCACCTGTTGGTAGAAAGTCAGCTGCAGTGTAGGCACTAGACTGTGGACTGGGCCATGGCAGAGCTGGAGATGCATGTGGGCTCTGGGCTGGGTGCTACATTAGTTTTTTATTTAATGAAATGGAAATGTTTATAATTTTTGTTGGTTACAAAGTCACAGATACTGTTGATAGTAACTGTGACTTATACATTCATAGTTGAAGGAAATGATAAATTATAGTTAGAGATCAGTAAAATAAAGATGTAATTTTTCTTTTTTTACTCAAATTCACAGACCTCTGAATTCTGTCACATGTACAGAATAAGAAACTCTTGAGCTAGGAGTCTGGATAAGTAATTCAAAATACATGTTAACAACTGATTGAATGTATAAAACAGAAGGAATAACACTCCTTCTGAGTTTGGAATAGACACAGATCCTGGGCACAGTTTTATGGTTATGGTATGGGGTGATGGCAAGAATTGATCTTCAGAATCTTCCACATTGTTTTTTGCTCTGATTTTTATAATTTGCTTTCTTCTGCTTATGTTAGGCTTAGTTTGATCTTCCTTCTTTTGCTTTCTAAGTTGGAAGCTTCATATTTTAGATATTTCTTCTTTTCTAATTTAATGCTATAAATTTCCCGTGTAAGCATGTCTTTTGCTGTATCCCACAAATTTTGAAAAGTTGTATTTTCATTTTGATTTATGTCAAATATATATGCACACATATTTATACATACACACATACATGTATATATATTCATATATATATATATCATGCTTATAGATAACATTTGAAATTTTTTCCATTCTGATTATATTTATCTTTTAACTGATATGTTTAGGCCATTAACACATACATATATATTTAGTTTCCACGTTCTTCTGTAGCTCTTCTATGTCAATATACAAGTTTTATATTTAGTTCTAAATTTTCTTCTAGCTTTCTGCTATTGATTTTTAGTTTAATCACATCACGGTCTATTAACAAAGTTTGCATGAATTCTACTTTTAATCTTTTTAAAGGTGTATTAAACTTGGCCTAGAATATGATCTGTCTTGGCTAAATGTTTCCAGAGAATTTGAGAAGACTGTACACTTTGCTGTTGCTAGATAAAATATACTAAAAATGGCAACAAGACTAATTTGATGGTTATAGGGCTGTTTCTGTTATTTCCTTCTTGAGTGAGTTTCTGCCAACTTGATCTATCAATTTTTGAAAGAGAAATGTCTTCTGAAACCTCCAACTATAATACTGCAGTTTTCTATTTCCATTGCAGTTCTGTTTTTGCCTCAGTATTTTGACACTGTTGTCAGTGCATGCATGTTTGAAATTATGTCTTCTTGGAGAGTGAGCACTTTACCCATGATAGTATTTGTTAAATTGCACTTCTCTTCATCTAAAGTTAATAGAGCTTTTCCAGCTGCCTTTTGGTTGTTATTAGCATAGTTTATCTTTCACTATATTTTTATTTTGAATCTATCTTAATCTTTATATTGAACTTATCCTCTTAAAGAGAACATTTAATATTTTCCCACTCTAATGATATTTGTCTTTTAAATGATATGTTTAAGCCATTAACACTAAAAGTGTTTATTTATATATTCAGATTAATACATACCATACTTGTATATTTTCTGTTCACTGAGTTTGCTTTGTCTCCTCAACCTTTCCTATTTTCTGCCTTCACTGGTTTTCACTGAGTATTTTACAGTTCCATTTTACCTCCTTCCTTAGGATATCATTCAACTTTCTGATTTTAAAAATGTTTAGAGTTTACAATACTCTTTTAGATTCAGAGTTATAATATACATTTTAAATTAATCTAATTCCCTTTTAAACAGCACTAATTTGTTTCACATGTACTTCAGGTAAGTTATAAGAAAATATTCCAAGTTCCTCCCAACCATCTTTGTGATATTGTTGTCAGTCATTTCACTTATGCACCTGCCATAATCAGTTACTGTAATTTTACATTCACCTCTCTCTCTCTCTTTTCTTTCTTTCTTTCTTTCTTTCTTTCTTTCTTTCTTTCTTTCTTTCTTTCTTTCTTTTCTTTCCTTTTTTCTTTCTCTTTCTTTCTTTTTGGTATCAGGAATTGAACCCAGGGCCACTTAACCATTGAGCCATATTCTCAAACCTTTTTATTTTTTTATTTTGAGACAGGGTCTTGCTAAGTTGCTTAGGGTCTTGCTAAGTTGCTAAGTGTCAGACAAAGGTTCAGACCCAGGAAACAGATTTGGGATCCCAGAAGGTGGAAGAAGATAAAAGATGCAGTTGGGAGAGAAGACATGCTTTATTCAGAGGTGACAATAATCTACATCAGTGAGCACATGCCCACAAGCAAATGTTTATGAATTTGAGTACATATTCTGAATCAGAGTGTTTATGACCTTGACTACACACTGAAAACAGTCCACCAGAAGTTTTGGTGAGGGAACCTAAATACAGTCATTTTGGACTTTACATGAAGGCTTCCCTCCTGCCTCAGCCTCCTGAGTCAATGAGATCACAAACCTGGGCCACTGCGCTTTCTACATTCATTACTTTAAGCAAGGGATTATCTTTCACAAAAATTATGAAGAAATATAAAAGATTTTATTTTCCCTTCATTTTTTTTTTCTTTTCTGGTGGTCCTCTATTTTAAATTTAGACCCAAATTTCTGAAAAGATTTTTCTAATTCTCACCCTGAGAACATAGTGGGTCTCTTAAAAGAAAGTTGGTGAAATTAGAAGTCAGCACTTTTAAGACTGAGACACACTCAGAGTCCATTATTACGTCAAGATTACTATTTAACCATTCCCACCACTTGATAGCTCCAGCAGCTTTTGTTCCAGAGAAGCAGATCACAGGTATGCTGTCTTTGAATACACCCGTCTCTTTAAATTTTGGAGTGCCTTGAAACCTCCAAAGTCATTAATTTTTATTTTGCTTCACTGTTTCTTGTTGTTGGGGCAGGATTAATGATTTACAAGCTTTTTATAAATATTAGAGCTGTCATTGATATTTCCAAAAATGAAACATCCAAGTTCCAATGAATTTTATTTAAATAATTTGTCTTGAGATAAAAAGACAAAATGCAGAGATGCTGAAATCCTACATGTTTGGATATATCCTTCTCTTAGGAAAAAGATTAGTGAGATAGAATAGTCAAAAGGTCTTTAATACTGATCATTTTATGTGATTGGATAATTAGGGATTAGGGAAATGGTTAGATTAGCTGTTGTAAATTTTTGTGCTGCTATAAATTTCTGTTACAAAAACACATATAACTTCTCTCATTTGATTATTATTTTTAAAAAGTTGTACAGTTTGCCAGGAGCATTTATCATATTCATGAAAAATTATTGTAAATTCTTATAAGTAGGAGGGTTCTAAATGCCAAACTAAGAAGTATGACCTTTATTTGAGCAGCATAAAGATCCTCCTATGAATTTTGAAAAGGGATATGGTACACTTTGAGTTATGTTTGTAGAAAACATATTTATCTGCTGTGTGTTGAATAAGATAGAATACTGAGGAACCCATTTAGGAGGTTGTCAAAATTATGATAACAATGATATTTTTCTATTTGTACAGTGCTTTAAGAATTATTTAAAATATATATTTCCCAAGATTGCACTGTGATCCAAGAAGATCAGAGATTTATCTTACATTTGTAAAAGTGGACACACTGGCTCTAAGTAAATGAAACAAGACACCTTGCTTTTTTCACTTTTTCTGTTCTATCACGTAACTTCTGCACAAAAACAAACAGAAATAGATCAACACTTTTATGAAGGTTGGAGTTTAGAAAGTACTTTCCTGTGATGATACAAAGGTTATACTAATAGAATTGAAAACAAATCCATACAAAAACAAAAGTAACAAATATACATGAGAAAAGTGAATAAAGAAGCATGGGAAAAGGAATTAACAAAGTGTATCATCTTGAACTTTTATTACATTATTACTGCCCTGTATCTTGGCTACTAAATCTGCATTTTATATATGAGAAAACAGTTTTAGAAATTGAGTGACTTGCTGAAAGTCACATAATTTCAAAGGCTCTGCTGAAATGTGGTTCTGTCTGATTCCATATCTGATGTACATTGTCTCCTGTGATATATTCTCTTGGCATCAAAGGTATCTGTTGGATCTCTTTTCAAAGAATTAAACTGTAGGGAGAAGGGTGTGGTAGATACATTGGGGGTGGTATTCATATGCATTTGCTGCCCAGCTGTGAGAGTGCCCTCAGCTCTTCACTTGTCAGCAACTTCAAGGTTTTTTTCAGCTGCAGAGTTGCCTTTGGAATCTGAGGCAGTTGCATCACAGCCTGAGTTCTTCCTCTGACAAATATTACTTCTTTTCCCTTCCTTTTACAGGTATTGATCCCTAATGGACACATTGCACCCAAAACTCCAACCCTGCATCTTCTTACAAAGAAACAATTTTATTACAATTGATAACAAAAGTGGCCCAAGTAAGCAGATTATTAGGAGGGATTTGGAAATAGGATCAAGTGCCACCTTTTTGGCAGGTGAAGAGCCCATCAGAGTAGTTACAGCATAGACAGCCCTCAGCACAAGATGGCACTCTGATTCTTGTAGTGATGAATTGTGATGAGGTGCCAGTGGAAGGAAATGTACTGTGAGTGCAATGCATTAGGCTGTTGAGAGGTATGGAGGAAATGGTAGCTATAGACATAATGGCAATCATGTTATTGTATTATTGATGTGTTACAGAAGATGATAAAAGCTGACTTGAGTAACATGCTATTGACAATCAGAAGGTCT
>JAJEJO010001769.1:154603-274124 GCA_020662805.1 Glaucomys volans
GCGGCCAGTGACTCCAAAGCGCTACTGGGGACCCGCACTCACTTGTTGGCTGGCGCAGACCCAGGTCGGTGGCTCCGAAGCAGCTGCAGGGTCTGGCGCTCCCGGATGGTGGCTGCCCGCGGCGGGCCGAGCCCAGCCCGGCTGAGTTGGTTCTGGAGCGGCACCTGGGGACCCCTTATATGTGCTTTGAATATAAAATCTCGTTGAGAGTCATATTCCTGCTGTTTGAATCCCGAGCAAGTAGGAATCCATGGAGCAAGTAGGAATGCAGCCTTCCTCTAATCCGCCATCTTGGATCTCCACCTACTCGTTTCTGGTGGCTCCAGACGTTCTGTGGCTGGTGTCTGCATAATTCGAATCTCTATTTTCATCTTCACATTGCTGCTCCTACTTTGGGTCCTCTTGTCCTCCTCTCTGTCTCTTATGAAACACTGTCACTGAATTTACAAAAGAAGTCGCATTTACAGGTTCTGGAGATTAGGGCATGAACATATTGTGTTAGAGGGCATCATTTAACCACTGCAGGTGGGTTGCAGGAACAGCCCCATTTTACAAAGATAGAATCAAAGACTTAAATAGAAAGGTTAAATAACTTGCCTAAGGTCACAGAGGAAGGTGGTGATGTTGTACCCAAAGAAAATAAAATCATCCAAGCTGATCACGTAAAGCCAAAAGAAGCCTTTATTTTAGCTGGCCAGCTACGACCTCCCTTACCCCTAAGAGCGGGGTGCCCATGGATCGCGCGTTAATTGTGTCATTGCCAACTTTTATAGGACTTGGGATGGGATTAGGGTGGGGCTAGGGAGGGTTTAGGGTTGGGCTATAGGGAGGGGGGATTAGAGTGGGGCAGACTCTCTCTCTGAATGGCAACTGGAGAATCTTTCTGGGAAGTATAACAGTGACAGTACTCTGATTTTAGTGTCCAAATATGTAATTTCTATTCTACATAGCCTACAATCTAATTATCACTAAATGAATGTTTGATAACCACATTGATGAATAGTGAAGGTGTTATATGCTCCCAAAAGATTCTCAAATGCCTTGAAGAGGGAGAGTCAACCCCACCCTAATCCCTTCCCTCCCTATAGACCCACCCAAATTCCTTTCCCTTCCTATAGAACCACCCAAATTCCTTTCCCTTCCTATAGGATCACCCAAATTCCTTTCCCTTCCTGTAGCCCACCCAAATTCCTTTTCCTTCGTGTAGACCCACCCTAATCCCTTCCCTCCCTATAGACACACCCAAATCCCTTCCCTTCCTGTGATCCTACCCTAATCCCTTCCCTATAAATACTGGAGAAGGAAGAACTAATGCAGGATCCTCGGCACACCACTTGTAGGTGTAAGGGAGATCATCGCTGGCCATCTAAAAAATAAAAAATAAAGGCTTCTTTTGGCTTTACCTGACCGGCTTGGATGATTTTATTTTCCTCAGGTATAATAAAGGTAAAGGAAAAAATAATCCACTTGGTAATAGTAATAGTGAGGAGGCTTTTAGAAAATGTGGATATTTTCATTCTTAGGAGTGTGGTTGTAACCCTGAGGTGAGAACCTGTTCTATTTTTTAGAAAGACAATAAGAAATAAGGTAAAGTGCTAGAATCCGAAGAAGTGAGGGCACCCTACATCTTTTGTAGATTAGGGTCTCTTGTTCTCCCCCACCCCTTATTTCTCCTTCCTGCCTACATGATTAGGCCCAGGGGTTGCCATTGACTTAGCAAAAAGGTGAGATGCAAATGGCAGGGGGAAGGGCCAAATGGAGATTCAGGTGGGGGCCCGTGGGCATTAATTAGTAACTCCCTGCCTGCAGCATTTGGGGAGGGCAGTTAAGCAGATAACCTTGGTGATCAAAAGGGCTCTGGAGACACTGACATTCCAATCTCCTAGGGCAAGTCTCCAACTTCCCAGACTCTGATGGTCTCCATTCCTCGATTTGCCCAGATTTCTTATTCTCCACTAACTGCCTGTCCCCAATTCTGGCTTCAATACGAGAGTGAGGTCTTAGCAAATTGCATATTATCTTTGCCAAGTGAGTATGTTAGGTTCTGCCAATTAGGGAATGTTGAACAGTCCAAAATGGAGGAAAATAAATATGGGAGAAAGGACATCCTTTGTGTTTGCTTTCTATTCCTGTTGGTATTGCACCAATAGTGCCTTTTCACTTTAATAGTAGCAGTTATTGCTAATCTCCAGTTTAATCCAGCTGTTGGACACACCTTATGGTGACTCTCAGAAGTACGTGCAAATAATGGCTTGTCTCTACTGTTGGAGTACTGGCTCCACACATCAAACTTCTAAGTTCTATAACTCTGACCTTTCCCCTTTGGTTTCCAACCTAGGGGCAAGATGTGTCCTGATGAGCCATCTTTGTGTTTCCTCAGGGTTCCATTATTTGGTTTTTCAATTTTCCAACATTTATTTAACCTATTCCTTACACTAAATTCTGGCTCAATTTCTAGTGCTGTTTATTATGGGAGGATGGTGACTATAAGAGAGAACTTTAAAAATGGAAAGGGCCCCATCTCTTGAGTCACTGCTTCTACAAAAATTACTCTGGGCAGCCATTGGACATGACATCCTTGGGGAGAATACACTGACCAGGTTAAGATCCTGAGCGGGTGGTTTGAGGTGTGGAGAGACAGTGTCAAATTGTAGATACAGAATGTGAAAGTCAGTTAACTTAAAGGTTGTTCTAAGATTTCAGGGTCCTGATTAAATAATTCTTATCCACACTTTTCTTACCAGGGTAGTACTTACCTGTCCAGGTCAGTCACTGAGAAGGCAAGTGGATAAATTCCTCAAGGTTTGAGTTTCTGCTTGATGAATGGCACAGGAAAACAAATGAAAAAGGGAAAAAATAATGAATTAAAAACCAGCTTTTCTTTGTGATCTGTTAGATGAAAATCAATATATATCCTTTAGGGTTTACATACATTTCTTGGGAGTCCCTTCTATTGTGTGTGTGTGCGTGTGTGTGTGTGTGTGTGTGTGTGTGTTTAATAGGGTCTTACTACATTGCCCAGACTGGTCTCAAACTCCTGAGTTCAGGTATCTTCCTACTTTAGCCTCCCAAGTACTGGTATTACAGTATGTACTACCGCATGGGACTCTCCATAAATTTTTTTATAGAAAATTTAAAATTTACTTTAAAAATTTAAATTCCATTTGGTACAATTTGATAATTGACAGGTAAATAGATTATTCTTGCTAGTTTTACATTTTTAAAAATTAAAAATATACATTATATGGAGCAGTTTAAAATATAAATACAAATGTATTTAAAATATAAATATAAATATTAAAGTATTTATCTGCCTGATCAATAATAAACTTTAAGAGTTTGTTTGACTATTGTTTTGAAGGTCTGTATTTGTAAAACTTTTTTCATTTGGTTTGAATATATTTTAGGTTTTGTTAGAGAAATATCCTACTTTGAATTGATTTTAATGAAACTGCATGGAATAATTCATACATACTAACAATTTACATTAAAATGAAGCATGTTAAAATACAGTTAAAATAGGCACAATATCTGACAGAGGTAGTAACTCTGGGAATATTTAATTTTACATCCCATATCAATCTGTATAGATATTGTCACAGGAGTTGAAATTTAGGTCATGTCAGTGAACCAGATGGAGGGGCATTTTTCTTTAGTCATGAGGCAAAGTTAAAAGTAAGGCTGTCACAGCCTGTGTCATCAGTACATCACACCACAGACTGCAGTGAGAATTTTCATTATGCAAAATGCAAGGTACCTAACCATTCTTATTTCACTGCTTTTCAATACATATCCAATTCAATGAGAAGGAATTTAGAACATTATAGGCTTTCCTTATGACCCTAGAGCATACCAATAGCAATTCAAAGTGATAATCTTATTATGAGTTAGTAATATACTGTGCATCTTTATATGAAAGATTCTATTACAGAATGCATCCATAAAATAGATTTTTCAACAAATCTATGCAAAAAGAAAATATCTTCACCATTATTGAAATAAAATATTCATAAAAAATTCTGCCAACTATTATGGCACAAACAGCTTTGACCCTTTTAAAAAATCAATCATATTTTCAGCTATATTCAGCACATGCAATAATGTATTGCAATTTTATATATAATTGCTGGGTAGTGTTAGAGTTCCTTGTAGCTAGGGTATATTATAAATATCAAGAGTACAGCATTTGTTTTGGTGACACAAAAGTAAATAAGCTAATAAAATATCTATGGGACAAAATCCTTAAAAATTTTTAAAATTAACTGGAACTTAGAATTAGGTATATCTAAATATAGCATGTGGATAGGAAACTTGCCTACCTTTCTCATCATTGGCTTTTAAAATATTTGCCAATAAAAATAGAGCTAAGACGAATATCAAATAATCATTGAGTTGAATTACCTGTGAAAGGGTTGGAAATTGGAATAATAATAACTAAAAGCATATACCTCAATAAGTAATACCTTATATTTAAATTAATAAATTCATTTATTATCTCTATCCACAGTTAAATGTCATCTAATACCATAGTTTCTTCCTGATGTATGTTATGTACTCATTGCCTTATCTCTCTATTCTCTTTTCATTTACAAAGGTAACCTGTTTTGAAACCATATTTTTTACCACTGAAATTTTTTAAATTCTCCTTTTTATGTTTTGGAGGACTCTAGAAGTACATTATAGAAAGAACATGGATTGTTCTATAATTCTCATCTATAATAAATGATTATTGCAGAATCTTGTTTACCACTAAGTATCCGTGTGCTTAAATCACCATGAATTATGTCCTTTCACGTATTATTTCAAGAATTTATAGAATCCCATTGAGTAATAAAAAATGTCTATAATTTGTGGGACTAATTTGTGTCAGACATTATACTACACACTTTGCATATAATATTTTAATTCTCCCAACTTCTCTTCAAAGTAGTTATTTTTGTTACACTTTACATATAAAAAAGCAACAGTGAACATACTGACCCCAATTTTCTACCTACTATGCAAGGGAACTGGAGCAGTTGTTGTTTAGTCTCCAGAATTCCTTAATATGTACTGTCACTTACTTTGTTCCACGTAAAAAATTTGACTTTTTCTTGTGAGCATTTTATGTTTTAAATTGAACTTCTCTTGGATTCTGACCCATCTTAGGAGCATCTCTGAAACAGAAGGAAAATCAACTGGCTATTCTCAAATTACATTGAAATATTTGAACACTTGGCATGGTTTTGTTATTTCTACAGGTAGGTGGTTCTTCCTACCAGGGATTTTGCAGCTAATAAACTTGACTTGCTTTAAATTCCTTTAACCTGCCTGGCCACCTTACCCCTTCTGTCAGACTAGGTTTGTGGGCCACAGTAGCTTCAGGATACTCTTTAATACATAAAAAAGGTAAATTGTTTTAGTTTCAATTATGTGCTGGTTAGTACCAATGGCAAGGCAGGGAAAGAGGAAAAGTGAGAGATTGATTTGATTTAGCAAGGCAAGGTACTTTCAAATTGAAATAATCTGGCATACATCAAACCTTTGTATTACTAAAGATATGAGGGAAGATTTTTTTTGTAATTTTTTTCAGTATTCTGAAATTTTACAAAAAGTTGTAACTCATAAAAAATGAGGACTATAGGTAACAGGAACATTTAAATATTAATTTTCAAGTGGCTTCTAATGCTGCGTCAGATCTTGACATTTTCTCATATTCATGGTGCTGGGAACCCCTTCATGAGATGGAGACAAGGGATTGAGTATAAGTGATTTGCATAGTTATGAATATCCCTTTCAATGTTCATGTGAATATAGCATATTATTCCATAGAAGTTTTTCAGAACTGTATATTGACATTATAGTTGCTCTCCATTCTTTGTGAAGCTTCCATGCTGAGAGCATATTGAGCAGTCCAGAAAAATGTTCATAAATGTGATTACCAACAGAAGTGTGATGATTCTCTAGGGCTTTCTCCCTTTTTCTCATTCTTTAAAATATAAAATAAAGAAAGCCTTGTTTATTGGTCTTTTATACTTACTTGTAGTCTATTTAATCCAGGTACACTAAAATTGGAATTGGAAAAACAGTTTTCTACTTACTACCAGTGGGGCATTTGATTTCTCAATGTATCAGTTTCCTCATCTATGAAGTGAAACAGAAATATTAAAGCAAATATTATTCTGTATCATCCTTGAGAAAAATAAAAATGAAATTTATATAGCATTTTACAAAGTACCTAGCTATAAAATATCAAATAAATAACTGATAGTTAATGATAATATTAGTAATTAGGAGACCAGTCTTTATAAACAGTAACATTTTTAAAGTATACAATATGTAATCTTAATTTTTATAATTATTAATTAGATTATTTGTTTTTAAAAAAATTTATGGCTTTTAAACTCATGTATAAAAAAGAGCTATAAAATTAGTTGAGTATTTTGGAAAGATAAAGTATCTTTGTAGTTTATATATTGGTACTTGTGGATGAAGAAAACTAAAGCAACCATCAAAAATAAAGAGGAAGAATTTAGAATTTTGGAAATGCTGCCATCTCAAGGATAATAATGACAACTCCAAGGGTCATTCTGTGGATTAAATAATATACACATGCATCCCACATATTTTTGCCTTTTATTAGCTACTCGATAAGTGTTGTTGCTTTCATCTCTAAGTTGCTTGATGGGAAAGATATTTTATTGTTCTCTGCTTCTCAAACCCAGTGCCTATACAGACTAGATGCTTAATGTAGTTTCTTACAGTTGCAGTTTATTCACCACTAAATGGTTTGAACTTGTTGGGACAGTATAGTTGATTTCTTTATTCTCTTCTACTTTTTCAGTCAAGCCATACTAAGCAGCTACTGTGTGATGGGGACTGTGCTAAATATTAGAGACTCTAAAATTAATATGTCAAAACAGAGTTCCCACCTTTGAGGAACTAATAATAGCCGAGTATGAGAAACACATATCTGCACAAATACTTACAATACACTTGCAAACACTTTATGTTATAGATGGCTCTCTTGGGGCCATAAGCATTTGTTGTACTGCTGTTACTTTCATGGAGCTCCAAGTTGTTTGTTACTCTTTAATATAAGTATTATAACATCTTGGCCCTTGTGGCTTTGGCAGAATAGGAAGTAATGGTCAGTTTTGATTTATCTTTCTCATTTACAAACTCTTATCTTTTCCCCACAGGCACTTTTATAGGTATTTTTAAAAATAATTCAGATACACTATTTATATTTTTTTCAAGATACTGTTTTTCCAACTTGTAAAATGCCATAGGCAAGCTTTTTTAGCACAAATGAAATTTTCTTAAAAGGGATGTCTTTATTCATTATTTGTAATTATATGAATATTATTTATGCTAAATTTTTATATTTTATTTAAGCAATCCATGCACATTATCTTTTTAAAATCAAAATACGTGAAGTCTTATAATGTAAAACACTCATCCCTCGCCTCCACCTTTCTATCTCTTAAAGTCTGCTTCTGAAGCAAATCCTGTTTCCTCTAATAATTTTCTCTATATTTATAAGTAAAAGGTTTGTTTTGCTTCTTAATTTATCAACTTTAAGATTATCTTCTGACTTCTTCCTGCAAAAGTTGAAGATTAAACTCTCTTGAATCTGCATGTGTTGCAGTAGATGCCCATAGCATTTATAGCATTTGTGGATTCGTCTTTTTTTTTTAAACAATGGAACATGTTTTATCCCAAAACACAATTGCTAAAAACATTTTATGCAACCACAGATAGGCAGAACATTTCTGCTTATTAACAAATGGATTCACTCATGTCTTCAGTCAGCTGTGTAGTGAATTAAGGACTTGAAGGTTGAGAAAGGATGTAGCTCACACCACTCAGTTCAGAAAGTCAGTTGTCTCTCAGTCGGCTGTACTGAATTCATTCTCATGGCATTGGCAGGAATCCAAGAGAGAACAGAAATGTCCCAATGAGTTTTCAAGCCTCTCCTTGCACCAATTGTGCCAAAGTACCATGTAAAAGCAAGCCATATGGACAACCTCAGAGTCAGTTAAGGATGATACTTTTTGTGTGTGAACATAGCAAAGTGTAAAACCTGAGCTAAATGGACCAGCATTTCCACACCACCTTTTAAGCCCATCTTTGGTGACCTAGGTCCACCTACATCTATGCCTTGCCTACTCTCTTTTCCTTCAAGCCAACAACTGCTTAGACTGCTCCTGCAGCCCCAGCTACCCCTCTCTTGCTGGCCTGACCACTGCCACTCTGTTGTGTCTTCTACCACCACTGCCAGTGCATCTACAGACTCTTCAAACCTGCTTTTTGCTTTGGTGTCAACAGTGTGGCCAGCACTGGGAGGAGCACAACTGGCAGGCAGCATGACCCCCACCTCTCAGCCCTTCCACTTTGGGGTCCCTCCTGCCTCTGCTACCAGCTTTGCTGCAGCCATAGGCTATGTATTTCTGTTTGGCAACCCCCCTCCCCCGGCCAACATCCACAGCAGTCACCACCTTTGGCTAGGCCCTGCCCAGTGCAGTTGAGATTGCCAGCAGCAGCAGCAGCAGCAGCACTGCTGGCTTTAGTAGCTTTGGCAGTTCCCTCAGAACCTCAGCCCCTGTGACCATCAGCCAGCCCACTGCTGACTTTCAGTAACACGACTACCCTCCACATTCAGCATTCCCTGTGGCTCACACACCAAGCCCCACCTCTCATCATACTCTGCAGCCACCCCCAGCCCATATTCAGGGCTGTGAATGGGCAGCAGCAGGGGTCCTCCAAGTCAGCACTTGCCCCAAGCTTTGGCAGCTCCTTCACTGTGGGGAATTCCGGGGTCCCTGGTCCCTGCCCCATCCGCAGCACCAGTGCCAGTGCCTGCTCAGCTGGCCTTTGGCAGTTCAGTGCTGTCAGTTTTTGGCTTGAAAACCATGGCCTCTGACTTTGGCACCCCTGCCAGCATGCATCCAGCCTTAGCAATTTTCTTGTTTGGTGCAGCCAGCATCTCTGTCTTCGGAGCTACCACCCAGACCATCCTCAGTGGCACCAGTGGCTCGAAGTTTGGCAGCTCAATTCCATCCCCTTTCACAGTCAGGGGATTTGCAGGCCCAGCTGTCAGTGGGGGCTTTGGGCTCCAGTGTGGCTCCCCCAGGCCCAGTTCCACCTCTGGGGCATTCAGTTTTGGAGCTGGACAGGGTGAGCACCACCACCTCCTTTTGGGGTTGGGGCTTAAGTCAGAATGCCCTGGGCACACCCAGACAGAGCACACTTTGCCTTCAACTTGGTGGGCACACCTGAGAGCAAATGTGTTTGAAGGCACCTCCACATCCACCCTTGTGCAGAGCACGCTGACTGCTTAAGTGGACACTGTGGACAGCAGCCTCTCCTTTGGGGCTTCCTTAACACCCACCCAAGTCTTTGTTGGAGTTGGGCCTTTCTAATCAGCAGCCCCTTTGTTTTCCATTAGTGGAAGATCCAAGATCCCAGGGGTTCGGCAGTGACTGCAGGCCCAAAGGCAGCACACCTGCGAGAAATAGTCTCTGTCCCTGTCCCTATTTTCCTGCCCTTGTTCAAATCTGTATCTTAGCACCTCCTAGGAAAGATCTCTGACTCTTTGAGTGCCATAAAATAGAACTACCCTAGATCTCTGACTTCAGTCACCAGGTTGGTGGTGGCAGTCCTGGGGCCTTTTCCCTTCTGGAGGAAGTGGGCACCTCAGGGAGCAGGTGGGCAGGGGCAGGGCTGAAGCCAAATACCTGTACTTGAACAGTTACACTGGTGAGGCTGGAGAACTGAAGAAACATATAGTACATATGGTCTGCTCACTTCCCTGACTCCATCAGTGTGTCGCTTAGTCAGGTGGCCTCCCTTCCCACCTGTTCCTCCCAAAGCCATCCTTGCCAGAGGGTGTACCATGTATCCACTGGAATCTCTGTTACATTTGTTGGGATTGGGGAAAATGGATTATCCCTAAGCTTTACTTGATGGCTAGGCTATAAGAAGTGGATCTCTTCATCTGGGCCCTTTTGGGGACTCTTATTTCTTGCTGCTTTGTCTCTCACTGGTCCCCTGCAGGCAGGATTTATTCCTTTTTAAATGACCTTTAATTTACCTTTGCCTTGGAGACCCCAGTGGGTGTTGCTCCTGCTGCCCTCTTTCGCTCTGCCAAGTCTGAGTCAAGTTTCGTGCCCTGCCCTCTGCCAGTTGGACTCTGAAAAGATTGGTAGCTCAAGGTTGTTAGTCTGGCAGGGCCAGGTGTGAGATTCTTCCTCCGGGAGAAACACTCCTGCTTTCAGCTGCCTCCTCCTACCTGCTGACCTCACTGGTCTTTGTCTGCCTCTCCAGGATTGTACACTCCATGCTTTCTCATGTGTTACTTTGTCTTAAGCCCATATCTGTTGCTCTTTAAATCCAGTTTGGAGGAAGAATTGAATTGTGTGTGTGGCAGCATGTTGGTAGTGCTGGACTTAACTGCCTCAGGTCTCCGGGCCTACCTAATCTAGGTGGGCCACAGTGCTGGCTGCTGAGCTTTCCAGTGGTGTTAGACTTTAAGGGTTGGCAGCCTAGGAGATGGGGCCTTGGGGAAGCAAAGATCCTTTTCTTCTACCATTTCTCTACCATCTCCTTGACCTCATAGGCAAGGTGACCTCCATATGTCCAATCTACACCAATGAAGACCTTGAAGTCGTACCTTAGTTCTTTCCCAAACAGAGCCCTCTCCAACCCTTTCCTCTCCTTTTCTACCCTGGTTCCAAAACCACAGTCCCCAGGCCCCAGAGCCTTGCTGCCATGCGCATCTTCTTTCAGAGAAGTATGAATGTGTGTGTCTAAATTCAAAGAAAATATTTAAACATTTTTTAACAAAATAAAATTTATTTTTGTATTTAAACAAAAATACCAATTTGCATTTCTCTGATGATTAGTGATATTTAGCATTTTTTAAATGTAATCACTGGTCATTTTTATATATTCTTTTGAGCAATGTCTATGCAGTTCTTTAACCATTTTTAGTTGGATTTTTTTGTCATCTTAGAGTTCTTTTTTTTTTAATTCCATAAATAAAACTTTTAATAATGTACAGTAGAAATCAGACAGGCTCATTCTTCATTCTTATATTAAAATAAAAGAGTTCCAATATTATAATTTATTTACATTTGTATGCTGAAGAGGTAAAGTGTCTAAGTGGCTATTTTACAGTTATTTCTAATAAAATGTACGAAAACAAACAGAAGTGCCAAGAATGTGGTTCAGGGGCCTTCATGGCATAATAACGGTCTTAGACTTAGCTTCAGAGTTGCAGATAGCCCTATGGATCAGGGTTAGCTTCAGGGATCAAAAATCCCAGCTTCAGTTTTTCTCTAACTTTCACTGAGTTTTAACAGTGGTGGGTGTGGAAATTTCCCAAAAACCTTCTATCTTCCCCAGAGGTAGAGGAGCTGGACTGCATGTGTGGTGAGAGCAGAAAGGCCCTACAGGGAGTGGACTGGTGGTTTGAGAGTCACTGGGTGGATGTGTGTTGGCAGATTCCAGAGGCTAGTTGTGATTTGGGGCAGAGGAGCCTAAGTTCCATCATCACCTGTAACCTCTACAGTTCTGCTGCAGGGTAGGTAAGAGGGAGACAGCAGAGGTGGGAAATAAGGTCCCTCTGTAATGACACAACTGGTATTTAAGGAATATTAATTAGTGGCCAGTAAATTTGCCCAAGGATTAGAAGAAGATCTCCTTTAATGCAAGGAAAAAAGCAATACATCAGGAAAATAAATGGAAAAAGCAATAGCATAGGGAGAACACGGACAGGGAGAGGGCTCTCCTCCCTCCCTAGGTGTTGGCTCAGGATTGCTGGGTTGGAGGCAGGTATGCTCTATGACGGCATATATAATGTGCTTCCTCTGAGGCAGGAAGGGCTCTCAGAATGAATGTGGTGCTTTGGGGTCACACCTGTGATTCTAAACCCCCAGGCCTCACTACCCACCAGTAGTCTATCTTTGCAAAAGAGGTTGGGGGAGGTCCTTAGAGTTACTTAAATATTCTGAATGTCAGTACCTTCTTGGAAGTGCCATTTACAAATATTTTCTCCTATTCTGTAGATTATCTCATTCTGTTGTTTCCTTTGCGATGCAAAAACTTCTTAGTTTGATATAATTCCATTTGTGAATTTTTACTTTTATTGCCTCTGCTTTTGGGGTCCTATCTGAAAAATCATTATTGACACCAAGGTCTTGAAGTGTTTTCCCTGTGTTTTCTTGTAGTAATTTAATAGCTTCATGTTTAAGATTTTTTTTCTTTGACCCATTTTGTTTATTTTATTCTGTTTATTTTCTTTGACCCATTTTGTTTCATTTGTATGTGAAACCAGTCAAGCACAGATGCATACCACATGTTATCACTCATTTATGGAACCCAATAAATCAACCTTATAGAAATGTAATGGAATAGTGGTCGCAAGAAATGAGGAAGGGTAAGAGGAGAGAGGACAAAAAGAAATTCAGTAAGGGGCACCAAAACCATAGAGTCACTCCTGGCTTATTTTTTAGTGCAGTAGGGTAATTTTGGGGCAAAACAATCTATGATATATTTTGAAATGACTAGAAAAGAAGACAAAATTCCCCAAACATAAAAATGATTAATGGTTGAAGACCCACAAATCCTCATTACCCTATTCAGTTGACAACACATTTTATATTTGTATTGAATTACTATAACATGTACCCATGAAGATATTCAAATTTTTTAAAAGGTTGAATTTGGTTATATCAGAAGTTTTATTCACTAAAAGATGCTATAGACAAAGTTAATAGATAACACACGTGAATAGGATTTTTGTAATGTTCAAAAGGAAGTTAAATGAAATTAGAATATCAAATATTTAAGAAGTCAAGTATTCAAAAAGGGAAATCAGTAAATCTCATCAGGATAATGGGCAAATGATGTGGAAAAGATTTAATGACAAAGCCAGATGTGGTAGTGCACGGCTGTAACCCTAGTGGGTTGGAAGGTCGAGGCAGGAGGATCACGGGTTCAAAGCCAGCCTCAGCATGGGCAAGGCGCTAAGCAACTCAGTGAGACCCTGTCTCTAAATAAAATACAGAATAGGGCTGGGGATGTGACTCAGTGGCCGAGTGGCCCTGTGTTCAATCCCTGGTTCCAAAGAAAAAGAAAAAGAAAAAGATTTAATGACAAAATAAAAATCTATAAATATGTTAAGAGATGCTCAAAATTGTTAGTAAAAAATTGGATTTTACAACTGCAGTACAATATTATCCTGCTGATACTAGATCCTCAGAAGTAAAAAGCTGATGATGCTAAGCATTAGTCAAGATTTTGTGGTACAGAATTATCACACCCTGCTAGTTAAGTTCAGACATGAAAGCAGTCAAGACAAGTATACCAATACTATTTGATGCAGCAATGGTGGTCATTAGGGTGATAGGAATTCTAACATAGATTGATAGAGGCATGTAAAAACATGGTCATGGAAGAATTATTTGTATTGGTGGGGATATAGAGGCAATGTGTATGGTCTGTATGTGTAGGCAGATAAATAAAATGTGGTAGATGCTCAACGCAGAATATTATGCTTAAGTTAGAAGTAATAGATTGTATGTACATATTGTTGCATCTGTAGAATTTAGAAGCATAGTGCTTAGAGTTAAGTAGAGTTAAATATATAACAAAATAACTTTTATTAAAACTATCTCATCTAACCTAATCTCATCTCATCTCTCTCTCTCCATTGTATGCAACTCATGCCTTCTTATGCCTCAAAGGGAATAGGTGTCTGCAGTTACCAAATCACTTAGAGGCTCTGTATGACTTTTGATTCATTTCTTTTTCTTAATGAACTTTAGATTATTAGTGAACTTTTGAGATGAACAAAAATTTACTTTTTTTGTATGCTTCATAAACATTAAATTTTATATTTGAGGTTGTAATATACCATAAACTAAGACCATGAAAAGTTCAGTAAATATTTAATGAATATCTATTATGCCTTAAGCACTATGGCAAACTCTGAGAATATAAAAAAGAATAAGGCAGGAAAAAACCTTGGCTTCTTGAAGGTTACATAAAAATTGTGTGTGTGTGTGTGTGTGTGTGTGTTGGGAGGATATACGAATTTTACTCATAGCATTACTTATTCAACAAGTACTTTTGACTATTTACTTTGGTCCTGGCACTGGGATTACAATGAGAAAAAGTGACATTGTCCTTGCACACTGAGTTCGCATAATTTATTGATTACAACTTTGCTTGATATCAGTGAAAGTGATCATCTCTTTCATGAGCTCTTTTAGGATTTTATTGGTAATTTTGATATTTCACTTAAACTTATTCTGTAGTTAATTGTCTATTGAAACAGACATTTGTGACAAACCCAATGCACATCTCCCTTAGGTTGAGATTTGTCTGGACACATTTGGGCATTTTTGATGGACTGTGGGCTGCCTCCTAGGAAGTCTTTGAATATGATCTTGAAGATGTTTGAGAAAGAAAAATCAGTTGAAGTATGCAGAGAAACTTAGTCAAATAAGCAAACAACTGAGCAAATATTAATTTGTCTTTTGATAAATTTTCAGACACAGATTAATATAACCACATGAAAATACGGGCTATAAGCATTTTTCATTCAAATTTTTTCAAGGTATTGACTGAGGAATACATAGCACTGATTTATTGCCAGGGGTTCAAAGTATGTCATCAGTGGGGGAGTCACTCTCCACATGTCTAATCAGAACATAGGCTTTTGAAAAAGGTGTGGACTCTAGAGAACAGTTTGCCACAGAATTACACATTGAACATCACCTGAAGCAAAAATGGTATCCAGTGAGGGCCAGAAGCTCCTTACTGTTAGCAACTCAATGACAGTTCCCAGAGGCACTGAGTCCAACTGCCTCTTCCTTCCCTTAGCAGAGGTTACTTCACTAGATGGTGTAGCAAAGGAGGAAAAGAAGAACTCAGCCAATACCAAGTGGATTTAGACAGGATTTATTCCTGAGTGTATGTGAGACATCCAGGATATGGATTCTTCTTGGCTTCTGCCTAGTTTTAAGAAACTTGTTTAGAAGCTAGAAGTCCTTGATCAGCATGTAGCAGGCACAAGAGCAAACAATTCTATAGATATATTATTCTTATATCTCCTTCTTGGCTAAGGAAGATGCCAAGATAGAAGCTACTGGGAATAATACCAACTTTTCTGTCTTCTACTACAGCATGTAGTAAGTATTCAAATGATTCTTAAGTGAGGGAATTTGCAATGAAAAAGGGACTGGCTATTTTGTGAAAAATTTAAGAAATACATAGAAATGTTTTTGAAAAGAATATTTGATTAAATGTGAGGATTTAAATCTTTTTGAGAAAAACAAGTCAAAGCACTACCCTGCAAGCAAGCCAAGGAAGTGGGTGACATTCTGACATAGTCTCCTTGGAAGTTTCAGAATTGTGTTTTGTGCAACGGTAATTGAGTTTTAGAATTGTAAACATATGATAACTAAAGGAGAACATTCTTTCCATTTTATTCTAGGACATAATATCAGATGATAGGTTTAGTAGTAGAATGAGCTTGTTTCAAATAAATTTAAAGTAAAAAGGAAATTCATTTAGAGACAGAGGTAGTCAATATTGAGAATGCACTGTGACACCTCAAATGGTCAAGTATGATGACATTTTTTTATAGGAGATAAATGTTTAAAGACTGAACTTCAAGTTCTTAATGTCACAAAGACAATAAAAAACACCTTTTCTTAGAATGAAAAATCAGGATTATGATAATTTTCATTATTTACTCCATACAGCAGTCTATCTGGCACTCTTCCTTTGTGTTCGATTACCACATTTCATGATTATAACCTGAGGAATGATGGTTCTATGTAGTAAGAGACAAGACGGAAATGTACTTTTACCCTTCTTTTCTTAAACAATCACTATAATGTAATTGGGATTAATTTAGAAAACTTACCTTTAAACACACATGCATCAGTAAACACAAGTGATGAGGTTTCAGGGCCTCTTTAAGCTCAATGACATCTCTTCAGGTATGTCTTTTATTGGATCTTTGTTTTGTAATGAAACATCACTTTCTTGAAGCTAAAATTGGGTGCTTATGTAAGTCCTTATTCAGGTCCTTCTTTAAAAAAAAAAGGAGGATAATTTGAAGGAGTTAGGAAGGTTAAGGAGTACAACACAGAGAATGAAATTAGGTTTTTAAGTGACTGGCAGCTAAATTCCATAAGATTTAATAAATTACCTACTAAATGTTAGAAGAAAGAGAAGTCTTTAATGAAGAAAGAAATGGCATTTACCAAGGTAGCCTAGGTGATGATGGCATTGTAATTAAAGAAACAAGGAAAGGGGCTGGGGATATAGCTCAGGGGAGGACAGCTTACCTATCATGTGGGAAGCCAAAATTTCAGAATGACCAGAGAATGGGATGAACTTCAAGTTCATTAGCCAACTCCTTCTATTGCTAGGAAAAAGACCTTTACACATTATATTTCTATAGAGGTCCCTGCTAACAAATATGAATAGAATTCTCGGCCTGTTCCTTAAAAGAAGAACAACATGGCCTAGATTTTAACAGTTATCCTTATCACCTGGTGAAAAATACCTTAATAGTACTTACTCATAAGATGCACATGATAATCCAAACTACATTCATGGTTGCCTGTCCTTCATAAGTTTGCTCCTAAACTCACCATCAGGACCAACTTCTTGGATGTAAGTGCTGTGCAATTGCACAGGACCTTTGTTGGAAGGGTCCCACACTTGGTTTAATGTTCAGCTGTTTTCATCTTGAAATTCTCAGTAATTTTTGAACCCTGCATTTTTATTTGGCAATGGGCTACAAATTCCCTAGCCTTGCTCACCATTTAGTTTTACATTATCTCTCCAGTTGAAAACCAGTAACTGCATACTCCGCTGAATTGCCCAAAATCATTTAAAAAATGAGAGGAAGCAGAAAATCTTGTTAGGATTGGTAGTATACTAATGATGAGACTTCACTTATATTCATTCTGGGTTAGTATCAAAGAAATGGCAAGACATTATGGCCTCATATTCTCCTTAAAAAGAGGGACTTCCTTTTCTTTTCTCTCCCCTTTCCCATGTGACTAATTCTCTTTATTTTTGCATTCCATTTGCTTTAAAGTACATAAAATCATATTTTATTAATTGTATTTTAATTTACACAAAATGCTATCATACTAAAGATACTTTATTCCTATTGGGTTAAAAAATAAAATAACAATACAACTGAGAAATAAATAGCCTAAAATATAGTATTTTTAATTTTCTTATGAAATTTCCAAGTGTAGAATTTTTTAGTCAATTTAAAAGTACCCTGGGGCTCCTGTGGGTAATAAAGATTCTTCTTTACATACTTCCTGAACCTCTCTAACTTTCACAGCTTTTACATATTTTGGAGCAGTGATATTAGCTGAAGTTTTATTTGCAGCACTATCTTGTCTTTTAGGTTAATCTTAGATAACCTTCATAGGTAGTCTTCATGTATGAGGATTTCATTCTTTCCCCGCCTCTGCTGCCATCCTTCCCGCCTCCCCTGCTTCACAGTTGCTTCATGTTTTTGTTGAGTCTCATCCTCCCCTAAGGGGCCATTTAAGCTAGGTTTATTAGTTAACTGTTTCTACTTCTACTTATTCTCCCCTTGTATCCTTGTTATTGGCACTGTCAGTATATTTCTCCAGCTAGATAATGCCTAGGTTTCAACATACAGAATACCAACATTAAACCCTCAGAAGATCAGCAAAGTTTAAAGTGTAAACATGAAATGGGGGCTGGGCTGGATGATTTCTATGACTCTACAACTGTTGGGAGCCATGAAGGACCATCAGCTAAGAGAGAAACAAAGCGTAACTCACAGGCTTAGCCTAGGAAAATGACACCTAACTCTTAAGCTGCTCCTCACTTCCTGGAGTGCAGACACAACCTGAGGCCTTGGGGCATCACCAGAGGTAATGACAGCGAATCAGACCCCCACTGGGGATTGGCCCACAATAGTTCCGTGAACGTGATCAGTTCATGCCTGCTGTACCTTCATATGGGAGCTAACTTTCGTGAACCATTTATGGCCTGTTAACTTTTAAGCTGATTGGTCCCCTCCTGTCCCTCATCCTGCATAAGAGATGTGTGACTTCCTCAATAAAGAGTTCCTGCTGTGACTGGTCTCCCTGACACGTCTGATTGTCCTCCGCTGGAGGGCTGGGTGCCAGCGGTCAGCCGGCCTTTGCCTTTCCCCTTTTCTCGGGGCGAGAGGGGCGAAGGGGCTAAAAACCCCAACATACAACAGTGATAAATAGATTTGAGTTGAAGAAGCAAATGTTTAAGATATTTACCTTTGAAATTTCCAAAACCTTTGGGACATCATCTGATCCGAGAGTACTAAAAAATAATAAAACTCATTTTTTTTTTTAGTTTTGTGAACTTTTCCTAGGTAAACCCCTATTAAATTACATCGAGCAATCCCAATTTCTGATATTTCTAGATGAATCAATTTCAGAAGTTGAAACTCTGGAGATCAGTGCTACATTTTAAAGATACTACACATTTTCATTTTCTTTAGTAAAGGTTAATTGGGTGTTTATTCTGTAATTCTGGGTTCATTTGTTTTCTAGTCTACGTGGCTTGACACTTTTCCAGACTTTTATCAGAACAAAAGCAAAACACAGCTCCAGTATGTCAGATTAATTGTAAGAATTTTTCCCATTCAAGCCTTTTAAATTTTGGGGAGTTTAGACTGAAACTGTGAAGGTTCATTTTTCACAGGACCTGGTGTTTATTTTAAAATATTCTATTGGACAAACCTCTGCTCCATCTTCTTCCTCTACCTCCCTGAGAATTTCCTCCCCCCAAATCCGATGCTACATTAACCTCTCTGATTTTCCCTCCCTAAAAAGAGAAACTTTGAATTTTGAAATTCTCACCCTTTCATTCTTTTTTTTTTTTTTCTGTATCAAGGATTGAACCCAGGGACACTTAACCACTGAGCACATCTCCAGTCCTTTTTTATATATTTTATTAGACACAGGGTCTCACTGAGTTGCTTAGGGCCTCACTAAGTTGCTGGGGCTGGAAGTCACGATCTTCCTGCTTCAGCCTCCCGAATGGCTGGGATTACAGGTGTGCACCACCATGCCCCTTCATTCTTTAGAACAATTTATCAATAGTATGATTTTAGGAATTTCATGTTGTCTGTTCACCTAAGCAGATATCTACATTTTTTTTCAAAAAGATGAGGGAGTTTTCTCTGAATCTCGATTTGTTCAAGATTGTTAAATGAGCATTTTTTTCTCAGTTTGCATTAATTCATTCAATATCTATCAAATGATCTATTATCTTTATATCCCTCCTCATTCATTCATTTGAAAATCATTTTTCTTATTGCCAATTTGTTATTATCACTGAATCTTTCAGATTATATAATCTAATCCAATCCCCTCACTTTATGGATAGAAATGAGTTGACATAACCTGAGGAGAAATTAAACATTCTTCCACAGCCATTAAAACAAGGGATGAAATCAGACATTATTGCTTATTATTGACCATTCTACATCTTTGTTGCTATTATTACACAAAGGCTTATTGTTTCTATTAAATGAAGACAATAATGAAGGCAGAAAGCTGTAAAAGACAATTCAAACCTATAAACCTGTTATGGTTTGGATCTGGAATGTATGACAAAGTTTCATGTGTTCACAGATGGAGCTTTTGGTTAAGTGGCTGGATCATGAGAGCTCTGACCTTATCAGTGGATAAATCCATCAATGGCTGGGAGGGGTGACTTAGTTGGAGTAAGTAGGTCACTGGGGGCATGCCATGGAAGAGTTTATCTTCTCTCTGTTCTTCACTTTTCTCTCTAATTCTGCTTCCCAGCTTCCATGAACTGAGCAGCTATACTCCACTGAACCCTTCCACCATGATGTTCTGCCTCACTTCAGGCCCAAAGCAATGGAGCTGGTCAACATGGAATGAAATCTCTGAAACTGTGAGCCAAGTAAATCTTTTCTTCTATTGCTTTTCTCAGGTATTTGGTACAGCAATGAAAAGACGACTAAAACACTTCTATCCTTCAAGTTTATACTCAAGTCTGAGTGCTCTCTAACTTTCATAGAGAGTTATGCCTTCCTATTCAACTCTAAGTTTGTTACTCTAACTATGACTTTATTAGTTAGGGGTACTAATTTTAAAGAAAACCACTGGTTATGCTTCAAATACAAACAAATAAATTTATTCGAATAATCAGGTTCATGCAGGAAATAAGAACTGTTGAATATTTTGCTATAGAAATGACTTGCCTACGACATGAAGACTGGATTTTTTGTTGGTGGGCATTTGTTACTACAGAACACCTAACTCTGTACTACTAGACTCAATTTCACTGTAGCTACAGTGAATCAACTCTAATTGATTAAGATTTTGATTACTTTCTCAAAATTCCAATTCTTTTTTTTAAATTTTTTTATTTTTTGGTTCAACAAAGTAGAATCATACCATTTGCATATTCATACATATACATAGTATAATGATGTTTGTCACATTCTATTATCTTTCCTTCCCCACCCCCTCCCCTTACTTTTCTCTATACAATGAATCTTTCATTCTTCCCCTACCTCCCCCACCCCTGTTATGTGTCATCAACTACTTATCAGAGAAATCATTTGGCCTTTGGTTTTTTGGGATTGGTTTATCTCACTTAACATGATACTCTCCAACTCCATCCATTTACCTGCAAATGTCATAATTTTATTATTCTTTATGACTGAATAATATTCCATTGTGTATATATACCACGGTTTCTTTATCCATTCATCCATTGGAGGGTATCCAGGTTGGTTCCACAATCTAGCTATAGTGAATTGGGCTGCTATAAACATTGATGTGGCTGCATCACTGTAATATGCTGATTTTAAGTCCTTTGGTATAGACAAAGAGATGGAATAGCTGGAACAAATGGTGGTTCCATTCTGAGTTTTCTAAGGAACCACCATACCGCGTTCCACAGTGGCTGCACCAATTTGCAACCCCACCAGCAAAGTATGAGAGTACCCTTTTCCCCACATCCTTGCCAACACCTATTGTTGCTTGTATTCTTGATAATAGACATTCTGATTGGGGTGAGATGATATCTTAGGGTAGTTTTGATTTGCAATTCTCTTATTATTGGAGATGTTGAACATTTTTTCATATATCTGTTGATTGCTTGTAAAGCCTCTTCTGTGAAGTGTCTGCTCATTTCCTTAGCCCATTTATTGATTGGGTTATTTGTATTCTTGTTGTAAAATTTTTTGAGTTCATTATAAATTCTGGAGATTAGTGCTCTATCTGAAGTGTGTGTGGCAAAGATTTTCTCCCACTCTGTAGACTCTCTCTTCATATTGATGATTGCTTCCTTTGCTGAGAGAAAGCTTTTTTAGTTTGAATCTATCCCAATTATTCATTCCTTCTTTTATTTCTTGTGCTTTGGGATCATGTGGATGAAGTCTGGTGCTAGGCTGATATGATGAAGATTTGGACCTACTTTTTCTTCTATTAGGTGCAGGGTCTCTGGTCTACTTCCTAGATCCTTGATCCATTTCGAGTTTGCGTTTTATGCAGGGTGAGAGATAGGGGTTTAGTTTCATTTTGCTGCACATGGATTTCCAGTTTTCCCAGCACCATTTGTTGAAAAAGCTATCTTTTCTCCATTGTATGTTTTTGGCTCCTTTGTCAAGTATGAGATAACTGTAATTCTGTGGGTTTGTCTGTGTGTCCTCTATTCTGTACCATTGGTCTACCTGTCTATTTTGGTGCCAATACTATACTGTCTTTGTTACTATTGCTCTGCAGTATAGTTGATGGTCTGATATTGTGATACCTCCTGCTTTGCTCTTCCTGCTAAGGATTACTTTAGCTATTCTGGGTCTCTTATTCCTCCAAATGAATTTCATGTTTGCTTGCTCTATTTCTATGAGGTCCATCTTTGGGATTTTAATTGGAATTGCATTGAATTTGTATAGCACTTTTGGTAGTATGGCCATTTTGATAATATTAATTCTGCCTATCCAAGAACATGGGCAATCTTTCCATCTTCTAAGGTTTTCTTTCATTTCTTTCCTTAGTGTTCTGTAGTTTTCGTTGTAGAGGTCTGTCACCGCTTTTGTTAAATTGACTCCCACTTTTTTTTTTTTGAGGCTATTGTGAATGGGGTAGTTTTCCTAATTTCTCTTTCAGAGAATAAGAATGCATTAGATATATGAGTGTTAATTTTGTATCCTGCTACATGGCTGAATTCATTTATGAGTTCTAGAAGTTTTCTGGTTGAACTTTTTGGCTCCCGTAAATATAGAATCATATCATCTGCAAATAGTAATAGTTTAAGTTCTTCTTTTCCTATTTGTATCCCTTTTATTTCTTTCATCCATCTAATTGCTCTGGCTAGAATTTCAAGGACAATGTTGAACAGAAGCGGTGAAAGAGGGCGTCCATGCCTAGTTCCAGTTTTTAGATGGAATGTTTTCAGTTTTTATCCATTTAGAATGATGTTGGCTGTGGGTTTAGCATAGATAGCCTTTACGATGTTGAGGTATGTTCCTACTATCCCTATTTTTTCTAGTGATTTGAGCACAAAGGGGTTCTGTATTTTATTTTTCTGCATCTATTGAAATAATCCTGTGATTCTTAACTTTAAGCCTGTTGATGTGGTGAATTACATTTATAGATTTCCAGATGTTGAATCAATCTTGCATCCCTGGGATGAAACCCACTTGATAACAGTGCACTATCTTTTTGATATGTTTTTGTATGCGATTTGCTAAAATTTTGTTAAGAATTTTTGTGACTATGTTCATTAGGGAAATTGGTCTGAAATTTTCTTTCCTTGATGTGTCTTTGTCTGGTTTTGGTATCAGGGTGATATTGGCTTCATAGAATGAGTTTGGAAGGGTTCCCTCCTCTTTTATCTCATGGAATACTTTGAGGAGCATTGGAATGAGTTCTTCTTTGAAGGTCTTGTAGAACTCAGCTGAGAACTCATCTGGCCTTGGACTTTTCTTGGTAGGTAGGCTCTTGATGACTTCTTCTATTTCATTGCTTGAAATTGGTCTATTTAAATTGTGTATGTCCTCTAGATTCAGTTTGGGTAGATCATATGTCTCTAGAAACCTGTCAAAATCTTCAAGCTTTTCTATTTTGTTAGAGTATAAATTTTCAAAATAGTTTCTAATTATGTTTTGTATTTCAGTAGTGCCAAATAGTTTCTAATTATGTTTTGTATTTCAGTAGTGCCCATTGTGATAGTTCCTTTTTCAACTCAAATTTTAGTAACTTGAGCTTTTTCTCTTCTTCTCCTGGTGTGGCTAAGGGTTTATCAATTTTGTTTATTTTTTCAAAGAACCAACTTCTTTTTTTGTCAATTTTTTGAATAGTTTCTTTTGTTTCAATTTCATTGATTTCAACTCTGATTTTAATTATTTCCTGTCTTCTGCTACTTTTAGTGCTAATCTGTTTTCTTTTTCTAGGGCATTGAGCTATAATGTGAGGTTGTTCATTTGTTCACTTTTCATTCTTTTTTTGAATGCACTCCAAGCAATGAATTTTCCTCTTAGTACTGCTTTCATAGTGTCCCAGAGATTTTGATATGCTGTATCGTTGTTCTCGTTTACCTCTATGAATTTTTTAATTCCCCCCCTGATGTTTTCTGTTATCCATGCATCGTTCAATAGTGTATTATTTAATCTCCAAGTGTTGGAGTAGTTTCTGTTTTGTGTTTTATTATTGATTTCTAATTTCATTGCATTATGATCTGATAGAATGCAAGGTAGTATCTCTATCTTTTTGCATTTGCTGAGAGTAGCTTTGTGGCATAACATATGGTAAATTTTAGAGAAGGATCCATGTGCTGCTGAGAAGAAAGTGTATTCATTTGTTGATGGATGGAATCTTCTATATATATGTTCTTAAGTCTAAATTATTGATTGTGTTATTGAGATCTGTGGTTTCTTTGTTCAATTTTTGTTTGGAGGATCTGTCTAGTAGTGAGAGAGGTGTATTAAAGTCACCTAGTATTTTTGTGTTTTGGTCTATTTGGTTCCTGGAATTGAGGATTTGCTTAACAAACATGAATGCGCTATTGTTTGGGGCATAAATATTTATGATTGTTCTTGGGTGGGAGCATCTACTTGGCTGTGATAAAATATTATGCCTCTGCTCTAAGTTGTGCTAAGACTAGCCTCTGAAGGAACATAACTATTGAACACTTGAATTGTAGCTAGTTTGAACTGAAATGGATTATACATGCAAAATGCACACTGGATTTCAAAGACAGTCTGGAAATACAAAAACAAAGTAAAAGATCTCAATAAAAAAGATCTCTGCATAAAAATTTATGTTGATCGCATATTGCAATGACAATATTTAAATATATCAGATTACTTTTTAAATATTATGTTGTTAATATCATTGTAAAATCATATTAAGGTGACTTTAGTCCTTGTGGCTTCTAAAAAATTTTAAATTACATATGTGATTCACATTTATAGTTCAATTTATATTCCATGAAGTAGTGCTTTGGTGTCCTCATGTTTTCAGTGAGATATTATCACCTCCCTTGGGGTATTTTACCAAGTAAAAAGAGGACTCACGTTCATCCATAATCTCTTATGACAGTTAATGTCATATTTTGGTTACTTCCTACCTCCTTCCTGGAACATGCAAAATCATGATACACAAATTTTTATCATTTATATGAATACTTCATTGTATATTACAGTGCTGCAATGACAGATCCTCATTAAATGTTTGCTGAATTTTCTATGTTTGTTTGTGGTATTATAGGAATACCTAAATGTTTTAGAATCCATGATAAGAATGATTTAAATACAACAATAAAATGGTTATTAGAATTTGAGAAATAGAAGTGCTCTGAGAAGGCAACATGTGTACTGTCATTACATCTGCATCTGAAGTAGAAGGTTGAGGAAAGAATGTCTGGTTTTCACAGGATAGTTTCACTTATAATACAACCTAGTATGCTTGTCAGTCTTGTGTAGAAGATCTTATAATCATTTTATAGATTGATTAATGGGGAAGTTCACTAACTTTGTTAAGATTACTGTCTTGGTCCATTTGTGCTGCTCTGACAAAACACTGATTGGGTAATTTGTAAAAAATAGAAATTGATTTCTCAAATTCTGGAGGGTGGGAAGTTCAAGGTCCAGGTGCCATCAGGTCTGCAGTCTGATAAGGGCTGTTCTTGGTGTCCAGATACTGTCTTGTTTTATATTCTCTGGAGGGGACAAGTACTGTGTCCTTCTGTGGCAGAAGGAAGATATAAACTTCCTCTTCAGGCTATTGCACAAGGTGTCAATCCATTCCTGAGGACAGAGACTCCATGGCCTAATCACCTCCTAAAGACTCCACCTCTTTAAAATGTTGCATTGGGCATTAAATTTCAACATAGATTTTGGAGGGATACAAACATTCAGATCATAGTGATTTATAGAACTCTTAATTTGAATCCAGTTCTGTCAGACTTTAGCTCAGGCCCTTCCCATTGAATTATGTAATTCATAAGATAAACTTTAAATTTCTCATCTTCAGTTTTTTTCATTTTTTAAATGTCTTAAACAGGTTACCTTCAGGAATGAAGTCCATAGTGATATCAAAGACCACATGAACATCACACAGAAATTTTGCTGAGCAACTTTTTTTGAGTAAATTTACATAACCAGAAATGCTCTGTCTTCAGTTTTTTTGTAAACTGGTTTTAAGTTAGGGAGAAAAGACATAAGGAAACATAATTTGAGTATTTTTGTGGCCCTAATGCCTGAATATATCTTGAGATTTCTCGAAATTCTGAAACACAGCTGGGTAATGTATCTTGGCATAATTTATTTTTCTAAAGTCTCTTACACCTGGTTCTATTTTCAATGCATTGTGTTTTGTGGATTTATTTTCCACAAAAAGCACTTATGGCTAGTCAGAATTCATCATGCTCTAAATAAAGAAATCCCTAAGGTTCACAATGAATATGGCATCATAGCAATAGTTTGTGCTCTGATTAAAGCAAATTATTTTTATATGACATTCATTTAAACAGTGTAATATTAATTTCATGTTCTGGAAGTAATTTTTAGTGAGGTTTTTGCCATCTCTATTAATGAGGAAGAAATGGAGGATTCTGATGGAGAGTTAAACATGTCTGGATTTAAATTTCTCATTAATATGGCATTTTAAAAACAGATAGCACTGTGCCCATGTCTGGTGAGGGGGATTTCTTTTTCAAACCATGAGATCATATATCTGTGCTTGTAACACAGAAGTGTAGGCATGTACTCCTATGAAAGAAACTAAAAAATATTTTAGGGATCTTATAATTAAAACCAGTATTTTCCAAAGTGTATTCCATTACTAGCTAATATATTTTCCCTCTCGGGGGGAAAAGCATAACAAAAACCTCAAGTGAACTTTTGTTGGTTTCTCCTTTGCTTGTAAGTAACAACAAAACCAATTCAAACTATTATAACCTAGAAAAGATGATATCAACAAGCGAGGCAAATCTTCATTTCATTTGCTTTTTCTGTATCTGGCCTTTACTTCTTACCCTTCTATTGAATACTCTTGGGACAACTTGCACACAGTGGGGACAGTAAGGTAGACATTCTTAGGGTTAGCAACCAGAAAAAGGTTTCTTCCTCTTCTGACTCAAGACAGAAAATGCTATTGAAGGGCTTTGATGGACCCAACTTGGGTCATAGGCCCACTACTAGACCACTCTTTGTGCCATGAAATGTGGATAGTAGCAAGAGACTTGGGCAGAATGAATGTTGTGAAAGTGGTGTCAAAACATTTAAACCAACTTCTTTGTTGTAGGAAATCTCAGAATCTTTGATATTATGAATTATGAATTTATAGACAAGGAGAACCCTTTATGCCACATTTTCTAAACATTTAAATTGAAATCAGAGGTACCTTACTACTGAGCTATATTCCAAGACCCTTTTAATTTTTAATTTTTAAAAATTTTGAAACACCATTTCACTAAGTTGCCAAGGCAGGCCTGGCCTTGAACTTGTGATCCTCCTGCCTCAGTCTCCTGAGTAGCTGGGATTACGGTCATGCCCTACCACACCAAACTGGAATTTTTATTTTAGTGGAAACTCTGTGAGATTAATGTGTTACATGGCCACAGATTTAACCACAAAACTAGTTTCTTTATTGAGCAAATCATCCCTGTGAGTTCCTGCTACTGAGTGAAAGGTTTAACTAGTGTTTAGAGAGTAAGCATGTGGGTGTGGGTAAATTAAACAGTCAGTCAAAAGTATATCATATTTTCTCACAGTTAAATAGTATCCTTTAATGAGTTTGTCTCTCTGAGTGAAAGGTTCAATTAAATCACCTTTCCTTCTCTTCAAGTTGGCATCTGACTATATAGGCATAGAGCTATATGTGTGGTCTCTTGACAATAGGGTCTGAGCTTTACCCTCTGGATTCTTTTTATTTTGGGGGGGGGGGGGGTATTAGGGATGGAATCCAGGAGCTATTTACCACTGAGCTACATCCCCTGCCCTTTTATTAATGTTTTGTTTTGAGACAGAGTCTTGCTAAGTTGCTTAGGGCCTTACTGAGTTGCTGAAGCTGGCCTCAAACATGAAATCCTCCTACCTTAGCTTCCTGAGTTGCTGGGATTATAGACACACACTGACAAGCCCAGCTTTCTCTGGATTCTTGACAGCCTCTGTTATGGGGTGTCTACCATAGTATCTCATACCATTTCACTGGGGCTTGCCGAGGTGTGGCTGCAATTTTAGATCTTATTATTTGGCCCTGAAAGGAATTTCTTTCTTTTTATAACTGGCTGTACCTCAGTTCTTTGTGCATCTGATATCAAAATGTCTTTTGTTTTTTTCAGTTCCTGGCCAAGGCTATCTATTCCATAATAATGGGTCATCTCTGTCTTTCCCTGGTCATTCTATGGGAGAAACTTTGGTTTTTATGCAGCTACTTTTCACATATTCTCCATCTCACCCACCTTGAGACATCTGAGTAAATAAATCTGGAGCCATTTTTCACTATAGCAGAGTTGAAAGTACTTGAGTGTAAACTTAGGACTTCCTATTGTCATCATTCGATTGTTGCTATTACCTACCCTGGCGTTGGATCTGCCTGCTGACACATCAGGGGAGTTTCTGAGTTTCCCCTCAAACTATCAGTAAGGAAACAGAGCCTGAAAAGTACCCACCCTCCCAACCAGGTGGATGCATCATCACATGTGTATCTCTTGTTTGTGTCCCTTGTTTGAACCCCTTCACCTCTTTTCCTCCCTCCACACAGTCATCTTATTTGTACTTTCAATGCAGAATCAGCTCAAAGAGTTTAAGAATCATTTCTTTTATGACAAATCTTAGTTCTCTATTCTGTTTTGAAATTTGGAAGGAATAATGTGAGGTCTATGCTTTGATCCAATTTAAAGGACTACTTAGTCCTAGGTAGAATTAACTCTCATCCTGAGGATACCAATGATATTGACTGAGTGGGTTGGAGGGTACACAGCAACAGCAAATTTATAAGTTGTAAAAGCATATATGAAAAAATTTCAAAAGAATGTTATCATTGCTGTAAATTAGTCATAGCACATACTTTGGGTATGCTGACCTAGTCCAATCTATTAATTAACCAATGAGAAAAGACAGCTCAAGAGATATGTTTTGATTTTGCAATGTCAAACAAATCTTTAGAGGGTCAGGGCCAGAATTCAAATCTCCTATTGACAGATCATCTTGGCCCCCACTTAACCTTTTTAATTTGTCTCTTGGATATGGTCCTTCATAACATATTGAATTAGTAGTGTGAACAGTTATTAACATCTTTGACCTTTCAGAAGAGTCCAAATGGAAGAGATATGGAAAAGAATACAGGAGTGGAGAAGTTTTTTTCTAGGTAATACTAGATTTTACATTAGATATGATTTTATAGTACTTGTGTTCAGACGCTGTTTTGTGTTTTGCTTTTATGAACTCAATCATTTTTCACACCAATCCAATTTTATAAAAATTATCAACTTTACAAATAAGCAAATTGATGAACAACTTGCTTTCTGTCACAAAACAAGCGTGAACTGAACCTAAGTTGTCTTGTTCTGGAACCCATGCTCTACTCTCTGTACTTACTGCTTCTGATAGAGCTCTGGAGGAAACATGTAAGACTTCCTCTTGTCTAAGTTTTACATTTCTCATGGATCTTCGGATTCAAATAAAGGTGAAATAAATAGTGGTCATAATTAGTCCCTTAATTCAAATTTAGAAGTATTTCCTACAACTCAGGGAACCAATGAGTTGTAGGTTCAATATCATAGGGATTTCCTTTATTTCATGCCCCATAATGAAAGCTACTCTTTATAAAACAGGATTTGGGAAGTAGGACATAAAGTTAAGGGAAAACTTAACTGCTCAAAATGCAAACTCTCAGTATTAGTTTATGATGTTATTTTAGACTGTCTAATATCATGGTTTAAGAAAACCTCTCCCCACTGCCAGCTCCTGAGCTTTTCCAACGTCAGTGTTTCTATGTGGATGATATGCAATGCTATCTAAGGAATGGAGGCAGTTGAGATTCTTCATTTGAGTATTGTAGCTAGATAATAGATCCTGACAACAACCTCCAAATTGATGCCTGTCTGCAAACTTCTTGAATGCTGGATTTCAATTGTGACCAGGTACTAAAGCTTAGGAAAACAAGTTACTTATGAATCCTTAGCATTTCAGGGTAAGAATTTTCCAAGACATGAGCTTATCACCTAAGATTCCAAAAATGAAAATCAACTTTCTCCTGGTGGTCCCATTCTTTATCCTTTCTTCCTCCGTCCATCCCTTCCTTCCTTTTTCAACTTCTGTTTTTGGAAGAGCCATACAACAATGGAAGTAGACAAACTATTTTAGCAAATTGTGAAATGCAATATGAGAAAAATATTGCTGTGGTACCCTGAAGACCTTGGATTTGGCAAACCTGGCAGAAATAACCTCTATTTTCTATGCTTTGCCCCTGAATCTCATTCTCATCATGTGTAAAATGGAAATAATATCTCCTCCTAGGTTTTTCTACAAATAAAATAGAACATGAATGAGAAAATAACTGTCATATTAATTTTTACTTTTTAATAAGCTTTTCTTTGATTTGGGATAATAAAGATTTTCTTTGATTAAAGTGGAGTTACTAAAAAATTTTGAAGAAGTGAATGGAGTAAAAATTCTTAACTCAGATTTTTATGTAATGAGAACACATGCAGATTGTGTCACTGAATTTATCAGACAACTTTCAGTTTGGTAGCCCATATTATTAGAACTCTGTGTATTTTTAAAAATAAGTCAAATGGGACTTGTGCTCTCAAGATTTGTTCATTTTTTTTCTCATTTTTCACTGTCAAGAGTAGGCTGTGAGCTTATTTTGGGTGCTTTACCGTTAGAATTTCTGGAGAATTTTAATAGTTGAATTTTAATGGAAAGACTGTAGGAAATTATTAGTGTGTCACAAAATCTGGACAGAAAATTACCAGAGCTATATGCATCTCAAATGGCTTACTTTACCTAATTTAGTAAATTCCTGTTTTCCTCTTCCTTAAGGTGTATCCCTATCATCAAATCATATCATGCCAATTTTTCTGTCATAACTACTTTAGTGTATTGTCCTGACTAAAAATACTCTATTCTGGATGTACAATATCTAAATAGTGTTAGCTACTTGAGATAAGATACTATGTCCTCAGAAGTTGGTGTCACCTTTATCTCTTCTAAGTCATTCACTTCTATTATCTATTCACCAAAGTGGGTTGGATGGACCCTGTTGCATCTGTCCCTTCCCCTGTAATTGCTCTGTTTTTAAATTTTTTTCCCCATGTAGTTCCATTTCTTTCAATTGGTATTTACTGAGTGCCCACACATCATCCCTAGTGGTATAATGTGGGACATGAATAAAAATTTTTCATGGTCTTGGGGGAAACTTCAGTATAGTGAGAGAGATAAACAATGGTTATTCCTGTTTCATTGAGTTTTTTACATTAGCAAACTTGGTAACTTACAAAGTGAGGCACACAGTAGGTGGTCAAATTTGGTGACAAATTATTTCTTCGTGTTTTAGCATTTTCAGCTGTAATGCTAGGAAGATAACAGAGTCTGGCTCATAGAGTTGTTGTAAAGAGTAAATCAGTTAAATAAATGAGTGGAATAGTGGCACCCAATTGATCCTCAATAAATATTAGCTGTTATTTGATTATAGTAGTTACTGCAGTGTTTTAGAATGAGGAGTATTAGCAGAGTGGTATTAGTCTGAAATGTGTGTTGGAGTAGATAATAATTTTGCTTGGCATGGAAGGTTAGGCACTATTCAAATAGAAGAAATCAGGAAGGCATTTTAGAAATGTGACGGAAGAATTTGCAAAGTTCAGGTGTTCTGAAAACACCGAATCCCAAAGAAGTTAAGAAATTTGTCACCAAATTTTCTAGTTCACAAGCAGAGTAACTATTTGAACATAGGTAGGTTGATTCAAAAGCTCAGACTCTTAATCTCTACTGCGTGGCATCTTGAGTTATTTAGAACAGTAAAGGAATGTGTGGTGGAGAATGAATGCCTTCAAAGTCTGTGGGGTTTGTATTGTGATGAGCAGTTGGAAGGATTCAAAGGACAGAGAGGGATTAGTTTAGAGAGAACTAATTACAAAAAAACCACTTTTTGAATTGTCATCATATACTATAGGAGATAGGGATAAAAATCTCAAAAATGGTGTTTGGCTAATGATATGATTGGTAGCCTTTGAGAATTAAACATGTCTAGATTAGTAGACAGAAAACCAGGCCTAAAGTAGTGGGGTACAGAGGAAATAACAATAGAAAAAGACCTTACTTACAAGAAAAATGGAAACTTAAAGCTATCTTAAAGCATATGAAGATTTATTATGTAGAGAATGGTGGCCAGCTGTTTTCCATTCCTAATGAGATACACCACAGGAAATTGGCTTAAATTTCATTAGGAGGATTGGGTTCTATATGAGAAATATTAGATTTGAGAGTGGAGAAAGAGTGGTTGCAAAGGGAATGTGGTCACCTCCACTCTCAGAGAAAGATTCCATGTTTTAAAAAAGAAAGAAAGGAAAAGAGGCAGAACAAATCCCACTGAATTTCCAAAAATCTTATAGAGGCTTCTATGAGGGTGGTCTACTAATCATTTCCCTGATAAAGGATATTCCAAAACCACCTCCAGTCAAAAGAATGGATTTCCTTGGAGAATGATTAAGCTTGAGATTGGGTAATCTAAGGAAGTTTTGATATTCCTTTCCCAGAAGATTTTTAAGAACAGGGTATTATTTCTGTGTGAAATTATTTATTCAACTTTCCCTAGAGAAGCATCAATCACTGTGATGGGGACAGTCTTCTCAATAAATTTTATGTAGGAATTTTTAGCATCATTTTACATAGGAAAAACCAACATTTAATGACTTGGCATGAAAAGCAGCATATATGAGGTAGAGTCAATATCCAAAATTGGGGAATTCAGTGCTTTCACTTAAACTTTCACTTAAGCCACACTGTGAATCAAACTACAGGCTTAGTTATGGTTATAGGCAGGCCCAGCATGCATCAGGAACACAAAACAAATAATCAATTGGGCTATACCAAAGGACCTGATTTCATAAATAATTCAGTTGATTCTTGCATAAGTCAGTAGTCTGTTATCCTAATCTCTGAGATATTGCACAACATCCATTCATTCTGTCAAGTATGAAGAATGTTTGTGTAGCACCTGAGAGCATCCCTCTTCTAAGTGCTGAGATACAGCAAAGAACAAGCTAGGCTCTTGCCCTCATAGTGCTCAGACTTTAGAGAGTGTAAATAGGTAATGATGATGATTAACATTATCAGCTGTGTTATATGTCCCAGGTGCTGCCCTAAGAATATATAACTTCATTGCAGCCTATTAAGTTCCTTGCTATTATATGAAACATGAAAAGAAAAAATAACTTAGCTTAGGTAATGCAGCTGGGCAGCCTGGATGTCAATTTCATGCTTTTAATGATTTTTTTCATACTGAAATATTTGATTAGTCTTGATTTTCTAAAGATTCAATGGTCACCTCCAACTCTATAACAAAGTAAAAACAAACAGCATGAAAAGAAAGTCAGTACTTTGAAACAGTAGAAGATGTAGGCACTGCTAATTTTACATTATTGTAAATGTGTTATAATAAAATGTGTTATTGTTATAAAATGTTTTATTATAAAATGTGTTTGAGGGACAGGATGTATCTTAGTGGTAGAATGCTTGCCTTGGCATGTGCCAGACCCTGGGTTCAATCCCTAGCACTGCAAGGAAAAAAAAAAGGTAAAGAAAAGAAAATGCCTTTGTAAGTTGACAAGCAAGCTAAGGAATGAAAAATAAGGAAGAACTAACCTGCCTGAAACACATTTGAGACAGAAGGAGCAGCAATACCGAGGGCCTGAGTTGAGAGAAAGTCTACTCCATTAGGGAATGAATTGGTAAGGTAGAATGATGGAGGAGAATGGCATGAAATGACACCAGAGAAAATGGCAGTGACCAAATCATGTTTCATTAAGGCAACAATTCTTTGATTTCTTCTAAAATGAAAGGCCAAGGCATTGGGGAGTTTTAAGCAGAGGCAGAGTGGGATTGAAATTGTTTAAATTTTTAGAAGATAAGTTTGACTCTTTTGTGAAAATAATACTACTAGAAAAAATATTTTAAGAATACTGTTAGGAGTAGAGAGTAGAAGCAAGAAGACCAGGAAGAAGTCCACTGAAGATATACAGGTAATAGATGATCAAAACAGACCAGTGTAACTAGTGATAATTGTACTGTATAGCTTTAGAGATAGAGTCAGCCCTCTGTATCTGTGGATTCTACATCCATGGTTCAACAAACAGGATATCAAAGTTTTTGAAAAAAATCTGTATAGATACTTTTTTTCTTTTTTGTTATTCCCTTAATATAATACAACTACATAGCATTTACATTGTATTGGCATTATTAGTACTCTAGAGATGATTTTGAAGTATATGAGAGGATATATTTAAGTTAAATGTAAATTCACCTTTTTATATAAGGAAATTGGGCATCTGTGGATTTTAGTATCTTCAGGAGTTCATGGAACAAGTTCCCTGAGGGTAGCAAGAAATGACTGTACATATTTCGAGACACATGCTTTTCATTGTGGGCAGCCAGTGCCAAGTGTAAATTACTCCTAAATTTGGGGAAAGTATTTTAACAAATTTCCAACTCAGTTTACTTTCCAACATGACCTTACATTGAAGGGTATTTTTAAATATTTTGTTGTTGTTGTTGTTGTTGTTCATTTTGGGAGATTCAAAGCGTCAGTCCCCACTCTACACCCTGATTTAAAAAGTCATTGCTAATTCAAAAAAGTAGAGAGTAAGAAAACACTTCTAGATATTTTACTTATCAATCAAGTACTACTAGATAATTCATCTTAGAAGGTTCCAAAATGCCTACAAATAGATTATAAACTTGCATTTAAAGTTTTCTCCAAACAAATCCCCCGCCTCTGTCCTTTGAATCCTAATACCTGCTTCACCACAATATAAAACCCACTGGCTTTGAAGGCATTCATTATCCACCACACATTCCTTTACTCTTCTAGATAATGCAAGATGCCATGCAGTAGAGACTAAGATCTGAGCTTTTGAATCAAGCTACCTGGGTTCACATAGCTCCTCCACTTATGAACTAAAAGGTTTAGTGATACATTTCTTACCTTTGTAATTCAGTGTTTTCAGAACACATGAACTTTGGCATTTCTAAAACGCCTTCCTGATTTCTCCTAGTTGAATAGTGCCAAACCTTCCATGCCAGGTGTTTCAGTCAACTTTTTTGCTGCTGCGACTGAAGGATCGACAAAGTCACACCCCCAATAGCCACCTCCTCCAGCCACATCCTACCAATTCAGTTACAACTCAGTTAATCCCTGTCAAGGGATTAATTCACTGTTTGGGTTAATACTTTCACAACCCAATCATTTCTCCTCTGAACCTTCTTGCATTGTCTCACACATTAACTTTTGGAGGACACTTCACGTCCAAACCATAACACCAAGCAAAATTATTACCTACTCCAACACACACTTTGTACCAACACCACTCTGTTAATACTCCTCATTCTAAAACACTGCAGTATTTACTATAATAAAATAATAGTTAATATTTATTGAGGATCAATTAGGTGCCACTGTTCTAGCCATTTTCTTAACTGATTTTATAACATCTCTATGAAGCAGACTCTGTTATCTTCCTAATATTATAGCTGAAAACACTGAAACACAAAGAAGTTAAGTAATTTGTCACCAAATCACCTAGTTAATAAGCAGAGGAGCAAGAATTTGAGCCCAGATCATTTGGTTCAAAAACTCAGATTCATTCTTTACTGTATAGCATCTTGCATTATCTAGAAAAATCCTTTGAGTTATAAAACAAAATTTTTCTCATTCCTTTTAAGGTCAGTATATAGATTTCACAGTAAATATGAATGTTCTTCTAAAATGATAATCACAATTAGTTTTTCTTAAAAATAAATGGAATGTACAGTAATTTAGTACTTGCAGTTCTGAATATTAGCAATTTTATACCTTTCCTTTAGGTTTCCCATATAATGAGTACTTTCTTAATGTTGATGCTATATGATTCAAAAATATGATTCAGCTGCTTAAAATATAAAAACACTCATATAATTAAGGTAGTTTCATTTTTAGAAAGAAAAATAATTGATTTGATTGGTAACAGGAATCAAATAAGAAAGTAGTTTTTCTGCCTACTTTGTTTGTATATTATATATATAATATACAAAGAACTCCACAGCAAACAAATCACTCAATTAAAAAATGGTCAAGAAAAACATCTAAAATCAGCATACTATAATGATACAGTCACTTCAATATTTATAGCAGCACAATTCATAATAGGTGAATTATAGAGTCATATATATGTATATATATTATACAAAGAATTCTCAAACTCAACAGCAATCAACCAAATAGCAATTAAAAATGGGAGATATGTATATATGTATACACATGTGCACACACACACACACACACATGCACGCATACAATGGATTTCTACTCAGCCATACAGAAGAATAAAATTTTGGTATATGCTGGTAAATGGATGGAAATAGAGCATGTTATGCTAAGTGAAGAAAGCCAAACTCAGAAACTCAAAGATCAAGTGCTTTCTCTAATATGTGGAAACTAGAGTAAAATAAAAGAAAGTGGTAGGAAAAGGTAGGATATCACAAAAGTAAAGGGATGATCAGTAGTATTGAAGAAGGAAATTGAAAGGCAGAATGGAAAGATTGGTAAGGGGAGGCAATGCAGAATGTAATTCTTAAAATTATGTCATGTGCATATGCAAATATACCACAGGGAATTTTACCTTTATGCATAAGTAAAAAGAACCAATCAAATACAAATAAATAGAGAAGCATAAAGAAGTCTAATCGAGTAGATGAAGGAGAATGGGGGTGGAGAGAGAGGACAGGAGGGAAATGGGGGAGGGTAAAGCAGGAGGATCATGAACTGAAAGCTAGTTCCATGCATGTATGAGTTTGTCAGCATGAGCCCAACTACTTTGTATGACTATAAAGCTCTAATGAAAGAAAAAAAATAAAAATAAATGGGCAAAAAACAGAACATATACTTAACTGAAGAAGAATTAAATGGTCAACAAGAAAATCAAAAGATATTCAACATCATTAAATATCAGGAAAATAGAATGTAAAACCATGATAAGATATTACTGCACACTTATCAGTATAGAAAAGTACAAACTACTGACAACACCAAATGCTGCACTGATGTAGAGGAACTTGATTATTTTGCTGATTGGGTTAGAATGGTAGAGCCAGGAGTGGAAAAATGGTCAGGTTTCTTAAAGATATTACATATGTAATTACCCTATTATTCAACAATTAAACTCTTAGGTATTTATTCAAGAATAATGAAAACTTATATTCCTATAAAAGCCTATTTCAGGATGTTTATAGCAGCTTTATTTGAAATAACAAATTGGAAACTACCTAGATATCCTTCAGTTGGTGAAGGACACATGTATACTACAGATATTACAAAGGAAAACAAATGAACCATATTCTGCAGGCATAATTCATTATGTTTCACTTCATGTTATTGAGTTTCAGAATCTGTTCTCCACAAATTAGTGATTTATGGCAGCCCAACAAACATCAAGCAAGTCTGTGGGCACCATTTTTCCAACAGCATGTACTCACTTCATGTCTGTCACAGTTTGATAAATCTCACACTCTTTCTACCTTTTTCCATAATTTCTCTATCTGTTATGTTGATCTGTGATCTTCATTTTCTATTATGATTGTTTTGGGGAGTCACACACATATAAGATGGTGAACTTACTTGATAAACATTGTGTCTGTTCTCACTGCCCCAACAACCAAACCATTCCCTCATCTCTTTTCCAAGACACACAACAGTATTGAAACTAGGCCATTTTATAACTCTAAAATGGCCTCTAACTTCTCAAGTGAAAGGAAATATTACATGTCTTTCATTTGTAATTAAAAACTAGAGAGCTGTGTGTGAAGGTGTGTACTTTTATCTCAGCTATTCCATAGGCCAAGGGAGAAGGAGAGTGTTTGAAGCTAGCCTGGGCAATGTAGCGAGACCCTATCCCCAAACATAAACAAATTAAAACAAAATAACATCAACAACACAAATGAAAAACAAAAACAAAAAACCTAGAAGTGATTAAGCTTAGTGAGAAAGTATAGCTAGTCCTTCAGCACCTATCCTTTCCTTGAGAATGCAAAGGAAAAGTTCTTGAGGAAAAGTAAAAGTGGTACTCCATTGAACACACTAACGAGAAGAAACTGAAACAGTTTTATTGCTGACATAGAGAAATTTTTTTAGGTCCACATAGAATATTAAACCAGACACACAATTCCCTTATGTCAAATCATAGTCCAGAGAAAAGTCCTTACTCTCTGCAATTCTGCGAAGGCTGATAAAGGTGAAGAAATTGCAAAAGACACATTTGAACCTGACAGAAGTTGGCTTATGAAGCTGAAGGAAAGAAGCCATCTGACCATATAAAAGTGCAAGGCGATGCAGCAAATGCTGATGTAGAAGCTGCACCAAGTTATCCAGAAGATCTAGCTAATATAATTGAAGAAAGTAGCCACACTCACCAACAGATTTTCAGTGCAGACAAATAGCCTTTCATTGGAAGAAGCTGCCTTCCAAGACTTTCATAGCTGGAGAGGAGAAATCACTTCAAAGCTTCAGAGGATAGGCTCGATCCCTTGTTAGGGCTTAATGCCACTGGCAAAGTTAAATTGAAGCCAGTGCTTTTTACTATGCTGAAAACCATAGGGCCTTTAACAATGGTTCTAAAATTACTCTGCCTGTGATCTATAAATGGAGTGATAAAGCCTGAATGACAATATATCTATTTACAGCATGATTTGATAAATATATTGTCTACTATTGAGATTTATGGCTTACAAAAAAAGGTTGCTTTCAAAATAATACTGCTTTTTGACAATCAATCTGATCACCCAAGAGCTTTGGTACAATGAGATTAATGTTGTCTTCATGCCTGCTGATAGAACGTCTATTCTGTAGTCCATGAATTGAAGAGTAATTTTTACCTTCAAATCTTATTATTTGAGAAACACATTTCATAAGGTTGCACCTGTTGTAGATGGTGAATCCTCTGATTGATTTTGGCAAGGTCAATTGAAAATCTTCTGGAAAAAATTCACAATTTTAGATGCCATTGAAAACATTCAAAACATTCATGATCCATGGTAGGGGGTTAAAATATCAACCTTAACAGAAGTTTGGAAGAAGTTGATTCAACTCTCATGGATGACTTGAGGGGTTCAAAACTTCAGTAGAGGAAGTAACTGCAGATGTGGTAGAAATCATAAGAGAATGAGAATTACAGGTATAGCCTGAAGTTGTGTCTAATATGCTATATCCTCATGATCAAACTTCAGTAGGTGAAAAATTGCTTTGTATGGATAAGCAAAGAAAGTGGTTTCTGGAGATAAAATATACTTCTGGTGAATATGCTGTAAACATTGTTGAAATGACAAGAAAGATTTAGAATGTTACATAAACTTAGTATGTATACAAGGACTCAATCAGGAAGTTAAGAAATAAAAGCATTGTTCTTTGTGTACTAGAAAGTTTTAAGACCAGAAGTATTTTTGTAGCTATTTCACTGTTGTAATGTTAGGAGCTTCCTGTGGCACCCAGGAAGCCCACTGTCCAAAGTTTTTATTAGGAGGGCAGGCTTGAAGTAGTGGCAGAGTTCGAGAGGACTGACTCCAACTTTGAAAGAAGTTCTACTGTAGGTATTATGTTGCCAAACAGCACTGCATGACATAGAAAAATATCTCATGAACAAGCCAATCAACGTGGTACACTTCTTTGTTGTCTTATTTTAAGAAATTGCTAAAGCCACCCCCAACTTTGGCAGCTGCTGCCTTGATCAGTCAGCAACCATCAACATGGAGACAAGACCTTCTATCAACAAAGAGATTACAACTCATTGAAGGCTTAGGTGTCTGTTAAAATGGGTAGAAATGACTTATTTTTATATTAAGGTATGTACACTGTTACTTTATATGTGATGCTATTTATTGTATCCTTAATGGACTTACAGTATAATGTAAACATAATTTTTATATGCACTGGGAAACCAAAACAATAATGTAGCTCACTTTATTGCTTTATGCACATTATTGTTATCATCTGAAATCAAATCCAATTTATCTCCAAAGTATGTCTGTATTTCAAATGTATAAATAGCTTCACTTGTAAAATATGGAGGAAAAACTGCCTTGACTAGCTCTAGAACTCTTATTTTGATGATATACTGTTAAGTTAAAGGTGAATCAAACTTTATTTAAGTTTATTAATGTATTTCTCTTTTCATAAAGTACAGATTAGCAGTTCTGAAATTAAATGTGTATTTTAAAATTTAGCTAATGAGCAAATATTTTGGATAGTGGTAGTAATATTTCTCAAAAAGGAATTGAAAATATGGAAAAGGGAAGACTCAAATGAACTTCTGACATTTTTTTGAAATTTGAGGTGCAAATATGAATTTATCCTTAGAGAGATAAAATGATACATATGGATAGATATTTAGAAAGAGATACAAAGCAGACATTGAATTCTAAGCCCTATTTTCTACTAAAGTTATATGGGCTCATTGGAAACATGACTGATTCTAGAGTCAGGCCTAGAAGAGTTCATGATAAACCCAAAACATCTTGCTATACTGGAAGGTAAGGAAGTATTGAAAAATGTATGTAAGAAAATGTCAAAAAGCACAGATGTTGTTGGAATGGGCTACTATTGATAAAATCTCAGTTCATTTGAGCATCAAAATAAATACATTGATGAACTGTAATTTACAGAATAAAATTAGAATCCACCAGTCCATGGTTATAGGACTAAATTAATTAATTAATTAATGATACATGTAAAAAGGAAATCTATTCTTTATTGTAGAATACCAACTGTTAATTGCAGAAGAAATAATGGGATTAAAAGGTCACTATTTGGAAATCACTATATAATAAGAGGCAAGTGGTGGCTAAAACTAGAAAGTGAAAGTTGATGAGAGACAGGATATTCATACAGATTCAAGAGTATCCAACAAGATAATATTAATTAAAATTAGAAAAAATAGTATTCTCAAACTGGAGAAACTTGACAGATACCACCTGAATCAAGTGATTCAGTTTAGTATCACCAGCCATGGGACATAGATATTCTGTGTCTCCTGATATGTGATTGTGAGTGCCACAGCCTGCATGGCTGTTAATTAAGAAAACCAATGAGGGACAATGGGGGTTTAAGAAAGATACACAAATGTTTAGAAAAAAACTGGGATCAGGTGGGACACTGATCTCGGGTGGAGACACAGTGACATAGAGCTGGTCCAACAAGTTTATTATATAGGGTCTCATAATCAGGAAGTTAAGGACTATAGAATCATTGTTCTTTGTGTACTAGAGAGTTAAAGGGCCAGAAACATTTTTGTAGCTGATTAAGTCTTGTAATATTAGGAACTTCCTGTGGCACCCAGGAAGCCCATTGTCCAAAGTTTCTATTAAGAGGACAGGCTTGAAGTTTACAGCGCTGGTAAAACATTGTAGTTATCTTGCTATCCTCAGAATCTTCTATCCCTGAAACTCAAGGTTAGGAACTGAATGATTCTGTGGCTAGCATAGAATCCCCTATTGAACAGGGCATCACCATAGCAACAGGGCTATGTTGATGGGCACCTTTGCACAGAGTTTTCCCAGAGGAGCATCACCTCTGTCACAGGATAGTTTCAAAACCCATAATTCAGTGCATGCCTGTAATTCCAGTAACTTGGCAGGCTAAGACAGGAGGATCACAAGTTCAAAGCCAGCTTCAGTAAAAGTGAGGTGCTTAGCAACTTAGTGAGACCCTACCTTTAAATAAAAAACAAAATAGGGCTAGGGATGTGACTCAGTGGTTGAGTGTCCCTGAATTCAATCCCTAGTATCCCTCCACAAAATAAATAAACACATATATAAAATAATTCAGTCACTGCTCCAGAATCTCCCCCTTTTTTAATCTTTGAAGTTTAAGTGATTGGCTATTATTTGAAGTTCTTGGATGTCTTCTCAGAAGATGTGCCATCCTATTGTTACAGCACAAAAGAGAATTAGTAGCAAACACATAATTCCAAGGAGGTACCATACTGTATATTTTAACATTATAACATATTCCAGGGATTAAAACCATTTAAGTCATCAAGTATTTGTTTAACAAAGCATGCAGGATCATTCTGACTTTCTTGAATGCCCTGGATGTGATTATGTAACTCCATAAGCTCCAGACTATCATTATTTCTTTGACAAATGCCCATTAGATGATTTTTAAATTCCAACTTCCTCGCAATCCCATTGAGAAGCATTATACTTTGCTACTGTAACACAAACTTATTTGTAGTTAGCATGGCAGTGAAGCCTCTGTCTGAATTTAAGAGTGGCCAATTCATTTCCTATATTAATGACTGTAGCTTCCAAGGTATTTATTTAATTTAGTCGCTAACTTGTCATCAGTATCTGCCTGGTTTTGCAGGATTTTGTAAATATTCTGAGCCAAATCATTAAGAAAGTAAGCATTTTGAATGCTTTTGGATAAAGCTATAGTGGAAGTCATGGTAGAGACCAAAACACATTTCAAAGTGACTACTCCAAATACAATAAGACCAAGAGCACACCCATGTCTTCCTAACTGGACATGAATCTATTGTAGGACTTGAACTCCAGTACGAGAATACCAGAGCTCTGAAATATTAGCTGTGGTCATAATAAAAGAGGATTGAAGTAACACAAGTACTCCTTGTCCTCTATTATACCTAGTAATGAAATTAGTCAGATTACAGCTTGGACAAGTTACATGATATTCTTTTTCCTATCCTATTTTCTTTTATATTTACTGAAATTAAAACAGAAGGGTATTGTACACAGGCCTGCAGGCCATATCAGGGAGCCACTTTATAGCTCTAGTCCTCAAGATCAGGTAGGGGATGCCTGTAAAATTAAAGAAATCTAGGGTTGCTATCAAACACCACAGATCTCTTTGTATGACACCACCACTGAAGGTCAGAACATTACTTATAAATTCTCTAGGATTTTTGATGTACAGGCCATCAACTCTGTAAGGCCAATCGAAAATATATCCACTACTGCCATAGACATTATGCCATACTAGCCAAATGTTGACATACCCCACCCATTTAGAAAAGGCACCAATTCTGTAGTAATATAATTAGAACAGTAATTAGTAGGGTATTGGTGGATGCTCCATGGGAAACACAGTTATGTCATTGGGAAGTTCCATTTTTATAACCAGCTCGATATACTTTGTCACATCCCCAGGGCCAGTGACTTTGGCTACCCTAGCTCCCCCATATGCTATATTATCCTCTGAGTCCACTTTTAATCAGTCAATATACTCATTGCCGGACCAACATATAAGTAGACTCCCAATGTATCCAGTATAATTAAATCCAACTGAATCAACAGGGGTAATATGTTTATCTGAAAATCCTCCCATCACGTGTGTGTCATTAGTAAATACTGGGATACAGCTGGGTGTACTAAAGGTGGATCTGGGAAGTAAGTCCAATAGGTTTCCCCATGAACCCTACTGTTTATTAGTAAATTAGGTTGAAAGGAACTAGAGGTCAGTAACACTCTATATATGATTTATTAAGAAGAAAACTATGAAGTAAAAAAATGAAAATGCTATTTTATATTGTCAGTCTGGTGGGATAAAAATAGACTGAAGTAGGAACCAGGAAAACTGGGTTCCTTTTTTCACTTATTTTTTTGTTGGCTAAAATAATAGAAGTCACAAGGGATAAGGTGTCCAAAGCCTTTCTAATTCATCTACAAGAAGTTAACTGAATTGAACACTTAATATTAGTTCCTTTTGACTGAATTTACTAATAAAGGTGAATAGGAAATGAAAGCTGCTGAGACATCATACATTTTTTCTGATTTTTAACAATAGTTTTCTTATTGTATAAATATTGATAATAAAAGGCATATATCAATTAAAATCAGAATTAGCCACAATAGTTTGATTGAGAATTTTTAATTTTTTGTTCTATAAAGGGACACTTACTAACCCAATGATCTTAGGCACAATGCTGAACACTTCTAAACATTATTTTCCTTATCTTTTTAGTGGAGATAATATCCCACCTTGGGTAGTTTTGATATTTAAATAAAATGGTGCACATAAAGCACATATACAAGTGTCTTCCACACATTTAGTGTTCAATAAATAGTACTTATTATTCCTAATATTAATGTGACTACATACTTTTCATCCAAATTGGGAACTTATGTGATGAGACCTGCAAAAACATTGTGAGACACTGAACAACAGGATAAATATTGTAATTTTCTGGATACATTGGGGTGAATAGTCAAGCTAAATATGGAGTTATGAAATTAAGATCATCCCTCTTTATAGTGTTTTGTGATTTTGATTTTTTTAAATGAGTGTTAATGGGTGAACAATTTATATCTACACAAATAGTGTTCAAGATTGCCCATCTCAATTCTATCAACAAATACATATTGAATATTTATTATGTTTGAGGTCTCTTTGAAAAGTAAGAGTTTCAGAAATGGGAAAAACACCCAAAATCCTTTGCACTCCTACAGTTTACTCATCACATGGAACATATATTCTTGTTTTAACAAATAAATTCAAGAAATAAAAGAAATGAAGAAGATACAGAAGACAAATTATCCAATTTCAATGTGTGTGTCTTAATTGGATCTTGATTCAAACATATGAAAATTTTAAAATATTATGTATTTTTAAAGTATATAATGATATTATAAGATACATATGTATGTGTATGAATAGTAAAATTGTTACTTCAGTGGACAAATTAAATTGTATTCAAATGGTTATAAGTGAAAGTATTTGTTAATGCACATAGCTATCCACCCTCCCCCTAGCAAGAGCTGCTATGATCTACTCATTTAACAAAGTGCTGAATACAACTTACTATTAGTAACTATGTTCTTCATGTTGTGCATTAGATCTTTTGACTTATTCATCCTCATATTTCCTGCTTTGTATATTTTGAATTACAGTCATCATATCACCTGCTCCACCAACTATGACTCTGGTAAACTGGTTTTTTTTTTCTCTCTCTCTGCAGTTATTTCACTATTTTCTTTAGATTTCACATTTAAGATTTTGCAATATTTTTCTTTCTATGGCTGACTTTTTTCACTTAGTATAATGCCTTTAAGTTCTCTCCATATTATGGCAAATGACAGGATCTCATTTTGTGGGGCTGAATGATATTCCATTATGTGTATTGTATATCCCCATATTGTTTTCATTCATTCATCCCATTCATCCATGGATGAATTCCTGAGTTGTTTCCATTTCTTGGAAATAGAGCTGCAATGAACATAGTAGTAGAGATGAGTAACAAGAATGTGCATGAGTTGGTGATTGCTCAACTTGGGTGATAACTCCATGCAGTTCATGATATTTTGTCTATTTGAAAAGTCTTCATATAATCACTAAAAGTTGCAGTCAATCAATTATTAAAAGTAATTGTTATTTTAATGTTTTCCTTTGAATGGCATTAAAAGTATTTTTCTTTAATTATGAGTCATTTTTGCTGATGCTTTGAGAAAATATGTAGCACATTTATCACTATCACAAATCAATTTTTCTCATACAACTATGTATTTTATTCCACATATCATTTTTTTAATAATTGTGAAGATTTTAGTTTTTATCATCATTACTTAGAGAAAATTCAAGAATATATTTGGCAACTACTGTATATAAACCTTATATGTCTAGGGCATGCTCAAATTTTTTATTTCTGTTGTGTAGCATTCCTCTGGATATGCTGGACAAGCCTTTTGTTTTCTTATGATTTTCTAAACATATTTCTCAGCAAGAAATCTAGGGAGAGACAAGATTTCAGCAAGTTCCTGAACATTGTTGAATTATTTTTCCAGTTGGACTATTGAAAAATTGCCTTTCAACAACCTGAGGATTTATGCTTATACCTTTTGGGAACAAATTGTTCTGACTCATTGGCTAGCTCTACAAAATGCCAAAATGGTAGAGATGATATAAGCCAGGGTACTTTGGGCACCTGAGATACCATCATTTTTTCTTTTTTCTACTAGTGAATTTTGAATTTAGTAAAAAGTTATTTTATTTACCATTTAAAACCATAGAATTAATTGCATACCTGAAAAGTATGAGTTCAGCATATTTTATCTCTTTTCTAAACAAGCAGGAACTTATAAACTTGTGCCAGGAAAATTGGAGGGAATGTATGGCCATTCATACATGAACCAAAGAAGGAGTAATTATGGTTATTGTAATGGAGAACAATGGAAATAAAAATCTGAACAGATTATGCCATCTGAATGTAAATTTTAAGAAAAGACAAAAGGGGAAAGATATAGTTGTCAAGCAGCAAAACAGTAGCTGGGGAAACTGGATAGGAAGGACAATCTTCTATGTGAAAGACTAGTAGGAAATAGTTTAATCGCAGTAATAATCTATCCTCTCATTCAGAGTTTGGATTTCTCCCTGTTTATGTAGAAGCAGAAATGTGATCTGACAATAGAAAAAAATTATTATTCATAACAGTAATAAGACTCACCAGTTATTGAGTGCTTATTATGAGCCCAGAATTAACTATGCTAAAAGTTTGTCATAAATTTTCTACTATAATTTTTATCCTTCAGGAGGTGAGTACAAGGTTTAGCAGGGACACCTACAACTCTGTCTGAGTCTTTTCTTTCTGTTTTCCCAGAGCTCAAAGATCAGCCACAGGTGAAATCCCAGGGTCCTCTCAGGTCTTTGCTGGACATGGGCTCCTCCCTGAGCATGCGAATGATACTCTGTTTCTTGGCAGATGCAGAAGCCAACAAGATTTGGTGGCCTTGTTCTCTCTTGTATTTACCTCTTCAGCCTCCTCCTTCTGAGGCTTTTAGATGTGTCTCCTGCTGCTGCCCCTTGTCCAGGGTGACTGTGAGTTCTGTGTATATTTGAATACTTTTGAAAAACAGTTTCCAAGAGGCTACTCCAACACTGAGGGAGAGTGCCAAGGGAGGCAGAAAATAGGCAAACTTCTGAGCTAATCCCTCAGTGAAGTATCAGACAGTTCAAAATTCACAGCCACAATTAACAAGGCCTATAAGGGATTGTAGACTTCTAGGCAATATTGCTAAAACGCTCATTAAATTTGATCTGCAAATTTTGAATAAAGAAATGCCCTATAATGTGCTGGTGATATCTAAAGTTAGAAAATATATGATACCCTCCCAGAGTATGCTATCTGTATTTTTCAGTAAGTGGATGATGCCATTATTATTATCATCATTATTATTTATGGAATGACATGTTTTTTCTTCTCCCTTGTCACTATGTTGAAGACATAGAATAATTACTTCTGAGCAAGTTGAAAAGCATTTATTTTTTAAATCTTAGCTCACTAAATCTAGAGTTAACAACTACTCATATATATGACTAATTAACCAAAAAAGATTCATATTGCTTCTGTTCATACCATTCTCATGTTCCTCATTATTATATTCATCAGTAGGACCAGATTTGCCTATCAGTTACTTAGTAGTGAATTTTGAGGGGCAAGAATCAGTTATTATCCCCAAATGCCATTTCTGCTAGCTTTGTCAAGATGTGTAACATAATCTTTGGGTTTAGGCAATAAAGACTTTCACCAAAGGTAAAAACCAGGTGAAGTAATCATTTACATTCTGTCTTAGTTGTATTTGCCAAGTTTGGCTAATATTCCCATTGATCATGGAGCTATTAGAATATAAAAAAATTCCAATCCCTAAATCTTCCAAGATGAGTTGGAAATCTGAATAGAACCACCTGTGCTTTTCATTCCAGTGAATCTAGGGTGTGTTTACTGATAAAACTTTATGATCATTTAGTATTCAGTCAGAAGAATAGGAATTAGTGTATTTATTTTGGGTGTGAAGGATTCAGTACTTGAATTAAGAGCTTACATGTTATTGGAAGAGTAGAAAAACAAAGGGCAAGAAGCCAAAGCTGAAAGTCAGGGAACCTGACGCCAAACAAACGGAAGCAGTGAGAGTAAAATCATTAGTTCCATTATATGCCATTTGTGGCAAGACATTCCTCTGTAATATTTAGAAACACATGCTCTGTAACCAGAGGGTCAGGGTTTAAATTCTGACTCCATTACAGAGTAAATACATTACACTGAACAAGTCATTTATCCCTTCCAAATCTTGATGCTTTTATCTTCCAAATTTTCTGATAATAATGTACCATCTTGACAAAGGTATTGTGAAAATTAATATAGCATTAAGCACTTGATTTTGTACATAATGCAGTAAACACTCAATATCTACTGCCTAATGTAGGACATAAGTCAGTAAATACTAATAAAAATGTTTTCTCTGATATGCAGATGTTAATTCACCATAAGGGGGGGCTAGGGAAGAATAGAGTTACTTTATATTAGGTAGAGGGAATAGGAAGTATAATAGAGTATAATAGAGAAACAGACATTTTTACTTCATGTACATATATAACTGCATGAATGATGTGATCCTACAATATGTACTCTCAGAAAAATGAGAAATTACACTCCATTTATGTATGATCTATCAAAATGTATAAATGTATTCTATTGTCATATTCAACTAATTAGAACAAATTTTAAAAATTTATAAAAAATGAATGAGATATTATTATATACTATAGGAATGATATCTGAAAGTGTAAGTCTTGGGGATGTTAACAATAGACTATTTTTGTTAATTTTTCAAGAAATAAATCTTTCCATACAACAAAACTAATGTGGACTATAATCAATTATTTGATGGCTTCAGCTCTGTGAAAAATAGGTTCAGGTGTTCTAATCAGGTGTAAGTAAAATCCCTAGAGCCAAGGTACACCTACTCCTGCTGCCTACCAGAACAGCTAAGTCAACTGACCTCAATGTTGCACAAATTTTAAAAACAAGTCAGAGAAATTAATTACTCATGTTGACTGAATTACACTACTGACATTATTTCATTATAAAAATATTTCAATCCCAAACTTCTTTATTATACTATAAATATAGATTGATAAATACAAATTCTGTTCTTTTTAAACGTATAATTTCTGCCTGAGGTATAGATGTAAGAATTTCAAATCCATCGAAACAACTTTTAATCAGTCAATTTATCAGAGAGAGATTCTGTTAAACAATGTTTCTCTCTCTGGAGTACAGAGGACAGCCTCAGAGCATAATTTACATTTGTATATTCCCAAGTATATGATTCTACTTAGGCAATTACATAATACAAACTAAGTCTGATTTAATTAGCTCTTTTCTGTGACAACTGATATTACTGTATAGGTAGCGAATATCCATGAATAATCCATAATTTATCATTTACTTCTCTATAATCAATAAGAATGCGAAGTGTTCATACTTAGTTTATGTACCACACTAATTATTCCTTTTTACAAAATTCCAAACTTAAAAACATCATTGTAGCACTAACAAAGAATGAGGATTAAGGGTTGGTATTATCTATATACTTTACCATTTACTATCACAATTTCATATTCATTAGTTTTTAATGCTAGTTTTTGAGACTTTGTGGAAAATTAATTTCCTTTTACTTTGTATAGCTTCAGTATTTTTGGTTTTGGTAGCAAGAAATATTTAAAATTAAAATGGTCCTACCTTTCAAAATGCATTTTCCAAAATGTGTGTAAGTAAATTGATTGTGTCTATATGGCACTGATATGCTTTAAATTCACTGGTGGAGAGGACTAGAGCTTGTCTAATTTTCTGTTAAATACACAAATTTTGTTCTACATTCATTTAAATATGGCTATAAGAATTATATCAAAAATGCCATTGCTTTAGGATGTCATTACATAAAGAATTTATTTATATTTCCTTTAACAAATGTCATAAAATGATGTACAACAGAAGGAGTACTTCAGTCAGTGAATCAAATTTAAATATGTCATGCTCTGATCCCAGAGTGCTAGTTACTGGGGACACAAAATCAGGAAAGTCGTGTTCCATGTCATTAAGTTGCTCATGGCCTAGTTGAGAAACAGATTTATAAATATGTGATGACGAAACTGGTGAGCAAACTTTAAGGTGGCCCTTAGGATACCCACTTCCTGTTATTCCTACTCTCGTGAACCTGTGGCTTGATGACAGGCTATGACACCTGTGAATCCATCCTGTTATATAAATTACTTCTTGCTACAATGAATTTTTTTTTTTAAAACCAGAGATTGAACCCAGGGGCACTTAAACCACTGAGCCACATCCCTAGTCCTATTTCATTATTTTGAAACAGGGTTTTGCTAAGTTGCTCAGCGTGTGTTAAGACTGACTTTGAACTCACTGTCTTCCTGTCTCAGCCTCTCCAGCCCCTGGGATTATAGGCATATGTCACTGTGCCCAGGCAAGACTTATTCTTTACTCTAGTTTTCTTGCTGTTTCTGAAGGAGGAGGCAGTCATTAGTTGTATAGCCACAATCGAGTTATGACAACAGAGTGAGCTTGGAAGCAGATTCTTCCCCACTGGGCATCCAGACGAAAATCAGGGTCCTCTTGACACCTTGATGATGTTCTTTCATGGGCACCCAGCTAGGCTGTGCCCTGAATCCTGACCCTTAGAGATTGTTAGTTAAATGTGTGACTTTTGAAGCTGCTAAGTTTGTGGTAATTTGTTATGTAGCTCAATTAATTCATTAGACATCTTTATAAACATCCTCTTAGTTTTATAGGATTCAGGGCACTTGCACTGAAATCAGACTTTAGGGTCAGGATTTCGGTATAATGTGACTCGAGCTTAGATTAGAGATATCAGATTTATATAATAGGAAACCATTAATATAATCTGAAACATGAAAGAGATGATCAGATTTATGTGGAAAAAATTGACTTTGCTTAGAACATGTAAATGAGTCAAAACAAATTCTAGCTTTAAGAACATAAATGGGAAATTACTGGTTCCTCCCTCTCACTGTTCATTCACTCTAAGGACTTCCACAAGAACCTCACATCCTTGTGTGCAATCTACTTATTTATCTAGCACTTTGAGGGACTGTTAGTTTCTCATGGGTGTAGACCATGTCTTATTCACTTTTGTTTCTCCAGAGGCTAAAACAGTACCTGAGACATGATTGATATTGGTGTATGATAAATTGTATTTGGCTGAATAGACCATTCAGGCATGACTCAGGTGAAGTTGAGAATAAGTTTAGAAAAGAGAGAAAGGGCAAGAATTTCTTCTTTGGAAAATATGTCTAAAGCAAACTTGAAACCAATTATAAAGCAGTTAATTTTTCTCCTTTATACAAGACTGGTATATAATGAGTATACTATTCTTACAAATTTATTTAAAACATTGTACCTTAAGCATGAAAAAAAGGGCAACAATAGCCACTAAGGAATTTCAAATCAAGCACATTGTATCCAACAAATTTTGAAGTTCGTGATAGGAGGAAATTATAAGGAAATCACAAATAGACCAATAATAAGGAAATATTTTAAAAATAACTTTTATTATAGACTTCTGGGAAGTTGTTTTAGTACATTTGAGCCTTTTTCTATTTGAATCACATTCTTAGAAAACTCACATGACAGAACTTCATTCTCCTTTACTCCCTTACTCTGGTATAGTCCACCCACTTTTCCTGTTGCATCTATATTATTGCACTTGCATCCTGCCTGACATCCTCAGGTAAAAACTGCAACAACATTGTGGAAAGGGAATGGATTTTAAGTCAAACTCACACTTTATTAAACCTTAGTCCTCTATCTCCTAATCAAATAGCCTTATTTTTTTGAATTTTTCTTCTTTTTCAATAGAATACTCCCAATTTGTAAAAATTATTGATTATATAAGCTTTACATGACCTTAATTCTAATAAATATAATCCCTAGATATCCAAAATTGTTTCTGGTATTTCTCCAGTTATGCCAATGCAAATGGAATAGGTAGTATTTCCTGAGAGGTATCCATGGTAGCGTGGGACAGAAGCAAGACTAGGATCTGCATATTTTCTGGGTGACTTTGGGCATATTATTTAATCTCTTTGAAATTAAATTTATTCATTTGTAAAACAGAGGTTTTCTGAGAAAATGGAGGTGAGGACCTTAACTCTAAGCCTGAACTAAGTATACACTAAATAAAAGCTTTGCGAACATCTATGCAGTGATATTTCTAAATTCTAATAAAGAGTAAGAAATGAAAAACTAGTACATGACTTTAAGGAGTTTAAATGCTAAAGCAAAAGCAAGAGGGCTATGTCAGATTTTTCTTAAATGTGTTTTTAATCTTATTTATGCCATTCCTTTAAAAATATCTAAATCTTTTAAAGAAAATTTCAAGTACAAGTGGAGGACAGCTTTAACAAAAGTGACTGGAGAGAAAGCATAACAAAATGGGCCTTATACTTCACTTAGGAATAAAGTTGATTCAATAAACTGATGTAAGTGTTGAAATTCCCACGGACAGAAGTGAAGAGGTATAAGTCACTGGCACCAGCAACTTTAATATCTATGCAAGCCTCCTTGTCCTTGTAATAATATGACAGTGATTCTTATTTTGCAAGGTTTTTACAGGGTTAAAAGGAGGAGTGAGACCTACCAGTACTTCAATTCTAAGTCATTTCTCTCACTCCTTGCTCTCCATAGAGAAGATGGGTGCATCAATCTAACATGGTTTGAATGTAACCAATAAGATCATTCTGACATTGTTGAGAGGAAAACAATCTTTTTATAGTAATAAAAGTCATGTTGAAGACTTCTTGGGGAAAAGAAATTGACATGAATCTTTAATTTTTCTTAACATTTAAACTCTTTTACCAACCAATCTTGTCTTCTGAATTATGTTATTCTACTACTGATCTTTATGAAATCTGATAACACAGTTAAATTTCTCAATCTTTAAATACACAAACAAAATTTTGGATGGAGACATTCGTACAGTCAGCTTTTAGTGAAATGCCTGGTATGTCCTTAATCAATACTTAAATAATAAAATTTCAAAGAAGTATCTGCTTATGATGCCATGCTTAAGGGAGCCAGCTAATAATCCCTTTGGTGTTCATCTGTTAATACATTTACCAAACATTTGTTAAATTATTTTCATATTCTGGGTATTGAAGATAGAGAATTGAGTAAAACAGACAAAAATCCATGCCTTTGTGTGTCTTGAATTCTGGTATACAAAAGTAGATATAATTTTAACTGCAATTAAAAAATAGAAACTTGCTTTTCTCAAAGCACAGCTTCTTCATGTAAAATGGTAATCATTTATACCTATCTTCATCATTTTCTAGAAATTTTAAAGTTGAATTTTTTTCATAGACATTATAGAACAGAGGTACAGAACCATGCACACACCCAGCAAAACTGTTTTGAGGAGTTAGCAGATAGTGGGTACTGAGTTGAGATGCTGAGGATGCAAGATTTAATAACATGTATATCATCCTCAAGTTTTATGCAGCATGGTGATCAAATAGTTCAATAAACTTTTACAAAATTTAAGAAAATTACTCCTACCATTGACTAAGCAATCCTGATGCAAATGATATGAGGGAAATTTGAATCATTTAGCTTAGTGTTCTGCTATGTTCAGTCAAGCACAGTACTAAATAGTATGACTAATTGTGACATTGTTATCTATACAAAATAATAATTAATATCTAGTTTATATCGAGTATATTGAGGGCATCATGACATGTGATAAGAGTTGTTTCCTTCCTTTAATATTTTTTAAAAAACGGGCATTATGGACTTTGAAAAGTTTTTTTGGCTAGGGTCCAATGTAAACTTGTCAAAAGCCAGAAGTAAGCTTTCTATCACCAGCATCATTAATTCTCAGAAGTTCTAGAAATGAAATTATACATGTATGTAATTTTAAACTTCTTGACTATGGTAAATTTAAGAGCAATTTAACTGTCACAGTAGGAATTACAGATAATATAGAATAAAATATGAGAACAATGAGATACCATCATTACCGATAAGTACAGTCTAAAATTAGCTGATGCAGTGAATTCAAGCATGAATGCTCAGCTGTACATTCTACCTTTGAGAATTGTTTACCATAATCCAGTTTCAGGGAGCTTATTTTTAACTATCACTTTTGCAAACTTTAGTCATTGTTGAGATGAATTTTTCCTGTATACTTTTGAAACTTGTTCTCTCATAATTTCATATTAAAAGATTTTATACATTTGTTAAACTATATCTTCTCCTCCTCTTGCTCCTCCTTCTTCTTCTTTTCTCTTTCTCTCATACTGGGGATTTGAACCCAGGGATACTTTACCACTGTGCTATCTCCCTTGTCCCTTTTTTTCCCTGTTTTTATTCTTATTTGTTCTATTTAGTTTTTTGTTTTGTTTTGTTTTGTTTTTTTGGCACTGGGGATTGAACCCAGGGACACTCCACCACTGAGCCACATCCCCAGCCCTATTTTGTATTTTTTATTTAGAGACAGGGTCTCACTGAGTTGCTTAGGGCCTCACTAAGTTGCTGAGGCTGGTTTTGAACTCGCAGTCCCCCTGCCTCAGCCTCCCAAGTGCTGGGATTACAGGCGTGCACCACTGCGCCCAGCATATTCTTTTCAGTTTTTAGATAAGGTCTCATAGTTGCTGAGGCTGGCCTGAAATTTGTGATCCTCCGACCTCAACCTCCAATTATTACAATGGTAGGTATGCCACTGGGCTGGTCTTCTTTCACTGTTTATTATTTTATTTCTTCTCCCTTTGTCTTTCATATTCTTGTTGAGCAACCCCTACTCCATGGACCCCAAATATTCTTGCCTTGAATAGTCAGTGGCAATTGAGACGTAATTCTGTGTTTTGTGCAATGATAAAGTGGTCACTTTGCTTCAGGGAATAGATTTAAGGACCTTCTTCTCTTCTCTTTCTCTCATACTGGGGATTTGAACCCAGGGATACTTTACCACTGTGCTATCTCCCTTGTCCCTTTTTCCCCCGTTTTTATTCTTATTTGTTCTTTTTAGGTTTTTTTGTTTTGTTTTGTTTTTTGGTACTGGAGATTGAACCCAGGGGCACTCCACCACTGAGCCACATCCCCAGCCCTATTTTGTACTTTTTATTTAGAGACAGGGTCTCACTGAGTTGCTTAGAGCCTCACTAAGTTGCTGAGGCTGGCTTTGAACTCGCAGTCCTCCTGCTTCAGCCTCCCAAGTGCTGGGATTACAGGCTTTCAGAGAAAGTTTTAAGGACCTTCTTCTCAGAAGAGTGCACACATTCTTATATACACAATATTTGTTTATTTGTTAACAAACTGAATGCCACCCCTTTCCTTTCCAAGTTAATCATTACATTAAAAAGTCATGGGGTAGGGTAGTATTGTGTTCATTAAATGATCCCAAGAGGTGAGACTTACCAGAAAAAGATGTTGCTTTTGAAGGGTTCTGCCTATAAATAGGTTGGGAGTTTCATTATATTGGGAGACTAGATTGTGAAAATACGTAAATTTTTGGAGATTTTATCAGTTCAAAATGAGAAGGCAATAAAAAATGGAGAAGAAATTGAACAAGTGGCTCAGGGTAGTGGAATTGTTATATTGGATATAGACTGAGGGCTCTTATAATTCAATTTTATAATTCAATAACACAATGACAATGAGGTATAGTTTATATATTGTTTGTAGGGTCAAATTATGTCAATTCCCATTCAGACAAATCTTTCAAACTAATCTGTCATCAAGGATGACTCTTCTAAGTGAATTTTCATAAGTCACTTCTGACTTATGAAAATTTACACAATGGCTTTATGTGAGATTGAATTCTGCCACCTTCTCCAGAGGACTTGGGGCAACTTTCTAATCTTATTTGATCTCAATATTCTCAATTCTAAGTCAACAGCATTAATAGTCAACAATAATACCTCACAGTGTTATAATAATAAAAAGGAGCAAAATTGACTATGCTGCTTGAATGTCTTCAAAACCTGGGCAGTTTAATGCTTAGGCCCTTTTCCTGAATTATGATGCTATTAGGTGAAACAATAGGAAAATGATAGGACTGATCCTGAATTACAGGGCAAATATCTTGAACCCTCTAGCAGTGGGAAAAATTTTACTGAAATACTAAAATGACCCCTCTCCCTCCTATAAAATGGAATCGTGTGTAATTATTTAAAGTTATGCCACTGTTTTCACATTTCCAAAAAGCAATTTCAAAAATAGTTAAATGTCTCACATAATTATCATTATAGTCAAATCACTTTCAAAAATCATATGAAATGATAAAAATAATTTTCCCAGTTAAAAGTAACCTTTGAAAACATATGAGACTTTAACTTAATAGCAAATATTTATGTATGTATATATTCCATTTGTTCTAATTAGCTATACTTGACAATAGAATGCATTTTGACAGATCATACATAAATGGAGTATAAATTGTCATTTGTCTGGTTGTACCTGATGAGATACACAAGTCATGTAATCATATATGCACATAGAGTAATAATGTCCAATTCATTCTACTCTCATTCCTACCCCCATTCCCATCCCCTCCCGTCACTCCACTCTGTCTAGCACAAATCATCTTTATCTCCCCCCATTAACATCTGCATATCAGAGAAAATATTTGGCCTTTGGTGATTTGGGATTGGCTTATTTCACTTAGCATAATATTCTCCAGCTTCATCCATTTACTGGCAAATGCCATAATTTCATTCTTCTTTAAGGCTGAGTAATATTCCATTGTGTATATATACCACAGTTTCTTTATCCATTCATCTGTTGAAGGCCACCTAGGTTGGTTCCATAGCTTAGCTATTGTGAATTAAGCTTTGATAAACATTGATGTGGATGTGCCACTGTAGTATGCTCACTCTAAGTCCTTTGGGTATAAACCGAGGAGTGGAATGACTGCGTTCAATAGTGGTTCCATCTAAGTTTTCTTAGAAATCTCTGTGCTGCTTTCCATAATGGGTGCACCAATTTGCAGTCCCACCAGCAATGTGTGAGCATATCTTTTTCCCCACATCCTCACCAATATTTATTGTTGCTTGTATTCTTGATGATTGCCATTCTGATTGCCATTCTGACTGGAGTGAGATGGAATCTCAGTGTAGTTTTTTTTCTTCTTTGGGGTACCAGAGATTGAACCAGGAGACCTCTGCCACTTAGACACATCCCCATCCCTACTTTGTATTTATTTAGAGACAGGGTCTCACTGAATTGCTTAGGACTTTGCTAAGTTGTTGAGGCTGGCTTTGAACTTTTGATCCTCCTGCCTCAGCATCCCAAGCTGCTGGTTCAGTGAAGTTTTGCTTTACATTTCTCTTAATTGCTAGGGATGTTGAACATTTTTTCTTATGTTTGTTGGTTGATTGTATTTCTTTTTCAGTGAAGTGTCTGTTCAGTATCTTAGCCTATTTATCTATTGTTTTTTTTTTTAATGTTATGTCTTTTGAGTTCTTTATATATATCCTGGACTTTAGCACTTTATCTGAGGTGCATTTGGTAAAGATTTTCTCCCATTCTGAAGGCTTTCTCTTCAGGTTATCGTTTCCTTTGCTGTGAAGTGTATTTTTAGTTTGATTCCATCCTACACATTGATTTTTTATTTAATTTTTTACTTTATTGTGCTTTAGGAGTCTGATTAAGGAAGTCAGTTCCTAAGTTGATGTGGTAGAGATTTGGGCTTAACTTTTTGTTCTATAGGGTGCAGGGTCTATGTCCTAGTGCCTAAGTATTTGATCCACTTTGAATTGTGCAGGATGAGAGATAGGGTTTTAATTTCATTTTCTACATACAGATTTCCAGTTTTCCCAGCACCATCATTTGAAGAGGCTATCTTTTCCCCAGGGTATGTTTTTGGCACCTTTGTCTAGTATGAGATAGCTGCATTTATGTGGGCTTGTCTCTGTGTCTTCTATTATGTTCTATTGACCGATGTATCTGTTTTGGTGCCATTATCATGCAATTTTGTTACTATGGCCCTATAGTATTATTTAAAGTATTGGGATACCTACTGTCTCATTCTTCTTGCTAAGAATTGCTTTGGCTCTTCTGGGTCTCTTATTTTTCCAAATGAATTTCATGATTGCTTTTTCTAGTTCCATGAAGAATGTCATTGGGATTTTAATAGGTATTTCATTAAATCTATATAACACTCTTGGTAGTATGACCTATTTGACAGTGTTAACTCTGCCTATCTAAGAGCATGGGAGATCTTTCCATGTTCTAAGGTGATTTTCAATTTCTTTCTTTAGTGTCTATAGTTTTCATTGTAGAGGTCTTTCACTTCTTTTGTTAGATTGATTCCCCAATTTTTTTTTTTTTTGGGGCAAATATGAATGTGGTAGTTTTCCTAATTTCTTTTCCAGTGGATTCATCATATAGGTATGGAAATGCATTTGATTTATGGTTGTTAATTTTATATATTGCTACTATGCCTAATTCATTTATTAGTTCTAGAAGTTTTCTGGTGGAATTTTCTGGATCTTCTAAATATAGAATCATGTCATTACAAAATAGTGATAGTTTGAGTTCTTCTTTTCCTATTTGTATCCCTTTAGTTTCTTTCTTTGAATTCCTCTGGCTAGAGTTTCAAGGACTATGTTGAATAGAAGAGGTTAAAGAGGGCATCCCTGTCTTGTTCTAGTTTTTAGAGGGAATGCTTTCAATTTTTCTACATTTAGAATGATGTTGGCCAAGGGCTTAGCATAGATAGCTTTTACAATGTTGAGATATGTTCCTACTATCCCTAGTTTTTCTAGTGTTTTAACAGAAAGAGGTGCTGTATTTTGTCAAATGCTTTTTCTGCATCTGTTTAGATAATCATGAGATTGTTGTCTTTAAGTCTATTGATGTGATGAATTACGTTTAATGATTTCCGTTTGTTGAACCAACCTTGCATCCCTGGAATGAACCCTACTTGCTTGTGGTGCACTGTCTTTTTAATATGTTTTTGTATGCAATTTGCCAGAATTTTATTGAGAATTTTTGCATCTATGTTCATCAGGGATATTGGTCTAAAGTTTTCTTTCCTTGATGTGTCCTTTCTGCTTTTGGTATCAGTGTTAGTGATACTAGCCTCATAGAATGAGTTTGGAAGGATTCCCTCCTTTTCCATTTCATGGAATAATTTGAGGAGTACTGGTGTTAATTCCTAGAACTAAGCTGAGAACCCATCTGGTCCTGGGCTTTTCTTTGTTGGTAGACTTTTCATGGAATTTTCTATTTTATTGCTTGAAATTGATCTGTTTAAATTGTGTATGTCCACTTGCTTAAGTTTGGGTAGCTTGTATGTCTCCAGAAATTTGTTGATGTCTTCAAGATTTTCTATTTTATTATTAGAGTATAAATTTTCAAAATAATTTGCAATTATCTCCTGTATTTCAATAGAGTCCATTGTGATATTTCTTTTTTCATCATAAATTTTAGTAATTTGAGTTTTCTCTCTTTATCGTCATTAGTGTGACTGAGGGTTTCTCAATTTTATTTACTTTTTCAAAGAACAAACTTAAAAAAACTTTTTAATTAATTAATTAATTAATTTTTATTTTTACAGACTGCACTTTGATCAATTGTACACAAATGGGGTACAAATTTTCATTTCTATGGTTGTACATGATGTAGATTCACATCATTCATGTAATAATAATACATATACATAGGATAATGATGTTTGTCTCATTCCACTATCTTTTCTTCCCCCATCCCCACCCCCCTCATTTCCCTCTACACAATCCAAAGTTCCTCCATTCTTCTCTTTCTCCCTGTCATCCCCCATTATGTATTATCGTCCACTTATCGGCCTTTGGTTTTTGGGGATTGGCTTATTTCACTCTTCATATTCTCCAACTCCATCCATTTACTTGCAAATGCCATAATTTTATTCTTTTTTTGTGGCTGAGTAATATTCCATTGTGTATATATACCACAGTTTCTTTGTCCATTCATCTGTTGAAGGGAATCAAGGTTGGTTTCACAATCTAGCTTTTTGTTTTTCCAATTTTTTGAATTGATCTTTCATTTCAATTTCATTGATTTCAGCTGTGATTTGTCTTCTTTTTCTAGGACTTTGAGATGTAATGTTAGGTCTTCTATTTGTTGACTCTGTTCTTTTAATGAATGGGATCAATGCAATGAACTTTCCTCTTACCACTGCCTTCATACTGTCCGGCAGATTTTGATATGTGGTATCACTATACTTATTTACCTCTAGTACTTTTTTTTTACTTTCTCCCTGATTTCTTCTGTTATCTTTTCTTCATTTAATAGTGTATTATTTGGCCTCTAGGTGTTAGAGTATCTTCAATTTTTTATTATACCATTGTTTTCTAATTTCATTCCATTATGATCTGATAGGATGCAGGACATTATCTCTATTTTTTGTATTTGCAAAGAGTTGCTTTATAGCATACGATAATGTCTGTTTTAGAGAAGGATCCATGTGCTTCTGAGAAGAGAATATATTCCCTCATTGATGGATGAAATATTCTATATATGTCAATCAAGTCCAAACTATTGATTGTATTATTTGGTTCTATAGTATCTTTTTTAGTTTTTGTTTGGAGGATGTATGCAGTAGTGAAAGAGGTACCTTAAAGTCACCCAGTATTATTGTGTTCTGATTTATTTGATTCTTGAAATTGAGAAGGGTTTGTTTGATGTACATAGATGCTCCATGGTTTGGAGCATAAGTATTTATAATCGTTATGTCTTACTGCTGTATGATTCCCTTCAGTGGAATGAAATGACCTTCATTGTCCCTTCTGATTAACTTTAGCTTGAAGTTCACTTTATTTGATATGAGGATGGAAACCCCTGGTTGTTTATGCAATCCATATAAATGATATGTTTTTTCCCATTTTTTCACCTTCAGTCTGTGCGGGTCTTTTCCTATTAGGGGAGTCTTTTGGAGACAGCATATTTTTGATCTTGCTTTTTAATCCAATATGCCTGCATATGTAATTTGACTGATGAGTTTAGGCCATTAATATTCAAGGTTATTACGGAGATATGATTTGTGTTCATCATTTTGGTTTAGTTCTGGTTTTTAATTTGACTTAGTTTCTCCTTTGATTTATTATTCTTTTAGCGTAGTTCCTCCTTTTGCTGGTTTTCTTTTTTTTTTTTTTTCATTTCATCTTCATGGAGTATTTTGTTGAGAATTTTCTAGACTGCAGTATTTCTGGTTGCAAATTCTTTTAATTTTTGATCATCAGGGAAGCTTTTTATTTCATCTTCAAATCTGAAGCTTAAGTTGCTCAATATAGGATTCTTAGTTGGCATCCATTTTCTTTCAGGGCTCAGAATATGTTATTCCAGGACCTCCTCGCTTTGAGGGTCTGGGTTGAGAACTCAGCTGAGATCTGTATTGTTTTCCCCCTATATGAAATCTGATATTTTTCTCTCATAACCTTTACAAATATATCCTTATTCTGTATGCTAGGTGTTTTCATTCATAACGTGCCTTGATGTGGCTCTGTTGTAATTTTGTGCATTTGGGGTCCTATAAGCCTCTTGTATTTGATTTTCCATTTCATTCTTTAGATTTGGGAAATTTTCTGATATTATTTCATTGAAAAGTTTGTGTATTCCTTTGGTTTTATATTTCCATTCCATGAGCTTCTTACAGTCCCCAAGAAATAAAATTCTCAAATACCATGTCCCAGAAATGGAACAAACAATTCCCAGAAACTGAGGGGTGACCTTTAAATTAAGGAAGTTGGAAAGTCCCCAAAGGACTCAATGTTCTATTAGGAGGGAGAGACAGCTAACCACTAGTCATAACATCTGCTTCTGTATCGTGGCTTGCTTGCATTGGCTAGAAACAGTGACTATACTGCCCACCCCACTCACATGTCATTTTCCCTGTAAATGCTGACAATGAAGGAACTAGCGCCTGATTCCCCTCCACACTGCTTTTAGGTGTTGGGTGGTTGTCACTGGCTAGCTATAATAAAGGCTTCTTTTGGCTTTACATGAACAACTTGGATGATCTCATTCTTGTCGGATAAAACAATCTATCCTGCTAAATCTTAAATTTGGTCTTTTCATGTTATCCCATAATTCGTGGAAGTTCTGTTCATGGTTTCTTAACATCTTCTCTCTGTGGTCAACTGTATTTTCAAGATTATATATTTTGTCTTCATTGCCTGAGGTTCTGTCTTATTGAATTTTAAATTTGGTCTATTGTTTCCTTCATTCCAGGGATTTCTTTTTTTTTTTTTTTCCAGAATCTCTATGGCTTTATTGAAGTGATGTTTTGCTACCTATGTTTGCTCTCTTACATCATCCTTTATTTCACAGATCAGTTTAAATATGTATATTCTAAACTCCTTTTCTGACACTTCTTTTACTGTGAAGGAAATGGATTTTGCTATTGTAGTATCTTTGTTTGCTTGGTGCGATTTGTTCTCTTGCTTTTTCATGTTGTTTTTGTGTCTACCCATCTAACAGTATGGATCTGAGGCAGTAGAGTTTCTACCTTGTAGACTTTGGTGTCCCTGAAAGTTTCTAGTACCTTACTGTTTAGGGGGAGACAAATAATAACAACCAATGCAAACAATTTATAGCATTAAACCAAATAGTTCCTGTGATGACATCTGCAATGTTAATTATCACAATAAACAGAAATGATATGATCAGTTATTTCCTATAATATAAACAGCTAGTTTGCAGAAGGGTTCACATTTTTAAATGATGAATATGGAGAGGACAGATGTGATACAGGATGTGATGATTTTGAGGGAGGAGGAGAGAAGACAGAAGAAAAAGATTAAAGGATGAGTGAAAGAGAACAATAGAGATAGGCTGTTAGTTGAAGAAAAGAGACAAGGAAAACAGAGAGGTAGCAGAAAAAGTATATATAAGCAAATTTTAAAAAAATTAAAATTAAATTAAAAAACTACAATATCAAACATCTAGTTCACAAAAAATTCATTCATGTAAAATTACTGGCTTCACATATGCTAGAGATGAGAAGAAGAAAAAGAAGAAAAAAATAGGAAACTATATAAATATCCATGTACCATTAAGGTCACAATTAAACAGTGAAAATGAATTAGAAAAAGAAAAGAAAAAAATCTTGATGAAAAGTTAAACAAATTCTTTCCACTGGGGTTCAAAATATTCTCAACTTCTCAGCAGTTTTAGGTGGGGTATTCTGAAGTGTGATGCTCTACATCCTGGATTGCTGGAGTGGATTTGCTAAATGCAGAGTTCCTGGAGGCAGGGTTTAGGCTTAACCATGCCCCATGGTCTTTGCTGAATGCCAATTTATCTGGAGATTTTAAATTCACACACCTCCAGTGCTCAGTACTTGCTGGTCCGTGATGGAAGACTACACCAGGTATACCCACTGTGTTCCACTCATGTGGTAAGGCATCCAATTTAGTCTCTTACATCACCTACCTTTCTTGTGACTGTCTTGTGTTCAGTGTCCAAACAATCTCTCCTGCCCCTGCCCTTCCAAGTTCCCCGCCAGATGCGGTCTCTCCCAGCAGGTCCTGCAAGCAGTTGGACTGGAGGAGGAGAGGTTGAGCTGGGTGGTAGAGCCGGTTGTCCCCTGTGTAAACCTCTCACCATATTTAATCTTTTTCTGGTCGTTTAAGCACTCTTTATGTCCTGCAGTGTGTGTTTACTGGGCCTGTATTCACGGTCAAATCGGGTTTGCTAGGAATCAGCTTCTTCCATTGCCAGTCCCCATACTGGAGCTGCAAAATGGTTTCTTCCTTTGTCCTCCTCAGGTCACATGGAGAGATGGCAGCTTCTTTCCCCACACATGGATATTGTGCAGCCAGGCCTTCAGGTTTGCTGGGCAATGTCCTTGGTCTCTAAATGCTCCATATTTAGACACCTCAGGCCTCCCCAAAATGCTGGTTCCTTTAATTCCCTTAATCCATCTCCTGAAGTAGGATGGAAAAGGCTGGACACTTGAGGAATTTTCAGGAAGCAAGTTTATTGTCTGCAGACTTCAGAGGTGGCTCTCACCTAAGAATTCTTCCTTTAAACAATGAGTACAGAAATTCTTTGAACTTTATGGGGTGGGACTAGGAGGTTAACATGACAAGCACATTTCATTCCATCCTTTAGACAGAGATTTCATAAGTTTTTTCTGCAAACCTGGCATTTATAAACAAAGAGAAAGGTACAAACCACAATGTGTGCTGCAGATTTTTGCTGATAGCTGAAGTCCTGTGCAAAAAGCTCTCTGATAAGAATCAGAACTTACATGCCACAAATATGGTGGTAGCTTTCTGCTTAATTATGGTAGGGGTATTCTGGGTGGGGGTTGCTGGCCCATTTCAGCACTATGTTCCAGCTCTCTGGCTGGAGCTTCCAACCCAGCTGTGTCATTGGCTGTGCTACTGGTGATTTTCCCCTTATTTTATTATATCCCACCTCCTGTATCCCAATCTGATTTAAATGTCCTGTTTTAGGTTCTAGTAAAGTCCTCCCCCCACTTTTTTTGTTCACCCACCTTACAAAGAAGCTGCCTGTCTGCTCTCTGGGTTTCGCACCACAGAGCAGCCAGGAACGCAACCTCCTCTATTCCACCATCTCGGATCTCCTCCAGCAAATGTTTGATTGATATGATATAGCATATCAATCATATCACTCACCAGAGAAGAAGATTGAGCTAGATCAAGGATCTTACCTTGTTCTGACATACTGTTCATTCTTTGGACATGTATTATAAAACTGATCCATCTTTTAGAATGTTTATGAAGTGTTTAAAAAGTTGTGGCAATAAAGTCTTGATGTTACTCAGAACATGCCTCAATCTTCTAACTTGAAACACTTTAAAATCTTTCCAGGTTTCTTCCTTTAGAAATTCAAAGAGGGCTCAGGATATGTCTCAATAGTATAGACTTGCCTGGCATATGTGTGGTCCTGTGTTCAGTCTCCAGTATTGTCAAAAAAATTCATATAAATATTTTTCTTTTTTCCTAGCATGTCATAACACAAACTTTTCTCCTTAAAAATAGCTTTATTTTTTCCAGCAATAAAATAAAACCATGAATCAAAAAATTAAAATAATAAAATGCATAAAATAAAATCAAGGTTATCACTGCAAGTACTTTGGTGATTATAGACTTCTTCCTATGAATAATTACATTAATAATTTATATAAAGTTTACATTTTTAGTTAATTTTTACACACACACACACACACACAAATATTAAAATCTATTATATCAAGGGCATCTGGTCATACCAGTAAATACAAATCTAGAGTCTGATTCACAGTTTGCTATAATAACTTACACATTCATTCACCTATAGGATGGACATTTAGGTTTTTATCCCTCTTAGTATTGTGCAGTTGACTTTGATTAGCAAATATATAGCCTCATTTTTGTACCTCTGGATGAATTCCAGGATTTGAAATTTCTAGGTCAAAAAATATGCAATTTAAAATAAATTTTGATATAGAAATTCTGCATCTGGTAGTGCAATCAATACAGTATTAAAGTTCTTTCCTAAAACCTGTCTTGACTAGATTTTCTAAAAGATTTTGTTGCACTTTTATATTTTCAAAATCTCATTAGCATTGAAGATGATCATAATATGCCACATCAAAACATGCCACCTTAGTACGAGGGTTTTTTGAAATTGAAGGGAATTGAGAAGCAGTAGCAAATCTCTGTCCTCTCCTTTCCTGACTAAAAGAAGAACACAGATTTCTCTTTGTAAAGTTGACAAAAAACTTTGTTTGCAAAGTGTTCCATTCTCCCATATCAGGAAGATTGCAGAGAACATCTAAGGTGACTCTGCATAACAGAAATTTTAAATGAGCCTTATTTACCACACATTTGCTAGTCACCTTCACACAATTTATCACCCTTTGTTAGAATGGTACATAAGCTCTGAGAATAACCACTTTGGATTTTCACTTCTCTTCTGTGGAACCCCATGTACACAAGATTGAAAATAAAACTTGCATGACTTTGCTGTTAAATGGCATTTGTCTAATTAATTTGTAGGCCTCAGGTATTAATATCAGAGTTGTAAAAAGAACATTTTTTCCTCGTTTACAGAATAAAGTTCCTCCTGTGTGATGCCACAAAGTTGAATGAAGAATGACAAAGCTGAAAAAAAATGGCTTTAAAAATAAAGTTCAAATTGAAGGTATCTTATTAGCATATCTCAAGATAATTATTATTCTAGCCTTGTGCAAGATCTAAAGTTGATAATGGGTAAGAAGAAAATATGTTATTACTTCTTTATTTACTCTCCCCCTTCTTACTCTCTCCCTCTTACTTTCTGCTGTATTGAACAGTATTCTCAAAAAACCCTGAAATTTTGAGGTGCATTGAGTTTAAAAAAGCAAATTATGCATTCCTTTCTTTCTCTAGAAGCTTACAATTGGTGCCATAAAAATAAGGGCAACAAAACACACAACTTTAATAACAGATACCTCCTTTATGGTATAACTTCATTGGTAACAGAAAGGGCCTTTCCATTGCAGTGGTGTTTCCTGTGTAAAGAACAAAGGTTTTGAAGTCTGGCAGGTGGGAGTTTGAGGTTGGTCTCATCTATTTGTCAGTCATCCAACTCTTGCTGAACATCAAGATCCTCTTTTGCAAAACAGGGAGAACAATAAAATCTCTTAGACATTCTTTGAGACTTAAATATATGTAGAGAATACAGCTTTGGGCTTTTTTGGGGTATTTAATAGATGCTATTTTATTCTTTATATATGATTGGAATTCCATTGCGAGAACTGAGTTGTTATTTTTTATTTTTCACCTGGGCCTGGAAGGTTAATTCTAAATTGGCATTTAGGGAAGAGACTGCATTTTTGCCCATTCCATTGTTTTCCTCACACACAGAGGATAGATTACTACTGGGAGACATTTACACTTAAAGACACTCTGATTATTAAAGCAAATTTGATCACTTTAATGTTAGCTGAGAGGTTCATTAAAGTTTATATGCCCACTGATAAGGGCCAGCCAATTTACTCTCCAGAACAGAAGTTTATTAAATCAAGGAGTCAAGAAAAGTCAAGGCTGGGTAGAACCAGAGGACAGATCATTGGTTATAGTATCCTGGGAATGGAAGGCTCTGATTCTGAATGGAATGTAAAAAGTGGAAGAACCAGCAGGAACAAAATTGATAATTTGGACCGATTAATACATTTAAAAATTTTCACATCCAAAACTGAAGTTTGTTGAGCTAATCAGGAAATTAGAATCAACTTTGCAGGGGAATAAGTAAATAATTCTGGAAAATTAGGAAGGCGAGATGAGCATGGTTGTTCTTTTGGAAGTGCCCCTGGAAATCCCTTGGGCATCTTCTGTTAGATGGTATAGCAGGTCCTCCTGGGTTGGCCTCCTTGTCTAGGTCCCCCAGAGCTGGTAGGCTTTCATGATTCTCACTGCAGCTAGGGGCAATCCTTGTATCACTAGGTATGACCAGTGGTGTCTTTGCCAGGGAATTCACCAGAGAAGTTCTACCCATCCTTCTCAGTCCTTTCCAAATTTTACCTGTTACAGTATCTTTTCTGATGCCTTGAGCATGACATAAAATTTTTAGCAAACAATTATAAACTTTCAAATACCACTTTTATCTCATATGCTCTTCGCAATGGCACAGTAAGTTCAAAATGGGTAGTTTGAGATAACCTTCAGAACTCAGCATATTTCTGTGAACATTATTATTACTTGACCTTAGTTTCTTGCTTGATATATAATGTTATAGTTTTAAGGATATGAGAAACATGTTTAAAGACATGGTACTTATTTTTTTGAAAAACAAATTTATTCTGATGGTCAAATTGGATTTAAAGTGATACTGGAAATCAGTCTTTTTAAATTCTAGTAATACAAACTATCAGAGAAAATATTTTTTATAGTTATTTGTGAATTGTTTTTTAATTTCCTTGAGTCTCTGTACTTGTTATCAGAGAATCAAGCATGTAGGCCTCTCCATTAAAAGTAAAACTCAAAGGCATATATTGAAATCGGAACCATCATTGTTTGGTTCCTGACAGTTGCTGTGCTCGTAATCGATGTATTTGCTCATCTTGGTGACTACAATCATGGCACTGAAGGACAACAGTCATTTTAATACTCTAAACTGAAAATAGCATGGTTAGAACCATGTTTAATGTTCATACGTATTTTTTTGGCATCTTGTGTACAGATCCATCTGTTAGATGGCAGAGTGCCTACATAAAAGGTAGAATGCTGGTCTCTCTGATAAATGAATGATGATGCATAATGCGGGGGGGAAGGTGGCAAGAATAGAGGAAGGATAGATAGCATAGAGGGAAGGGAGGGGTGGGGGCGGGGTGGGGGGGCAAGAATAATAACAGAATGTGTGACAGATACCATTGCCCTGTGTACATGCATGAATGCACAGATGGTGTGACTCTACTTTGTGTACAACCAGTGAAACAATAGCTGTACTCCATTTGTGTTCAATGAATCAATAAGTAAATAAAAACAAATAAATAAATAAATAAAAATAAAAATAAATAAAAGGTAGAATGCCAGTTTCATTGGGGCGATAATGCTAATTAAGAGTGGATCTCAGGGGACAAGCTGCCTCATGTTACAAGTATCATCTCCTTGTTGAATCTTGTCTTTGTTTCTGAATTTCCCCACTGTGTGTGTAAACCTTCTTAAATCAATCCACTTCCTGTGTTTTCCTTTTTGTTTTTTTTTTCCCCCTCTTTTTGGTAGGGACTGATTGCTTGGACATGGGTTAAAAATACAAAATTAAGGGGCATATTGAATGACCAGGTTTAAAGGACAGTAAAAGCATACACATTGATCAGTCATTTTGAATGAAAATTATCAATTAAATCACATAAATTTTAGAAAGAAAAAGCAATTTTACTTTAGATTACAGCTTTTCTTCTTTTTCTTTCTTAATTATCTTGGAATGCTTGCTACAAATGCAGAGCTCAAACATATAAATAGAACAAACTATTAAATGCTTAAAGACACAGAGACCAATGAATAATCGATGAATTAAATCATTATAGGCACAAAATTGATCAAGTGAAAATGCAACACACCAGAGACTGGATTCCTAGACTATAGATTAAAAGGTCAGGAAGAAATTGAATGAGGTGTCACTGACTGGGTAAAGATAATTGTAAAGAGTGCTGTAGACACTGAAGGCTAAATAGTACTGAACTTACTCATTTATTTTAATGAGTTTTAGAAAGTCACTTGAAATAAGTGTAATTTATAAAGCATATATTTGTGCTGAATGTCAGTCATGGGGAACTCTGAGGAACAGATTAGAATAAACCTGATGGTGGCCCTAATGAACATGTAAATTAATGGATTAAGTTTTAAAAAGAAGCAATTACTTTTGATACAAGATTGAACAATATACATGTTAGATAAATGGAAAAACAACATCTGAAGGCATAAAGGAAGAAATCTTTAGTATTGTTTCACTGTGGAAGACTTCAAAGAAGAGGTTGCAGAGGAGTCGTGTCCTTAAAGAGTGAATTTAGGGAAACAACCAAGAAGACATGGCATATGGAGATGCCTGTTTTTAGGATTGACATAGGCAAAGGAATGGAGGTTGACATGCTTAGTGACATGTATCACCCTGAAGTCTTGGAGATTCTCTTAGTGGAACATTGTGAAGGCAGTTGTGATACCTGGTGTTGTTAGTGGATGATCAGCACATTCGTGTAGTCAGTTAACTTGTTAGCAGCTGGAAAACTTCTTTGGACAGGTGAGACCTGAGTGAAGGAATTGATATAGGAGACTTTTGGGTAGAAGAGTTATTGTGATAGAATTCCTCTTTTGTATTAGCTGTTATCTTAAAGGTACAAGTCTTTAAAGCTATCCACTTAAGTTCATGTGAGCAGAATGTCATGAAATGAAAAAGAACTATGAAATTAAGATACAAATTAGCTAGACAAATAGACAAGACCAAGAGTTGTAAATGCGATGCATAACTTCATATACTCATGGAGTGAGAAAAAGAGAGATGCTTTATATAACATGTAAATGATAATGATATAAAATCAATAAATGCACTTATATTTCTTGATATAACAATCACTGTGTGTGGTTATATTTTTAAACTTCTTAATGGGAAGTGAATATATTGAATATACTAGAATTTTTCTGACATTTTAGGAATAATTTACTGAAAATGCTTGTGGAAGAGGAGATATATTTTTTAAAAAATGGGCAAAAAACTTATAAAAAAATCCAAGCATTCAAATGGTACAAATGAGGAAAAGAAAAAGATAAGAGCAGGTAGTAGTTAGTTAGGGATTGAGAAAAGGACTTTTAAAATTCTGTCTGCTTTTTGCCAAATTATAGGTTAAAACTTGTCTATGATATCATTCTCTCAAAAGTGAATGAACTGCCTGAGAGAGTTTGTCTGACCCAGAAGGTACCCAATAGAGACTGAAGTGGAAGGATTAGATAATAGATGTGCTTGCCTTGACAATGGGTAATTCTGTGAAAATTCAAGGTCTTCTAGTATTGTTAATTAATAGTTTCATGAAATCCCACCTCAGCCTTCTTTCTATAGGCTTTGCTCTTTCTGCTTCTCTATTGTCAGCTCAGGTAAGCCAAATGTAATAGAATTTTATGCATGGTGGAGGTGTGTCCATGGAGAAGACTATTTGGAGTAAGCAGATTTGATTTACAAGAAGCACAAATTGTACTATGCAAATGTTCTATTAAAATTGCCCTAAAATTGAATTTAAATTACACCTTTCCACATGGAATTAGGCATTGAAAATAAGAACAGATCTGAAATGCACTGGGCACTGAAAGCTCTTTGTGCTCAGGTTTAATAGCCAGTAGAAAGTATTGGACTGCAAAAGCTTTTAGAGGACAGAAACACATGAAAAAGTATCTAATATGAAATGAGTGGCTGAAAGACTGTTAATAGCTGATATAGCCTTTCAAAGCATGTTTTTCTCTCCATATTTAGGTAATCTTATTGCATATTTAAATCACAATTACCTTATTGCATTGTTATGATGCTCCCCTCATACTTAGTACTGTGCTTTCAATATAGTAATGTAGAAATTTCTTTCTATTATGCTGATGAGTCCCATTTAACTGGACACCTAAAAATATCTTGTTTATCTGAAGACTATTACTGTCTTGTCTTTGTGAAGAATCTTCGTTACTTAAGTTGCAAGTCTCTTCATTGTTATGATGTACAAATACAAAGGCACTGTATTTTAGGTGTAATTGATCATTATGAAAAACTATGATACTCTTTAAATTTCACTGTTTTTAAAATCATTTAAATTATGTCGATTTTTAATTTTTATTGATGCATTTTAATTATATCTAATAGTGGGATTTGTTGTTATAATTTTATACATACATGCACACATTGAAACAATACAATTTGATCAGTTTTGTTCCCTGGTACTTCCTCTTTCCCTCCCATCCTCCTTCCCCTGGTACCTCTACTCTACTGGTATCCCTTCCATTTTCATGAGACCCTTATTAATGTTTCCTTTTCTATCTCTAGCTTCCACATATGAGAAAACATACAACCCTTGACTTTCTGAGTTTGTCTTATTTTGCTTAACATAATGCTCTCAGGTTCTATTAATTTTCCTTCAAATGATGGATGAAATTATGCCAAAGTTTAAATACCATGAATTGAATGAAAAATTTCGGTTCAGTTAGATATAGATATCATGCATTGCTTAAAAAAAGACAGTCTTTGGGGTGTAGTCTACTTTCTGGAAGTAGAGCCTTTTTTTCCACTTTCTCTGATTATCTCTGAATCTGCCTTTGTGGGCAACACAGTCAGGGAAGTCCTATCTGATACTTTGAGATATGGGAGGACCCCTGCCATCATCTCTATTTCTCCTGTAGTTTGCAGTGATTCTTCTATTGCTCAGGGATCTTAAAATCAGTGTTACTATTGGGGAAGACACGTATCTATGGAGACCTTGATATGGGAAAGTAGGGCAGGAATACCTCCTACTCTACTACTCACCCAAAGAAGTTCAAAGCAGTTATAAATAAGACAATTATTGACATCTAAAGGAATATGTTTAAGGTCTATATGAGATTACAAACTCTTCAAGTCCTTCTAACTTCAGGGAGTTTTGTCAAGCAGGGACATTCTTAGTTCTGTTTGTAATATTAGATATGTAAGGACAAAATAATCTTATTCCTTAATAATGATTATTTTCTACCTCTACACAATGGCAATAGTGCAAATAACTGCAGTTTGGAAAATGTTCAATTTCATTACAATATAGAGAGGAAGTTGCTTTAGTTTCAGGTACAGTTCATTCACTAACAGTTATTCAGAGTCTTCCAAGTGCCACGCCCTGTGCAGGAACAGTGCTTACAAAGGTGAAACACCTGCTCTCAAGAAGCTCAAGTTCTGATGAGGAAAAGAGATGCACACACAAATTATCATGCTGGATGAAATAATAGGTATATGTGTTTTGAAGCACAGGAGAGGGTGGGGATGTAGGAAGAAGCCACTGAGACATGTTTCCCTAGGCTGCAGAATGGTATGAACCTGTGGACGCCCAGGATTACTCATGCTTGGGCAGCACACTCTCAAGTGACCAGACCCGCCAATGGTCATTGTCTCAGGAGAGTCTCACCCATCCCCCTGTCTCCCTCTCCTTGCGGAACTGCGCAACCTCTGACTGAACCACCCTCACAGGCTATCATATTTCACACTTCTTTGTTCACTAGCTCCCCTCGTGTATAAAAGAGGTGTACTTTAGCAATAAAGTTGAGACTGCATCATAGAATCTGTTCTCCTGGAGTTGTCTGTGCTCTGTCGCCTTACCCCCTCTGAGGGAAAACACACGGCACAACAGAAGAGTGCCACCTCTATCATTTTTTCATCTTCTATACTCTCAAATTTTCTCATCACTGACAGCTGTGCTAATTCTCTTGGTATCTGTTCTCAGAATGTTGCTGAGTGAGTAGGAAAAGCATCTCTTTCTTTGGGTGTGACTGGGGGGCTCTATTTTTATCAAAGAGGTTGAACTTATTAATTTCAACATTTGAAGGACAACATAACTTAGTATTCAGGAGCTCTTTTCGAAATGTCTTAGCAACTTTACTGTCAAAGCTAAGATAGAATAAATGGTTATTTACTCTTTTGAGCATTCCTTTTCAGTTCTGGCTTGGTGCCTGACAGAATCATCTCATTTTTAGGATGCTGGTACGCAGTAGGATCTCATGACTTGGGTGTGATCCTGTTCTCTTTCATAGCATAGAGAGTTGATACTTGAATTTTCATGAGCATGGATAAGATAATAGAACAACACAACAATACCCTCAAATGATGATGCAACCATATAGTTATCATACTAACATTCCCTCCTTCCCTCTGTCATTTACAAACAAACTTGCAATAATTTTCTGATTTCTTGAATCTCTTTGTAAGTCTCCTCTAATTAGTATGCCTGGTTTCTGACACTAGCAATATTAAGATGATTAAAACCTCATTTCTAGTCTGGAAGTAAACCTTCAAAGACTTTTTACCATATAAATGTGTGTTTATATAGAGGTATAGATACACAAAGTAGGGATAAAGCAAACGTGTTTCATTTCAGGTTTTAGTCATCTTGGGATTGTAGAGAAGAAAAGAGAAGAGAACTTAACCTTAAGAGGGTAGTGAAGAAATTCGACGTAAGGTTTGGCACACGTTAATGTCGAAGAGGAGTAGGAAAACCCTCTAGACCTCAAGGAGGCTTATGACTCTGTCACTGGCCTCAGAGTTTTCTGTAGGACTGATAGCACCCAGTTGTCTTAGGCTGCCAGTTTCAACAGTGATCAACACTCTTCTTTTATGTATCCTGTTGGTTATAAGCTGGACACTTTTGAGATAAGCCAGGCTTTTGAGCATGAACTGTACCAAAAGTCTAAGGATTAAGTATTCAGATCCCAAATTCCAAAAAAGAGAGTAACTAACTCTTTTAAAATTTACAAAGTTTATTCAAAACAGAGCATTATCTACTTCAAACCAAATATTATTTTCAAGTTTCATCATCTAAATGTATATCCACTACCTGTAATAATCTTGACACTGAAAAATAAAATAGCTCAGTAATATTTTCATGAGGAAAATGGGAAGACATTGATTTGAACACCCTACAAAGCATGAATATACATGCATTTCCAGCATGTCTTTTCCAATTTGATGAAATAAATCCAATTATAATACCTAAGATAATCCAAACTGCTCACCCTTTTCAGTTTTTAATAGTTTTGATGTGAGGTGTCCTACAAAAGCTCATGTGTGAGACAATGCAAGAAGGTTTAGAGGTGAAATGGCTTTTTAATCTAATCATTGTGTTAATCCTCTGATAAGAATTAGTAGGATGGTAACTACAGGAGGTAGGGTGTGGCTGGAGGTGGGTAGATGGGGGTTATATTTTGTCTGTGGTAAGGAGAGCCCTCTTTTTTGCCTCCTGGTTCCATGTCCTGAGCTGTTTAATTCCATCACACTTCCACCATGATGTCCTGCCTCACCTGGAGGCCTCCAAGAGTGAAGTCAGCCAGTCATGGACTGAAACTCTGAAACTGTAAACCCCAACTAAACTTTTCCTCCTCTAATTGTTTTGTCAGTCTTTTGGTTACAACAGTGAAAAAGCTGACTAAAACAGTATTAAATATTGAATAAGTATTTTGTTGAACTTAGTTATTCACTCATAGAATGTCATATTGTGTTATAGTCATTTGTGTAAATGGCAGACAACCAACCTGTGAAGAAGTTTAAAACATTTCTCATTTACTTGTTCCCTAACAGTTTACACAGGGGTAAGTACATAGTCTATTATGATCTTTGGGGTCTACTTACTCTTATGTTCTAATGAACAAAGTTAAACAACAAAATTCTACCCAGAACTTACTTAGTTCCTATTCCAAATCTCAACATTTCCCCCAGCCCCACCCAGATTTTCTTCTTTTTAGTCCCTTTGTTAATTAAGTGACTATTTTCTTTGGTCTCTTCTCATCACCTTATAAAAGTCACAAATTGTTAAACATAACTGCATGACTGTCTCCATTTCACTTCAATTATATTTTTTCACTGAAGTCTGAACATTGAAATAATTTTCTTTTGGCTCTCGTGAATATTGCTTTTCTCACTGGGGGTATTTAACAGAGAAGCTTGTATCTCTTTATGATGTAAACCACTACAATGATTCTTTTCTTCTCTTCTCCCAAGGCAACCCCCACTATAGAAAACTGCTAATCATAAAATTAAGCTAGAATCAGTGGTAGAAGCAACATAATGAGCAGCATAAACTTAATGGTTTGAAAACACAGTTGGGGCTATTACTTATTAGACATTTATAAACTGAAATTATATTTCTATTTTTGAAGCTATATCTGAAATATCTTAGTGTAACTATAAGAAGGAAAAAAATCTCTGGTACTTTCTCTATGATATTACATTCCAAAACAGGTCTCTAAATTAATTTCACCACAGTCTATTTCTCTGCCCACCCCCCACCACTTAAACCTCATCATTGTTTCCTCATCTCCAAAGTGGGAGCACAAATAATACTACTCACATCTTAAGGATAATGTGGAGATTAAATTAAGCAAGGCAAATGAACAGCATTCTGTGGACTGCACATTGAAATAAAAATGCATTTCTGTAATTTCCATCATTGGAGTGTTAACATATTATAAGGCTCCCAAGGGACAACTCTTATTTAGCAGCTGTCTTGTAACTCTAAGTAAATTTATTTATCATGTATTTATTGAGAGATTTATAGCCTCTAGAGAATTTTCTATGGGAGTGCTGCTTTTGAGTGATCGTTTTTTTCCTTTTATTTCTTGGCTAGTTGAATTCCATAGGCAACTAACGTCTGTGGCTTGGGAGCTAAGACCTAACTATATTCTCCAGGGATTTGCTACAGTATGGATTCAATCTTAGAAAAATTTACCTTGAAAGTAGAGAATATCCTTTAACTAGAGTTATGTCCTTCAAGTTCCCACTTCAGAAGTGATTTCCATCTTGATATTTACCAAGCATTGTGTTTTTTCTTCCTGCATGTTTTTCCATGTTTAAGTCTATAGTCTCAGCTGAATTAGACTAGAAATAACCTTAATACCATTTTTTTGTTCTGGCATTTTGGTTTCTACATTTTAATTTTGATTGGTGACAATGATATGATAGTAAGAATTACAAGTCTTAGTGTAAATGCTCTCAAGTGGTGCAGTTGAGAATTTTTTTAATAGAAATTATGTTCATATCATTGTGAAATAAATTATTTAGATTTAGTTTTAAAATAACCATCCATTCTAAAACTGCACTTTTAGACAGTATTCTTCAAAGATGAATGGAAAATGCTCAAGAAGACTAAAAATATATTTTCTTAGAATAAAATTTTCTTTCTTTTTTGTTGTTTCCGTTTTGTATGATATCTTAACCTTTATTATGCTTTAATGATGTGACCTCACTAAAATTATCAACAATACATGTAGGGAGATACAATGGAAATTGTGTATATTTGAAATAAGGAAATGTAGCAGTTCCAAAATTTCAACAAGTAGCTGATAAATTTATTGTACCTTGTATAAAGTAATAAACTATGTTCAGCCACATCCAGCATCTAAATCCAAAACTTACCATCCTACCATAAGGATCTCTTCTACTTTTACTTTCTTTTGCTGTAAAACCACGATAAAAGCTGTTTCATGGCAAAAAGGTAATAAACATATTCAAGAGCAAGAAGTCTTTGATACTGGTATTAATTCACATATAAATTTGTTTTTAATGAGTAGACATTCAGTAGAAGATATCTAATTTTGCCTGGTTGCCTCATTATTTTCAGAGTAGCTGCTCTCTGATTTTTACAATTAAACTATAAAGAAACAGACTGATTAGTCACTGAGTTGGTCATGCTGGGCAAGAGAGTTTATTATAGAAACTTAATTGTGAAATAAAGGTAGGAAACAAATGTCTTTCCATAAGTCAAGAAACTATTTTGACATATTTTTTGAGAAAAGGGAGTATCTATTATTAAGCAGAGTTGGTTAATGACAGAAGTGAAATATTGTGTTTAACTGAATTATTACTCATAATTGCTCATAACATTTTTTCTCTGAGCTAACTGGCACATAAAGTTATATTTTTTCCCTTGTAAAATTTTGTTTTAAAGGTAAATTTACACCTTAAAATACTTTTGGAATCCATAGATCAAAATCGCAACCTTTCTATTTGGTTGCATTTTCTCTGTATTTTATGTAGAAATAATTATGCTAAGCTACCATTTTCCATATGTTATTTCACCATTATTTTTCACCAACATTTGTCTAAAGTTGATGTAAAAATATTCTGTGGACTCATAGACATAAGGAATGCATATTGTATGTGATATTTCATTGGAGATGAAGAAATTTTCAGTAACCATTCATATTAGCTATTACTATGGATAATGACAAAATGGAGGCAAGGAGTATAGATGGCCCTTTTGAAGAATTTTGTTGCAATGATCAGAAGTCATTGTGTAACAATAATAAAGTAGTAAATATAAAAACAAATGTTAGTTTATGCAGTAAGGTCATAATGGAGATGGAAACAAAGGAAATCCAATGTAAAGTTAGACTTTTAACAAATGTTGCAAGAAAAATTGGGCATCCATATGCAAAAGCAACAACAATGAAAAAGGAAATAACAGACTATAAAATGTACCATATAAAAAATCAACACAAAATAGACCATAGATCTACATGTAACACTTTAAAACTATAAACATTTTACAAGAAAAATAGAAAATCTTTGTGTATTTGGCCAAGGCAAAGATTGGTTAGATAGCACATCAGAAACATGATTTATAAAAGGAAGACAAGATAATAAGATGTCGTGAAAGTTAATAAATCAAAGGATAAAAAGACAAGTCCTGAATCAGGGGACAACCTTATACAACTCACATCAAATAATGTGGAGAGTACGTAAAACTCTTAAATTCAAACTTACATCTGAGTATGTATGTAACTCTCAAATTCAATAACAAGAAATTAAAACAAAACACAACAAAAAATGGGAAAAAGCTTTGAAAAGACATTATACTAAGAAAGATACACAGAAAATAGACACATTGAGAAAATGTAAGTTAAAACCCAAGAGGTATTACAACATACAAATTAGAAAAATAAATGTACCTGGCAAAATAAAGTGCTAATAAAAGTAAATAGCAAGTGGAACTCTTACACGTTGTTGGTCTGAAGACAGAATGGCACAGCCACTTCAGAAAAATAGTCTGGTAGTTTCTTATAAAGTTCAGCATAAATTTATCAAAAACCCTAGTCATCCTACTCCTAGGTATTGGAATTGAAATTGAAAAGTCATCCAAAAATCTGCATATGAATGTTTGTGGAATTTTATTCCTAACAATCCCAAATTGGAAACAATCCAAATATCTTCCCCTGGTGAAAGGATAAAATATGCAATATTCACACAATGATATCCAATTCAGCAATAAAAATGGGAAAAAGAAACTACTGGTATGCAACAACATTGATGAATCTTAAATCATGGTGAAAAAAAGAAGCCCCCAATTATTATAGTCTACAGTATAATGATTCCATTTATATGACATTTTAGAAAAAGGAAAAAAAAAGTTCTTCTGATGGTAGAACTGTTCTTTCTATGTCTCTATTGCAGAGAGGTTTATATGGATACCAAGCATGAGGGAGACCCATACAATATTCTGTTGTTGCCCCAGGCTTCCTTGACTACCCTAATATTAGTCAATTTCAAAGAATTGTTTTGAACCAAAACAATTCTTTTATTTTAAGGAACAAGTACAGGACAAACTCAGGTTAACAAACATTTATGGGAATAAGAAATTGAAATTGCATATCTTCAACTGAATCAGAAAAAAAAGAGAATAATCAAGGAGAACTCTTGAGTGAAAAGGTTAGTTTTTCATCAAATATAACCCCTAGACAGAGAGCCACCAATAGTATCCTCTTTGGGACCCCTCCCATACTGTGGGAGTTTTCCTTATTTGCTTCTAGTAAATCTGCTATGGAATTCTCACCCTTTGACATCTGTGTAATTCATTCTTCAGGTGTATGAGACAAGAACTCTCCTGAGCTCACACAACCCTCTGTTACAATAAGTTGAAAATAGTTGATAACCTATAAAATTATCAACTTTATAATTGATAATAGGAAAGTTTGCCTTCATAGTCTTACTCTAGTTATTAAATATAAAAAGGAATAATAGAGTGATACTTTTTTCAACATTTGGTAGATCTAGTCATTCATCATTGACGACTTCTAACATAACAAGGAGAATCTAACAGGTATAACTGCCTTCTGAAGGAAGAATGCACATCCTTTGTGAAGTCATCTTGCTGAAAAAGAATTAAAAAGTGCAACAAATGTAATCTCATATTTACATCCAGCAACGAAATTATGAAAAACATGGAGGAAAAAGGAACATGTTAAATTAACCATACCTTGCGTGAAAAATCTGCAAAATTCAGACTGTGGGAAAAATCTATAGTTTTAAAAAAGGAAATAGTAAAAGAAAGGAAAACAAAGATGGAAGGGAAACTGTGGTTCAACAGAGAACAAATGGACATGTTAACAGAGTTTAATGTATGAACCTTATTAAATTCTGATCAAATGGTTATAAAAATGATACTTAAGGTACAATGGGAAATTTGACCATTGACTAATTTTTGATATTATGATTATTTTTAAAAACTGATGACATCATAGTTTTTTAAATCAAATTGACTATTTGGAAATACTGAATTATTTGCAAATGAAATCATTATGATGTTCTGGTTTGCATCAAAACACTTTGGGAATGGAGAAAATAGGTCTGGGATTCATTATTATTATTATTATTATTTTATTTTATTTTTTTGTGGTGCTGGGGATTGAACCCAGGGCCTTGTGCTTGTGTGGCAAACACTCTACCAATGAGCTATATCCCCAGCCTGGCCTGGAATTCATGACAAATCAAATTGGCTATGAGCTGATAAGTATTGGAGCTGGATGGTAATGTTTGCAAGAGTTCCTTTATATTCTCCTGTCTCCTCTTGGATATGTTAAAAAATTTCCATAGTAAAACTAAATTGTAAAGGAAAAGGAAGAACAAAAAAGAAAAACAGAGATGCAAGAAAGAAAGGAGAGGAAAGAATCGATGGTGGTTGGGAAGCCAGAATAGTGTACCATTTTATAGGTTAAAAACATTCCACATTCAATATTTCGGGGAAAAAAGGATGGCCTAGTTTCCAGCTACTTTCCTAACCACTTCTCTGCCAGGCACTGGAAGCCTGAATGCCTTGACACAAGCCAGGGGCATGGGAGTAAAATGGAAGCTGGAGGTGACAGGGATGTTTACTTCAGGCAACAGGCTGTGAATTCATTGGGACATGAATGCTCCTAGGAGCAAAGGCTCTTCAAAGTCATTGTGCTTATTGTATTCTCAAAAGAACTTAACCTTCTAAGGTGGATATTATCAATCTTCACTTTGCTCTATTTCATTATTTCATTTCATCATTTCATTTCATTATTTCATTTCATTTCATTTCACAACAATACCAGTAACATGCTCTTTCCACACATCCAGCTTTCAGATGACAACCCTGAATTATATTTTATTTTGTTAAACAAAACTTTGGATGGATCCTTTACCAAACATTTAGTGATTCAATATTTACCAAGTATTTTTTAAAAGCTATGGAAGCTACTGCAATGTACTTGATATGGATGGCAAGAGACAGGTGCAGAGGCAGTTGTGCAGACTTTATCACTGGTGTTTTGGTTTCTTCCATGAGTTTCTACCAGATTAAAAAAATATTGAATATTATTTATTGTAAGTAAATAAACAAAACAGGAAAGAAGCAAAACCTTAAGAAGCTGGTTGAGTTGAGCTCTTTCTAATATCTAACCTTGGGTAGACAGACATGCAGACTTTTCTGAAGATGCACAGGGCCCTTCCATGGTATTGGTCACAGTGCAGATTTTGGAGTTGGATAGACAAGTCTTTACTGCTCTATTCATTGACTATATGTCTTTGAAAAAGGTTTTTAAATTCTTTGTCCTCAGCTTTCCTCACCCAGTCATGAAAGCTACTGCAGGGAAATGAAAGGCAAGCAAAGATTTTGGAGCTAGAAAATAACCTGAGTTCTTCAATTCACAAGGGCAAAAATGGCCTCTAATCTGTGGAATTTATATAGTCAGTATTCCCAATTTTCTAGTTCCTTCTCACTTGTAGGGGAAATGAGACTATTTCACAACAACAAAAGCAACTGCAAGATGATAAATGACTGAGATTTGAGTGTCATTCAGACAACCAAGTCTAACTGACTGGAATTCATTCAGCTGCTATTTCAACTGACAGAACCAGGAACTAACCAGGTGTGCCCATCTACTGTGCTGTCTCCACAAGGTATGTACCTGCTCTGACTTTGCTAAGAGAAGAAATAGGCAAACATATTAGCAACTAATTTTCAAAAGGTGTCTTAAAACTTGCAGCCTGATTTATAGACTAGAGCAGAATTAAAGAAGAAAAAGTCTCCTACCCAGGAATGTTCACACATTTAAACTCTGAGTTGGACTGGCGTTGATATGAGTCCACACCTGACATGACTGTCAAGCAAAAAAATATTTCACCAATATGTGGATTCTTATTCCAAGACAAGCTAAGACAGATTTGGCACCACCCTTTTGACCTCCATTTCATGAATATTGACAATATACCTGCTTAAATTCCTTTCCCCTTAACCACAATGACCCATAGTAAAAGTGACAACCACTGTGGGAAGACATGGAATTTCCTTTCTTCTGAAAAGAAAGTCAGTATTGTAATTTTAAAATGATGCTAATTTGTTGGATAAAATTACAAATCACTATAGTTAAAATGTTCTCTTTACCAGCAAAAAATGTGATTTGACATATGGTATTAAAAATATGCAAGGAAGGATTTTCCTGTGCTATTTTTGCAGTTGGAGTTTGCATTTAGATTTTTTGTAAGTTTCCAAGTAATTGAATTATGCAAGCTGATTGACTAAGTGGTCTCAAACATTAAGGAGACAAGATTTTTTCATAGTATGATAAAAAATGAAATTCTTCAGAAATGTATATAAAATTTGCAGTTACAATTTCAATAATTTGAGGGACTATAAGAAACTTTCTTCAGTTAAATTTATATGCTTAGAGCTGTTTAACATAGAGGCTTCTTGAGAACAACAACAGAAAAAGAAAAAAGATAAGAAAAACATTAAGGTAAAAATAATACAAGTTTTTAAATTAAAAAATAAATCTAAGAATAAAGCTAGATAAATTTAACTTGGATATTCATTCATCTTATAATTTTAAGCATGGGTCAATTCTATTAGTAGATGGCTAATTTAGTAAATAACTGATGAGCATCACAATAAATATTTCCATGTTTCAAAAACACAGTACTTCTCAGTGGAGGCCTATTCTATAGGTGGCCTTTGAAAAGAAAGACTGAGGAATAAAAATGTCCCTTATTTTTATTTTTACAAAGTCTAAATTTAAAATATTCACTTGCCATCTTGATTTAAAATAGCACTTCTTACCTCAGGGTTTATATTAACTGAGTGTTCTTAAGGTTGTTTAGATGTCTTGATATGAACTATTTCTTTAATTAATCAATCTTAAAAATTAGAGATCTGATTGAGATTAAAAGTCATTTCCCCTAAATCTAAAGCCATTTCTTTGACTTCAGCTTGCATATATGAACCAATTATATCCTGTGTTTTTATGGCACGTTTATCTATTACCTGTGGATTAAAAATTACATAAAGGACACTTGATCAGTTTTGTCTACAAAACACTTATTTTGGCCATGTTCTCTCAGCAATAATCATTGGCATGATATTTAGACTTCTGAATAAAAATGCACATTCATTTTCTAGACTAAAGTGATTATTTCAAAATCACTCAGGTCTTCACCTATTTTATCAAATGGTAATATCTGTTCTGTGAATTGTGTTCTCCAATCTACTTTGGACTGTTTCCTTCACTCTCAGTTAAAACAAAACAAAACAAAACAAAACAAAACAAAACAAAACCTCTTTCCTCTGCCTTTTCTATTTTACCTTTAATAAGTCCTGAATCAAAGATTTGGTGATATGATATTTTATTAAAATTTCATAGAACTCCCCTTGGCTCAGCTTCAATTTTATGGTTTTAGGTTTTGTTAGGTTGACTATGACAGAAAATCCAACTCAAACTGCTTTATGTACCATATCATTTTTTTGGCTTACATAACCAAGTACAAAGGTAGTATTGTGTTCAAGGGAGTCTGATTAGAATTCAAGATATTCTAACAGAAGCTAGTGCTTCTCTGTCAATTCTCTACTCACTTTTTAATGTGAACTTTCTTCTTAAAGGATGTGTTGACAAGTAGTCACACCAACTCTAGTCTATTCCACTTGATTCAAGGTCTGTAGAAAAGAGTATCTGCTTTTTTGTTATTTTATTTTTCTCTTTCAAAGTATATTGCAAGCATATATGGAAATAAGTTCCAGTACATAATTTTCCCCCTTAATTATGCAAGTGGTAGCATAGAATACACACTGTTCTGAATCTTGCTTTGTCCAATGTAATTTCAAAATGTTACTGATTATATTAAAACAATCTTTTTAGCAGAGTGGTAACAATATTGTGCAGGAATGAACATTGCCTTAGCAGACTTGCGTTGACTCCTGATAGACTGCAACCTCTCTTTAAATATCATACACATAGGTCATGTATAAGACAAATTTATTATGACAGTTTGTCAGGTTTGTTTTAACCACGTTACAGAATGGTATGAGTATTAGAAAAATTATTGCTTGGAGTTCATGAGTTCATGCTGACAATTAGCACATCTTTGGGTGAAGTTGTCCTCTAACATTTGCTGCAATGGAGTTTGAATGCTGAAAATATATACATGATTCTTTAACATTATTTTTTAGTTGTATATGGACACAATATCTTTATTTTTAATTTTTTTTTATATGGTGGTGAGGATCAAACCCGGTGCCTCACACATGCTAGGCAAATGCTCTACCACTGATCTATAACCCCAGCACCTCCCCCCACACACATTGTTTTAAATTGAGGCTTTCCAAACTTTGATATCAATTATTTTCCCATTTTCTGATTAGAAGAAATAAAGTTATAGGATTTGTCCTCAGCACACACCTGTACTACATGCTTGCTGGAGTCTGGATCCTGCCTGGAATGTAATAAGGGCCAACATGGGGAAGGGTACAGAGTGGCATTTGTCCTCAAGCAATGGAAAGCCTAGTTATTTAATAAAATACCAAAATATTTTTAAAAATCTGGGATAAGCTCTGGATAACTGTTCTTCAGTCCTATGCTCATCAGATTATGATGTAACATTTTAGAGTTGAAAAAGAGTTTAGAAATGGCTTGGCCGAACCCCAACTTTATTACACAAGTTGTATCAAAACTCTCCTTAATCATAGCACTTTTGACTAGGCCACATATCCATTCTTGAAATAATTACTTTAGCTGGAACATGAAGCATGGATTGGTTGAAGACAATAATAGCCCATTTATGAGAGTTATACTTCAGGTCAAATTCTTTGAAAGTAGACTGATAATATTTAAGTAGTGAATTAACACTAGAAGAACTGAGAATGCATGCTCATTTGCTAAATGATCATATATTTATCAAAGCTGCATTGTATAAATTTTATAAGCTGTATTTTAATCATATTTCAATATGTTTATACTTCGGGGCTTTTAGGTTTATTATGCAAAGGATATTTACAAATAATTTAAAAATGAATCTCACTATCATGTACATCCACAAAACACTAATTAAATTTTTAAAAAACCTATTAGTTAAATAGCAAAAATGATCAATAGAGGAGAGGGAAGGGAAGGGGGAGGGAGGAGGTGAGGGAAAGGGGAAGTATTGGGGACTGAATTAAAACAAATTCTATTTGATGCTTTTATAATTATGTCAGAATGAATCCCATTGTCATATATAACTGAAAAGAACCAATAAAAAAGATTTTCACATTAACAAAAAGAATTTAAAAATTGATGGTGGGGTATATAGTCTGCTCAAAGTTGTCGTAACAAATTTCATAGTCTGAGTGGCTTAAACACCAGAAACAAATATTCTCACAGCTCTGGAGACTGGACTAAGGTGCCATTAGGGCTGGTGTCTGGTGAGGGTTCTCCCCTTGTGTTGCAGATGGCTGCCTTCTGTGTGTGCACACATGGTCTATCCTTGGTGCCTAAGTGGAACTGTTGGGGACTGGCTACTCTCTGGTGTCTTTTCTTTTGCTAATCTTATCCTTATGTCTCATTCAACCTTAAGAACTACTTTAGAGGCCCATACATGTAAATGTATTCCTTTAATATATAAAATTTTTATAAGATTATATAAGATTTATATGAGATTATATAAGATGATATTATATTTATATTATATTATACTTATATAATATAAGATTATATAAGATTTATATAATATAAGATTATATAAGATAATATAAGATTTTTGCTTAGGATTCTATGTAATCTATTTCTAGATTCATTGTGTTTATTTTCTCAGATTAAATGTAGCCTTTTATTTAAGAAGACAAATTCTGTAGCCAAGCAACTTTGCACTATCACTAACTAGTTTTTATGTCCTTGAGCATTTAACTTGTTATCTCTGTACTCTGGTTTCCTTATGTATAAAATGTTGATAATAACAACACCTACCTCTTGGTTTAGAGTATTAGAAGGACATGAAACGGATCCTGCCATGTAGAAATGGTTAATAAATGTTACTTTTCCTTCTTCTCCTTGTCTTTCTTCTTCTCTTTCTATCCTTTTTTCTCCTTCTCATCTTCTTTTTCTTATTCATTTTATTATCATTAATTTGGAATCTACTATTTCTGTTTTTTTAAATTTATCGAGCTTTCTTTTACAGTGTAATCTTTGTTTGATAGACTATTCAAGTAAAAGTGCCAATAATGACAATGATGATTTTTGCATAAATTAGCTCAACCTTATTAATTATATTGTTTTAAGATATGCTTTTTTTTTTTTTACTTAATTTTTTCTACCTAAACTCTCCTAGGCCAAGAAAGCTCATTTTAAATCATTGTTACTAAAACAGAGCTATGAATTTCTGGTAGTTTTTGCTTTATAAGTTTTGATTCTGCATTGTTTGGTGCCTTAAAGAATATATTAGTTTTGGGGACAAAATGTTTAATAACCTACTATGTGCCCTCAGACAGATGCTTAGGAAGAAGGGATAGTCCTGTAAGATTTCTTGCAAGCTGCTGGTAAGCAGATCTGACACACACAGTAATGTTATTGCTAGAGAAAAGCTAACCAAAGGGTCTTATGGGTGAAATAATTTTAACATAATAAATACTTCTTGTGGTGGGCCAAAGAATGGCTCTCCAAACATGCCCTTGTTCTAATACCCGAAATGTGTGAATAGATTAAGCTACATGACTAAAGGAACTTGGCACATGATAAGAAAATTAAAATATGGTGATTATCCTGGACTATTCTGTAGTTTGAATTAGAAGAAGGAGACAGAAATGATGTAGTAGAAGGAAAGGGGAGGGAGGGCATAGAAAGGGTTAGCCTCATAGAGAGGCCTTCACCTTTAGAAAAACCTTAATTGGGGCCCATTACCCATCCTATCTTACTCAATAATACCTCTTTTTATCACTAAACAGGGAGCAATATTAATGTACTAGTATATAAATTAGCTCTTTTTTAGAACGTTAAATGAAAGACAGGTTTTGAATTTATTTTGATGTAAATGGAATGATTTTGGACTATATTTATGTACTGCATTGGCTTTTCTGATTATTGGGTTCTATAGAATCAGTCTCTTAGGGGATAGTCATCATTAGAAAAATTGTGAAAAACCTGGGTCAAATTATTATTTCCAAAATCAATGCCAAAATGCTGTCTTTCCAGAAATAGTTTTTCTTAATAGCTTCTGCCTTTTTAGCTTCCAAAAGAAGGTACTATATTTTAATAAAACTATATTACCTTCCAAAAGAAGGTATATATATTCATATATATAATACATATATATATACACATATATATATATATATATATATTTGAAGGTACTATATTTAAAAAATTCTAATTAAATTCCCAAACACAGAAGTGCCTAATGTTAGGGAGAACTTGGCTTAGGCAACACCATTTTGAAATATATCCTCTGATCTTTTAACAACTGTTGCCCCAAGGTCACTCTGACCCAGAAAAACCATTAGCCTGACATAAACTCCAGATAATACCACATAAAGAGAATTGTTAGCTGGGACTGAGCACTTGAGGAATAATACCCTGCCCTATTTGACATACAACAGTGACTACTACAAAGAATGACAGTGAGGACCACAAGAACCCTTCCCTGACAACCCCCTAGCAAGAGCTAAGCTGCAAAAATTCCCCAGCCGCTTCACTTCTCTATAAACCTCCCTAGATTGTAAGCAAACTGAAAACGGGCTCAAGTCTCTCTGGGAATCCCCTCTACAGGTTTATCCTAAATAAGGCCCTTACTGTTGAGCAGCCTCTCCTCCCCTCTGTTTCCTTTGTTGGGTTATTTCCTTATACTTAAAATGTTTCATTGTTTTCTCCTTGCCTATAGGATATATTTTTAACTTTTGTATAATTTTTCAAAATACTTCTCAAGATGATTTTTGAAGCATTTTTAAAGAATGAAATTATGAGCCAGGCGCAGTGGCGCACGCCTGTAATCCCAGCTTCTCGGGAGGCTGAGGCAGGAGGATCGCGAGTTCAAAGCCAGGCTCAGCAACTTAGCGAGGTCCTAAGCAACTCAGTGGGACCCTGTCTCTAAATAAGTACAAAATAGGGCTGGAGATGTGGCTCAGTGGCCCAGTACCCCTGAGTTAAATTCCCGGTTCCAAAAAAAAAAAAAAAAATGAAATTATGGTATTTGCTGGTAAATGGAAGGAATTGGAGAATATCATGCTAAGCAAAATAAGCCAATCCCAGAAAAAATGAAGGCTGAATGTTTTCTCTGATGTATGGATGCTAATTCACAATAAGGCGGGGAGGTGCTAGAGTTACTTTATATTACCTAGAGGAGAATGAAGGGAGGGGAAGGAGGATGGAGGTAGGAAGGACAGTAGAGTGAAGCAGACATTATTACCTCACGTACACATATGACTGCATGACCGATGTGATCCTGCAACATATACAGTCAGAAAAATGAGAAATTATACTTCATTTATGTATGATTCATCAAAATGCATTCATACATTCTACTGTCATTACAACTAATTAGAACAAATAAAAAATTAATTTAAAAAGATGATTTTTGACCTATTTCTTTTTTTTTATTGATTTTTGACCTATTTCAATTACATCCCCAGTCACTTCTACTCTTGTATTTTAAAATTTCATCACTTCCAACTACCCGCCATTCCTTGTCATGCACTCTCACCTCTCTCTGCCTTTATTAACATTATTTTCTCTGTGTATAAAGTCCTTTTCCTTCCTTTTCTGTGTGGTAAAGTCCTGTAGATACTTTAAAACGCCAACTCTATAAAGCTGTTCCCAAGTTTTCCTCCCAAAATGATTACATTTTTATGCATCCATGGTACCTTTTCTCTTTTATGCACCCTCATTTCTCATTTATGTATATATTATGTATATTTGTTTTCTTCACTCACTGCAGTATAGGACAAAAGCTCTCTATAGTCTATTTTGGTTTCCATCAGAATAACACAGTCTGTACCTGATATATATTTAACAGTTATTCAATTAAAATTGCATGAATGAATATGTTTTTTATGTTAGCATTCTTTACTCCGTTCCCCACAAACCTAAATTCTGTTGATTGCATCAACAGTCTCTATTGATTTTAGTTATCTTCCTTGTTTTTAATTAATGAATGAATAATGTGGGGGGGATTTCATTCCCTATCTCCTTCCCTGCTGTGTCACCATATGGGCTGTGTCCTGCCACTGAAGGTCAAAGCTCATGTTTTGTGACCCACTGCTGCAGGTACTTTATTTGATCTCCATCACCTACTCCCTTGCTCCATCTAACTTAGTGGTGATGAATCACACTCTTGTTGCTAGCCCAAGACACTCTACCTTCCCTTGCTATTTACACATTTATAATCACTTTATTATATTTCTCTGAATTACCTGAATTTCCTCAGCTTACCCACATTTTGCCATATTGCCTTTATATTTTTCTTTAAACCCTAACTAATAACTGTTACTGGAAAGCCAAACTGCTCACGTAAATGTTAAAGGGTTCATATGAAAGCACTAAGACCCTGAGGTACAGCAAACACATATTTTGTCAGCTACAAATAAGACTTAGGAATTTTAGGTCATAGAACTCTGTAAAACTTTCTAGAGGAAGCATCCCTTTTCTTATTCCCCTGCATTTGGGTGAACCAGCTTTTCCAATTGCATAATTGCCTTTCAAAATGGCTTGCCTACTCTTCAGGACATACTCCCATCACCCTTCATGCATAATGCACCGTTCCATGCATAATGGTAAGACCAAATATATTTCAGACAGTCGCACATGAATCCTGATATGCAAGGTGGTAATGCTACACACAAAACAGTGTGAAGAACCTTACTGACTTACATCATTAGAAGTCTGGGGAGCCCATATGTGAATGGATTTTAAGGGTGTAAGGTTAAGGAAGTGAAATATAGCTTGATGAGGCTGCATTAATTGATACAGGAGTATTCATCCAGAAAGTGGGATGTAAAATGCTAGTTCAAAGACCTGGAGGAGCCTTTAGTGTTGACTATGTTTACCCTAAAAATCGCAGACACAGCTGGAATTTATAATCCATGATATTGAAATGATGGAAGTTTCTTTCATAAAGTAGAGTTTCACATAGTCTTTGATAATATTTAATGAATGTATTATGAGCAACATGCTCTCTACTCTCTAACCATATCATCTGACAGGGTTCAGAAGGCACTCCCTTACCAGGATGTCAGAAAATACAGTGAAAAGGAAAAGTCACATCTGTAAGTGCTCTTGGAGGCTGTCCTGTGTGGTTCAGAGCCATTGGTGGAGGTCTGTGCAACAAAATTACACCTCCTGACTTCAATGTGGATAATAGAATCTCAGGATGGAGAGGCTACGTGTATCACTTACCTCTGAAAGACAAATTTGACAAGTTGCCACAGTTATCCCCACTGGACTGGGAAGATCATGAAAATGTCTCACTCAAAGAGACCCCTCATGATTGCTGATTGATCGTGTGTGTGTGTGTGTGTGTGGGTGTGTGTGTATACTTGAACTACATTAGGTTTATATACAGCATAAATCAAGAGTAGTTTCCTGAAAGCCTCTGTTCAAAACATTTTCATCAACTAATCAATACATAACTTTAGTTTATGTTTCCATTTAAAGGCACTTTATTTGATACATACTGTTACTTCATTATCATTGAATTCACGGCCATTAGCACTATAATTCAAGCACATATAAAGCTTTTATAACACACTTATTTTCTGCAGAAGGCATCATAATCTTTATACAATAATCTTCTTGAACCTAGGAACTATAGACAACATTTTAGCTCTATGCTTTGGGGACACTGTAAATATCAAAATCTCCAACAGAAAGCACAAAATTGTGGAAAACGTGACACTAAATATACTGTGAAGAGGACAATTATTTATATATGAGAGCTGAAAAAAGAAGGCAAAAATTTACCTTGTTCAAAACAGCTGGGAATGTGAGCTTTGAGTAGATCAAATTTTTTTTGCTGCCATGAGCATATTAACAAATGAATGCAAAAGTTTTATAAGTATTGCTTTAGCAGTTACAAATGCATTTTAGTGGGTAGGTAAATTTGCAAATATAGAATTGATGAAAAATGATGATCAACTACACACACACACACACACACACACTATATTTGTCTGATGGGAAGAAGCCTGGTATAGTTTGGATGTGTGGTGTCCCCCAAAAGCTCATGTGTGAGATAATGTAAAAAGGTTCAGAGGAGAAATGATTGGGTTTTGAGAGTCTTAACCTAATCAGTGAATTAATCCCTGGTGGGATTAACTGAGTGGTAACTGGAGGTGTGCCTGAATGAAGTGGGAATTGGGGCATGGCTTTGAGGTGTATATATTTCTATCTGGGGAGTGGAGTCTTTTTCTGCTTCCTGATCACCATGATGTGAGCTGCTTACCTCCACCACCCTTTCCCACCATGATGTTCAGCCTCAGCGTGAACCATGAGGAATGGAGCCAGCCTTCTATGGACTAAGACCTCTGAAATCGGGAACCTTCAAAAAAACCTTTCCTCGTTTACAGTTGCACTGGTCAGGTCAGTTAGTCACATCAGCAAAATAGCTGACTAAAACAAACTCTAATTCACTTTGCCATAATTGGGATTCACAGCCTCTTTCCTAGTTCTTCGAACTAAGGCACTTCATATAATAGGGGCCCATTTGTTGAGGTAGAAGATAGGCCTGTTTGAAGAAAATCACTGTAAGCTGTGACTTTTTGCTCAACCTTTTCCTGGAAGAGTTGGTACTCATTTCATAGTGTGGCTATGCACTCATGAAAGTGAAACATCTAGAATTTTTAGGGCTCAATAGATATTAATTTTCAATGTATGCCAATCTCAATGGCACTGTGATCAATCAGTCATAGCAAATGCTTATTAAGGTCAAGAGATGAAGCGATGAATTCTAGACCAATTCTAACAGTTGGTCCAAAGGACTGTGAATGCATCCTATAGTTATTTTCTTTTCCAGAATGTCTAGAAGAAAAAGACATAAAGAAAAACTCACAGAACCTTTACATTAGTTTCTTGGCCCATGTAGTGAGGGCAGTAATGATAGAAAAAGCTAAGTGGAAATACCTGGGCTTTTTCCACCTTAGCAAGGTCGTAAAGAAATAGCCCAATCTTTGGAGGTGAATGTGTTATTTTTTTTTGCCACTAATACAGTTTAAAAGATTCAAGGCTGAGAATCTGTCTACATTCACATTCAATGCATCTAAAGAACAACTAGATTCTCACAAAGTTAATCAGGAATAATACCAATTGCTGTTTTGTTCTTAGCTATATTTTTGTTATTGAATTATACCACAATGCAAACAAACAATAAGTCCTGAAACCTGGGATTCTGCCCACGTCCTGCATGGGTAGGGAGTGGGAAACCACTGGATGTGTGGGCCAGCTGCAAAATAAAAGACAGAAAAGTAACATTAAAAAATAAATACAGGGCTGGGGTTGTAGCTCTGTGGTAGAGTGCTTGCCTAGCATATGTGAGGCACTGGGTTTGATTCTCAGCACCACATACAAATAAGTAAATAAAAAGTATGGGTCTATCAACAACTAATAAAAATATTTAAAATAAATCAATAAATGCAAAAGACGAGAATTATATATTCAAAAGCAGAGGTATTTCTGGGCGAATAGACCTGATGGGTCTGATCCTAACAACAAGAAAAGCCTGCAAATGCTATGCTTATAGTGGTACATACCAAAGGTAATCAGTAAGGAGCTCCTTCAGGAAAAACAGGATAGGAGTGGGAAAAACAGGTTGTTTGGTGCTTGGCAGGTTATGCCCATCTCTGGGCAGCTGTGTTTACACCTGGAGCTGTGAGCTAAGGCAGGATACCAGCATAATCTGTGCTTTCTCAGACTGAGGAATTTCACCCAGCAGTTCCCAAAAAAGCAGCTTCCCTGTATTAATGGCTCAAACAAAATCCATAGTTCATACATGGCTTCCAATGCTGAGATATAGCAAATGGCCTAGAAAATGCTCTCCCAGACCTATGAAAAATGGTAATCAAAATCAAGTTCATTTTACACATAAAACAAAATTATTTCACAATGTCTCTACTATGTTAATTCTCTTTTTTTGTCATAGCTCCATTGATATTTGCTCACCTTCATATTCCATAGCACATCGTGCTGATACTAAACCTGATGAGTAGGAAGTGGTAACCACCTCGTTGCATTAGTAAGACAAAGGTATACCTAAGGACAGATGAAACTTACAAACGTTCATAGCTCTGATGATGACACAGCATTAGAGGTCGGGCAGCCTAGTGCACTTCTGTACATACATCCTAGAATGAATCACATTAATGAATGCACAACCTCAAAATATGACAAATGAGGGGCATTTTTGCATGTCTTTTCAGGTTTTGAAAGCAACATGGATCATATTGTTTTGATTTTGTTTTCTGCTGCACCCTATTTACTTGGTAATAAGTAAGATTGACAATTCTACTGTGGGTCAGGAGGAAGAATCACGTCAAGCTGTGGTCCAAGTTGCATTTAACTTGGGTCTTAAAACTTGACTTAATAACACTGGAAGTGCCTATGGCAGAGAGAAATGCTATATAGAATGTTCAGCAAGCCAGAATAGGAAAATTAGGGTGTTGATCCTCAGGATTTTCACATAAAGCCAAGCCTTCTTTTGTCAGTAACTATTTCATTTGAAAATCAGATTGTGATTTGAAACTTCATGGATACTGAAGACCTGATCAAAAGATACAAGTCACCACGAGAGCTAAGGCATCTATCCCACTCTAGATGTTATATGATACACTGCATTATCTATGTTAAAAAATGATATTTATTAAGTATGTGTCTTAGCAAGTCCAGAAAGTGCAAGTGAACTGCTTAAGCAGTAGGTGAGATTCCTGCAGTTTAGTTTGCAGCTTTTATCTCAATCCGTATTTATTGCCACATGGACATTTCCCTGCAATTTCTGATATGCCAGGTTCAACTAGATGTGGATGGGTACTGTACTACTCAACAGTGGCTCTTAAAGGTGATGGTGAAAAGAAGTCCTTTATGTTTTATGTCTCTGTCTACTCTGTGCGAAGAAGGGATGACCCAAGGTACTAATCTACACCAATTCAATAAAAAATTGTGATAGGTTGACTAGGGACAGTAAAAATAGGATTAGAAAATTGATGATAATGATTTAATGAGCGATGTGCTGATGACCATTTCAAAATAGGCAGAGAATATCAAGATATTCATGTCAAATGTAAACGTCCATCTACTGCACATATGTTCCATGTATGTCAGAAAGCCTCATTCTCTAACCACTCCACTTCCTAATAAGTGTGTGTACAAAATACCACGATAACAGGATTGGAGACTATTCATGGGTTTAAAAACATGCATTTACTCTTATTAAGACTGATCTGACTTCAAAACTGTTAAATCCCCAATCTGCCAAAGGCAGGTGCTTATGCTGAAGCTTTTACATATGGAGAAACTACTGGCCAATAAGGCAGATGATTATATTTGACCTTAACCTTCACTGGTGAAAGATGGCATGAGGATCAGAAATTAATATTGGGCCAGGCACAGTAGCACGTGCCTGTAATCTCAGCAACTTGGGAGACTGAGGCAGGAGGATTGCAAGATTAAAGCCAGCCTCAGCAACTTAGTGAGGTCCTAAGCAATTTAGTGAGACCCTGTCTCAAATTTTTAAAAATTTAAAAAGAGCCAGAGATGTGGCCTGGTGGTTTAATGCCCTTGGTTCAATTCCTGGTGCCAAAAGAAAAAAAAGAAATAATATTCATAGGAATAGGCAGATATTCTGTATTCACAATTTCCTTTCTATCCTCTGCAGTTCTGTCAGCACCATCATTTGTGGACTTATAAATTCTTTATACATTATCATTGCATTCCATACAGGATCCCTTTGACCAAGGGATTTGTATTCTGAATAGCAACTCAAAACCTTATAGCTACACAATTCACTATTTTTACAATTGACCCAGAAGCAGTTGGACCAAATAGAACATTTTAATGGTCTCCTAATATTCAGTTATAGTGTCAGTTAGTTAACCACATTGTTAAGTTTGTAATGCTGTCTCATAAGATTTAATACCTTTAATAAACATTCTGGATTTTGACTAAACTATATTGTGAAATTCTGCATTTAATTATATTATATAGGTCTGGGGATCAAGGTACATGAGAACGGCCCATTTCTCTGTTACATTAAGTGCTCAAGGGAGAATACTTCCACTGTATAACACAAGAGCAGTTTCATTTAATTGGTCATTTGAATTTTCTCTTGACTTGAAACAAATAGAGACACAGTGAATAAAAAATTCCAGTTCCAATGGGATAATAGAAACTATTACTGATACATACAAAGTTCATTGTTGTGTGTTCTAGTACATTCTTCTGCAATAATTATATCCAATGGAAAATTTGAGCTTGCCAACAAAGAACGAATTGCAGAGGACTCTGGCATTACACGACAGGTTTTGGTTTAACCCACTAGGTTTACAAGTTCTTTTGCGAAGATGATGCCAGAAATAACAGAAAGCATGGAATATGCAGTACAAGGAAGTTTTGATTATTGAATTAGAATTTATAACTAGCTGCAGATGCAGGGATTGTGGTAGCTCTGTTGTGTTTTTTAGTGTTTTCCATTCCCCATTTTCTTCTCTGGTCAATGGCTAACATTTTCAGTTTCTGGGAGGAGTGTATGCAGATTGCCATTAACTCATCTATTAGAGTAGCAGTTTTCTGGACATTGTTTATGTACATGCAGATCCATTCTTCACTCTTCATTATGCTTTCTGCTCCAGGATGCTGGCCTGTATGGATTGAATGAATGAGGAAGCTGTTCCTCTCACTTCCAATTGGGCTTGACCACTGAGTTACCAGCTCAGAGATTAGAGGATGAAAGACATTGAGGTTAGAGTGTTGCTACCCTTGGCTCCCTCTGCAGCATCATCAGAAACTGATTCTCTTTTAGAATGTCACAGGCCCTCTAGGGTGGCCCTTGCCTGCAGCTGCTGCCACTTGTCACGTAACAAACTTTCTGGTCCATTAAGGCCTACAGGGGTAATGTGTCCATGGTTGCTCTTTTTGCGGTACTTTGTCCTACCATATTGAGTTTTATAACCCTACTTACATCTTTATCAATAGTTTCTGTATTATATGCTTCAATTATTCTCTTTAAGTGTGCCAGTTCATTTCTGCAGGGTCCCTAACCTGTTCACTTATCAATATCTATAAAACGAAAACAGCAAACAATGAAGAAAGATTGGAGATCCTTTAAAGTGATTTTGTTTATACAAATAGAATACTTTTTCATACCTTTTAGTACGAATTAAACTTTGACAGTAAAATAGTAAGAAATTAAGTTTCAAATAATAAGACCTTATTTATGATGATGTTTTTCATATAGAGGTTTTTTTCCTTATCTGCTTTTTAATGAATTTAGAAGAAATGGTGTGAATAATAAAATTCAAGGAGAAGAGAACTTTTGGGTATTACTGAGTCTGTCACTCAATGTACTTGGTCATCCATTTAATTCTCACCTCTTCTTTTTCTATATTTTTCTATATTTATTCTATAATTTTCGTATGTCTCAGTCTCATTGTTTCTAATCTTTTTATTCTTTTTTCTATTTTCATTGACTTCGCCTAATTTTACTGGCAACATTGAGTTGGATTTAGTATTTAAATTAGTGCAATTATTTCAATAAGCATTTTGAGATTTTGTGTACCGAATTACTGGTCCAGAGAATGGATGTCTTTTATTTGATCGAAAAGAAAATGTAGGGCTGGGGATGTAGCTCAGTGGTAGAATGCTTGCCTAGCATTCATGAGGCCCTGGATTCAATCCCCAGGATTGCAAAAGAAAAAACGTGATGAGAAGGATATAGAAGGCAGTTTGTGTTTTACCTAAATCATTTTTTTCCTTAATATTAGGGATACTAAGATATAACTTCATAAATTTTAGAATTTTCAAATGATAGAGAGGAAACCATTATACTGAAATATGGGATATAGGATTAACCAAATGGAATGATTATTTTCAACTGTGCTTATTCTTCATAGAGTGTTCAGAGTTTTAATCCATTATTATGGTACAATAAATTTGATTTTGTGTTTTCCTTTTTATCTTTCTCCTTGGAAAGTATATTTACTACATAAGTAAAATAAATCAATAGCAAAAAAGATCCATTTTTAAGGGACTGTAATCTTAGTGTGTCAAATTTATCATGTTACTAAGGAATTTATGTTCATTCTTCTTTCCACATTTTTATTAGTGTATTATAGTTGTATATACTAGTGTTATTTGTTGCTGTATATCCATACATGCACACAATATAGCAATACGATTTGGCCAATATCATTCCCCAGTATTTCCTCTTTTCTTCCCCTCCTCCCTCCCCCTGGTTTCTTTCTTCTGTACTGATCTCCCTTTGATTTTAATGATTCTCATGTATATTCATTCTTTATTAGAGCTTTTATATAAAATTAATTTCTGAGAAATGCTCAGGTTACATTCATTTAATCAATTAGCCACAAATATTTTGAAGATAGATTGCAGCTTTGTGCAGATAATGGTCTTACTGCTACTGTTTCCGGGTATAGATTGGGAAACAATGATGACATTTATTTGAGACAAGTACATAACAAAACTAGCAAGGAAAATCTTTTATTGGGTGCTTATGACATTAGCTCACTTTATTTATTTAAATAGGACTTCAAGGTGCTTTATTCCTATTTTGAAAATTGAAAAATGGGAACACAGGAAAAGTAAGAAGCCAGATAGAAATTGTGGAATTGTGTGGTGCTGGTAGGTAATGGAAATTTGCTTAAAATTTAATGTCTGAAAGATGCAGTGTACTCAGCTGTGGCAAGAATTATTTAATTGGATGACTTGAAGGTGTCATTTCAGCTTTAACTGTCTCATATTCTAATTATCACCATACTCATACCAAGATGTTTTCTCTTACTGTGATTGCACTTAAAGTGATGGCCGTATTTATTGTAAGAACAATATCATTAAGTATACACTAATCTTCATTACCTATTATACTGCACCTACGGGTAACAATAAAATTTTCATTTTACACTATCCTTCTCAACTAAAGTAACAGTTAAATATTAATTTTATGCCATGACTACTTTTTATATAGGGAAATCAAACTGTAAAATAAACAATATTAAATGACTTAAAAAATTTGATGAAATTCCTTTGACTAAAGAAAGTCACCAAAGCAATAAAGACATAAATTCAAGTCAATGAAGAAAATCATTTTATTTTTTACCACAATGAACAAGTGATTTAGCTAATTCTTGGAAGAATAGATGTCAATTCTTCTAACTGGACAATTATGGTACTGGCTATCCAGAATTTGTAGTTTTAAATTGAAAATGTAAAAAACATTGCAACAAGCTGGGCACAGTGGCACACACCTGTAATCTGAAGGCTGAGGCAGGAGGACTGCAAGTTCAAAGCTGGCCTCAGTGAAAACAAGGCACTAAGCAATCCAGTGAGACCCTGTCTCTAAATAAAATACAAAATAGGGCTGGGGATGTGGCTCGGTGGTTGAATAACCTGAGTTCAATCCCTGGTACCAAAAAAACAAAAAGCAAAAAACAAAACAAAACAAAATATTGCAGCAATATAATTTTTTTTGCCTTTGAACCTCACATTTTATTGGTAATTTACTTTGCAACAATATAATTTTAACAATATACTTAGACTTTTTTATAAGATATATTACTTCAGAAGTCATTTAATTCTTTATATGTAAAAATATGGGAAATATACATGTATGTAATTAAGCTTAGAAACTTGAACCTTAAGAAATAATTATCCATAAACAAGATTTTTTGTAGTTGATATGGTTAAAATATGTTATTGCCTTAAGTGCCTTTTTTAGGGAAAGAAAAAACATAAGAGTCAGCATTTTTTGAGTAATTATTATACACTGGATATTGCACTAATTTACTGTTTATGCATACAGATAGGTCCTTGTATTATTTAATTAGCATTTTCTTTTTATTTTTTTAATTTGGGTACATTGTACACAAATGGGGTACAACTTTTGTTTTTCTGGTTGTACACGAAGTAGAGTCACACCATTTGTGTAATCATACATGTACATAGAATAATGATGTTTGTCTCATTCTATTATCTTTCCTTCCTCCCAGCCCCCTCCCCACCCCTCATTTTCCTCTACACAATCAATCCATCCTTCCTCCAATCTTGCCTCTCCCCCATCCATTGTGTATCATCATCCACTTATCAGAGAAATCATTCAGCCTTTTCTTGGAGAGGGGATTGGTTTATTTCACTTAGCATGATATTCTCCAACTCCATTTACTTACCTGAAAATACCATGATTTTATTCTTCATGGCTGAATAATATTCCTATATGTATGTATGTATGTATGTATCTATCTATATGCATATATATTTTTATATGTATATATATCACAGTTTCTTTATACATTTATCTATTGCAGGGCATCTAGCTTGGTTCCACAGTCTAGCTATTGTGAATTGAGCTGCTATAAACATGGATGTAACTGAGTCACTATAGTATGCTGATTTTAAGTCCTTTGAGATAGGCATAGGAGTGGGGTAGCTGTGTCAAATGGTAGTTCCATTCCAAGTTTTCTAAGGAATCTCCATAGTGCTTTCTCAAAAAACTACACCAAGATTACAAATAACCCAGTCAATAAATGGGCTAAGGAAATAAGCAGACACTTCACAGAAGATCTGCAAGTAATCAACAGATATATGAAAAAATGTTCAATGTCTCTAGCAATAAGAGAAATACAAATCAAAACTACCCTAAAATTTCATACCCCAATTAGACTGTCTATTATCAAGAATATAAGCAACAATTCCATCCATTTGTCTGCAAATGCCATAATATTATTCTTCTTTATGGCTGAATAGAATTCCATTTTATATATACCACAGCTTCTTTATCCATTCATCTGGTTAAGGGCATCTAGGTTGGTTCCACAGTCTAGCTATTGTGAACTGAGCTGCTATAAACATTGATGTGGCTGTGTAAGTGTAGTATGCTAATTTTAAGTCCTTTGGGTATAAACCGAGGAGTGGGATAACTGGGTCAAAAGGTGGGTCCATTCCAAGTTTTCTGAGGAATTTCCACTCTGCTTTCCAGAGTGGCTGAACCAACTAAGTGAAATAAGCCAATCCCAAAAAAACAAAGGCTGAATGTTTTTCCTGATAAGTGGATGATGATATAATATCTGGTTGGGGGGGGTGAGAGAAAAATGGAGGAACTTCGGATTATGTAGAGGGAAATGAGAGGGAGAGGGGGTAGGGGTATGAAAAATGGTGGGATGAGACAGACATCATTACCCTATGTACATGTGTGATTAACAAGAATGATATGAATGTACATCAAGTACAACCATAGAAATGAAAATATGTACCCCATATGTGTACAATGAATCCAAATGAAGTCTGTAAAAATAAAAATAATAATAAAAAAATTAAAAAAATAAAAATGAGGTAAGTCATTTGCCAGCAAAATAAATAAATAAATAAATAAATACAAGCAACAATAGATGCTGGCAAGGATGTGGGGGGATACACTCATACATTAATTAGTATTTTCTGTAGGAAACTTTTTATTTTGGTACTTGATTAGACAATGTTTCCAAGACTGAAGTTATACATATACATATATATATATCTTAATAAAAGTTATATATAAATATAAATCAGCATAAAGACTATGTGTCAATTTATTTAAAATAAATATTCATTCAGTACCTTCAAATATGTTTTGTTCTACATAGCAAAATTGGGGATTCTTTAATATGGAAAAGATGTTTCACACAAATTTCATTATGTATTTATTTTTTCAAGAACCTTATGTTACCAGCAAGTACATTTCTCTTTCTCTAATAAGGTAGCTGAAGTTACTTCCATTGAAAAATTCAACAATAATCTCATCCTCATATTTGGAGTTTCCATTGATGTCATCCTTACTCTTACTTCTATTGAGCCTCCTTTTCCTCCAAATAAGGGCAGATGTCCCTGTCCTAAAACAAACCTCTTTTAAATATCTTTGCTTCTTAATGCTTCTTAGTGTGACTCTGCTTAAGACAACCTTATCTTTGTTTCTTAATGCAGCTCTGTATTGTGCCGTTTTTGTCAAATTTCTAAGGGCTCTGTTGTTTCTGTATAATTATGTGTTTCCCCTCATCTTTCAAATATTCTGGAGGCATTCTGAGTGACCATATTTAGTTAGAATTTAACTCTGAATCAGCTGTCCTAATTTAGTTTTATTTTGATCTTGCAGTTCTATAGCTTCTACCACTGTATTATTTGTGTCATTTTAACAACATCCTTGCTTCTCCCTCCTGTGATTATTAACGTTCCTTCCATGGTAGTATACCATGACAACTCACCTTCTCTTTTAACTCATACACTGATTTTCCTATCATTCCTGTTCTCATTCCAATGAACCCTAACTTTTTTCTAATAAACCCAATGGTAGACACTGAAGAGTCAAGCATGAATGAGACGCAATCTTTCCCTTCTACATAAAATATGGCACACAGGCACATGAACAAATATGTAATCAGAGTATGGACACAACAAAGTAGAACTATGTGTACTGTCCTCTGAAATCCACAAGAAAAAACAACAAAATGTACTTGGAAGCATCAAGGAAAACTACGAAGATGAGATGATGTATGTGGAAGATCTGGAAGGAATTTGCCATATGCAGAATGTTGGCAATGGAACATTTTAGGCAAGAAATACATGATCTAAGACAAATAATTAATGGTCTATCCATATCTATCTATCCATTCAGTTAACTTAGATCTGAAATTTTCACATTTGAAAATTCCTCTAACTTATCTTTCACATATAACCTGTTAGGAGATAATTTTGCTGCTCTCTCAATGCATTTTTTATCTGATGTTTTACCTTTCCTCAACATTGTCCCAAAATGTGTCTTTCTAAATTATCTTATTTTTTCTTTTTGCTTAACATAGTTGATGTTTCCATACTGCCTAATGATAGAAGGAACCTTGTTCTCACATCTCAGTAAAGATTGCACTAGATAAACTTAATTAGGCAAGAAACTTTATTCAAGACTTGCAAGAGAGAGAAAGGTCAGAATGTCAGTCACTGATACAAAGGGCTGGAGCATTTTAAAGAGCTTGCATTGGCATGAGGAGTCATAGAGCATTTGTGTTTACTAATTGGCCTTACCCAGAGGAAAAGTTACTTTCCCCTCTCTTAAGGAAAGGGGAAAGTTGTAGTTTTACAACTCAGAAGGAAGCTGTTAAAGCTACACTCCTGCCCTCCCACAGAGCGGAGAGCTAGGGATGCTGTTTTCCTTGAGGATTACATTACAGAGGGATGGCTTCTGGGTCATTTAGACAAACATTGCTACATTAACAAATTGGCTAGAAGCTTTTTAAAAATTTACATCTCAAAGAATCAGAGAAAGAATTTACAATTACAGATTTAAATAAATGCTTTGAGAAAAGGTCCGTGAAGGTCCTAAATCAGGAAGAAGCACTTCTGAAGCCACTTTGAATTGAGAGGAATGTAAAGGCTGTCTTGCCACCTCCAATCCTGTCTTTCTCTAGTTACACTCAACTAGTTATGATTCTCTGAATATACTGAATACACTCTTATTTCAGTGTCAAAACGGTTCAAAATCCTTTTCTTATGTAGAATCAATTTAAGCTCTTGACGCTTTTCTTTGCTTGTATGATGTGGTATGCAGTCTTTAGCAGAGCCTATGGGCCTTTCCCACCTGTCCCTGACTAGAGCTTTGGGTTATCTCACATTGGAGAGTATTCCTCCAATGCTCTGCTCTGCTACGGTGATATTACTGAGGTTTTGAAAATCACTTTTGAGTGCATTGTATTTCCTTGTATTTATCTTTGTACATATGATGTTCTTTTTTGATTCTGAAATTTACCTGATTAATTCCACCAAATTTAAGCATAATTTCCTTTGGTTACATTTGGATACTACTTTATGTTTTTATAGACTATCTTCATGGAATATATTACAGTTTCTAGAGACAACATTTTTCTCCTATATTAGGTTGTGTCAGCTCATTGCTGTGACCAAAATACATGACAAATACAACTTCAAGGAGGAAAAGTTTATTTTGGGCTCAGCGTGTCAGAGTCCAGCTATGGTTGGCCAACTCCATTACTCTGGGCCTGGGGTGAGGCAGAACATCATGGCAGAAGAGTCTAGCAGACAGAAGCTGCTCAGCTCATAGCAACCAGGAGGGAGATAGATGGGGAAAGGGAGAGTGTGTGTGAACCAGAAGTTAGGGACAAGAGATAATACCAAAGGGTACGTTCCCAGTGACCTACTAGCTCTAGCCATGCCTCACCTGCCTACAGTTGTCACCTAGTAATGCATTTGGATTATAATGATGAGGTCACAGCTTTCATCATTGCCTAAAACTCCAACTATGAACCTTGCTGTATTTGGGACCATGCTTCAGGAGACATTTCTTGATCCAAATCATAACAGAGTCTAATAGATTGTGGGTTAAATATATTGCTAAAAATGATATCTTCAATATATATTCCAGTCCTTGAAACAGGTTCCATCTCATCAAAGCAAAACAAAACATAAAATAAATAAATGAATAAGTGTGTGAATCCTTCAAAGATCAATTTGAATTTCATTTTCTTGGTTAAATCTTTCCTACCTATTTAATGGCAGAGTAAAGAATTCTTCCATCTGAATTCCTACTGATTACTGTATATAAAAATTCAGACCAATATCATTACATTGTGTAACTATTTACATATTTTTGAGTTGCTTGAAAATAAGAAAACTTTTGACTTATTTATGCTATTTATATTAGCTCACCTGTTAGAGAAATGTCTAAAGTGTATTTTCAGGAGAAGAAAAATGAACAAGGAATCAATAAACATTTATTAAGCACTTACTTTATCTAATGTTATTGTAACATCATATCTGCTTTTTTTTATAATGTGGTATGGTATTTTCTATATTTCTATGTCTAATCCAATCTATGTAAGAAATATTTCAAACTTTCATAGATAAAAAATTATTTCTATTTTCTCTAGAAAATTATATTAAAATGCTAATGAGGTAAAATTGAAAGAAATAGAATTTTAAATCAGAACTGACATTGTATATCATACTATTTTGCTTTGCTTTCTTAAAAATTAATTTATTTTGATTCATTGTACACAAATGGAGTACAGCTCTTGTTTCTCTGGTTGTACACACAAAGTAGCGTCACACCATTTGTGGTAACATCATATCTGTTGAATTGATGCTTATAGCATTTTAAGAATTTGAAATATTTTTACGTATGATGTTAGTTTTTACAATATGTTCCAACAGTATATACTTAAAATATTTGAAATTATAATACTCGTATTAAAATGAAGAACTAAGTACTGGTTAATATTTTCTCAGTGACATAAAGGAGAGAAATATAGACCATATTTATGAATTGGTGCACAAATATGTATGTAGTAAACAAAATGTCTAGCCCAAAATGCAAAGATCATAATTATATGCAGATCTAGATAATTTTTATTTTTTGTTACCATGATAATGGATTAGTGTTTGCTGTTGGCAGTTTAGTTATTTTAAAAAAAATATGTAACAGAAAAAGAGAAATAGTTCATTTGTTCATTTGTATGTTTAATTTTCCAAGAATGTAAATTTTATTTCAACTTAATAATGACCTCAAATCTCCTAAAATGTGTGTTTTCTGAGACCATCAAATACTTTGCAATAGAAATTTTTATTTTGTCTCTTATATTTGAGCTAGATCCTGAAGCATTGGAGAAACATCTATATTTTAAATAAGTATTCATAATTAGTCTGGTAGAAAAAAATCAACCAAAAACTTCAAGTGTACTATGATTCTAGAGCACTGCCCCAATGCAGCAGGAAGCATCCAGGGACTATGCTGTAAGCAGAGCATTAGAGAATTAAGACATAAACAGCAGCACAGCCTTAAATCAATGTCATTTTAAGATACAAATTCAAGAGTTACGTTATGTGAAATAAGGATATTTCTGTATTCACTGGTCTTTTCCATCACTGCTACAAAAACTAAGAGTAATATCATGTAGATATGATTTTTAATTTTTCATCTTTTCTTACATATCTTTTTGTTTTCTTCTTATCAGCTTTCCTTTTCCCTTTTTTAAAAAAAAATCTCGTTATTTTTTAAAATGTGATTTCTTTATTTTAATTACAAAAGTTATATAAAATTGTGTAGGAAAGCACAAAGATCAAAATAGCTGTAACATAAAAATTAGGAATAATATATAAGCACTCCAGTGAACTTTGTAGTTTAGTGCACTTCTATATAATTTTTTATGTGTTAAGGATATTTGAATATTTTCTGGCAATGAGGAAGATAGCTTATTTTTATGATGATATAGCTTTTTTATCATTGGCAGAGAATGAAAATGTTATATATATATGCACACAGACACACACACACACACACACACACACACACACACACCATGAATGAATTTTCTTCCTGTTTTCCTAGCTGTAGTGTTTTGTTTATATGAAAGAATTCTACATGAGTATGCCAAGTCAAATCTGTCTTCTTTTGTCTCCAGTTCTGGGACATTTAGGAAGAGGGAGAAACCTATGGGACAGTAGCTACTAAAGAAAGCTGTGCTCCTGCACTGGGTTTCTGACTGACAGAGAGCTCTATCTTTTAGTTAAGGTAAGAAAATTAGGATAAGCAATTGATTGGTGTTCTAGTCCTGGGGCTGAAGGACACAAAAAGAAGTCATTAAATCTTGCCTATACCGGATATTCTCCATCAACACTGATGAATTGATGACTGTTTTTGTGCTAATGTGAGTACTTTTGTTTTAGACCATGTGTAACAATATTTTCACATGAGATAGAGATGGTACATTAGGGGTTTCTGCATTGGCATGATCTTAACCTAGATGTGCCCCAGTTTTCCTTTTAATGAAGAATTGCTGCAATGATGCAGCCACATCAATGTTCATAGCTGCTCAGTTCACAATAGCTAGATTATGGAATCAACCTAGATGCCCTTCAGTAGATGAATGGATAAAGAAGCTGTGGTATATATACACAATGGAATATTACTCAGCCATAAAGAAGAATAAAATTATGGCATTTGTAGGTAAATGAATGATGTTGGAGACTGTTATGCTAAGTGAGATCAGCCAATTCCAAAAATCCAAAGGCCGAATGGTCTCTCTGATTAATGAATGATGATGCATAATGTGGCGGGGGAAGGGTGGCAAGAATGGAGGAAGGATAGATAGCATAGAGGGAAGGGAGGGGTGGGGTCGGGGTTGGGGGCTAAGAATAATAACAGAAATTGTGACAGATACCATTGCCCTGTGTACATGCATGAATGCACAGATGGTGTGACTCTACTTTTTGTACAACCAGTGAAACAATAACTGTACTCCATTTGTGTTCAATGAATCAATAATAAAAAAAAAGAATTTTCTGAAAAAATAAATCTTTTGAAAGTCAAAAAAAATATGCCCCAGTTTTCCTTTTAATGAAGAACAAATTCAATAATTTTTTTATTAAAAACCATCTATTTTGGATATCAAAAGTTTTTTTGTTCAAACCACATCAGTCTTAATTTTGGAAAAAAAATATTCAAAATGAAGTAGTATTGCTCTGAAATGATGGAATTCATGATATTCTAATTAGTTTGTAAGTATCTGGTATCTATATTATTTTTTTCTTTTTTTGGAAGTTGGGATTGAACTCAGGGACACTAAACCACTGAGCCACATCCCCAGCCCTTTTTTGCATTTCATTTAGAGACAGGGTATCACTGAATTGCTTAGTGCCTTGCTTCTGCTGAGACTGTCTTTGAACTTCAAATCCTTCTGCCTCAGCCTCCCAAACTACTGGGATCACAGGCATACATCACTGTGCCTGGCATTGTATCTGTAATTTCTGAAGGGATAAAATAATCTGTTTCCTACTCTAAAGCATCTCTAGAAATTTAATTGTATTTTTCAGGTAGAGTAGAACCTTGATGACCTCTCAAAAGATTAAATTTTTAAAATATGCAGACCTAATATTCTCAAATATTTTTATTTTATTTATCTTTCATGAGTATCCATCAATTGCTGCTTCTTGAAAACTTAAGGAACTGATACAATTCCCAATAAAAATTACTAATATCTGTTAAAAAATCTTCATGTTATTTGCTTATGAAGTTTACATCATATGCATTTGCTTTGATCTTTCTATTCTGACAGGTATTTAATTTTTTCACTTTTCATAATGTTCTCCTTAGAAGACTAGTGAGTTATTTGGATTTCTGTGGGTCCCATTATAAATGTGTTGGGTATATTTTCTCTTTAAGATTCGCTTCCTATCTGTTATGGTTGGATATGAGTTGTAGACACTGAAAATTTATGTTGGGTAATGTAGCAATGTTCAGAGGTGAAATGATCAGATTGTGACAGGTGGACCTCATTGGTGGATCAATCCATTTGATGGATTAATAAACTAAATGACTTACTGGGTGGTACCTGTAGGCACGTGGGATGCAACTGGAGGAAGTAGGTCACTGGTGGCATGCTCTTGGAAATGTTTTGTCCCAGGTGTCTAGTCTCTCTCGTTCTCTCTTGTTCTCTCTCTCTCTCTCTCTTTATCTGGCTTTCTGCCCAAGAGGTTGACCGATATGGATTCCATGTCATTTAGATTTCAGTTGGCACTGGCCAACAGGAGCCTGGAAAGAGATCTAAATGAAGGAAAAAAGAATAGAATGAGCATATTTATTTCCCTAGTTATAACAATTCTAGAAAAATTCAAGATAAAAATGTATTATTTTGTGAAGGATAAAGCTTCTCTCAAGTATATATGAAATTATATTGAATAAGATCTACCTAAACTCATGACCTTTACAGAAATCGAGGTGTGATAAAATTCAAAACTAGAGTCTTCATAGTTGTAGTTCATTATGATGAACTCATACTGAAGTAGGGTGAGTGCTAAATCCAGTGTGACTATTTTTGTTATAAGAAAAAATGATAGCCAGGTACAGTGGTGCACATCTATAATCCCAGCAGCTCAGGGGACTGAGGCAGGAGGATCACAAATTCAAAGTCAGCCTCAACAAAAGGAAGACACTAAGCAACTCAGTGAGACCCTGTCTCTAAATAAAATACACAATAGGGCTGGGGATGTGTATCGGTGGTCAAGTGCCCCTGAGTTCAATCCCTGGTATATGCCCTCAAATGAAGAAATGATACACAGAAACAGAAAGAAAAGAAATTCAGAGACTATGACCATAAGATGGAGGTAGACAGTGTATTGATGCATATACATGCCAACGAAAACCAAGAATTTCCTATAATCCCCAGAAGCTAGGCAGAGATAACGATGGATTCTCCCCTAGAACTTTAGAGAGAGTGTACTTGCTGACACTTTAACTTCAGACTTCTCTCCTCAGAACTGCAAAATTATATATATTTGTTTTTTTCAAAGTCCCATTGTTCATAGCACATTTTTGTGGCAGACCCAGAAAGTACGAGCGCTATTTCAGTCAGAATTCAGGTGATTTTCTTCTTTCCCTTAAGATGTTGGGTCCGAGTGATTTTAACTCTCTGATTTATGTATTATTATGTTTTCCTTCCATTTTTATAGTTGTAGATTTGTCTATTCATCTGTAAGGAAGCCCCCCCAAATTATCTATTTTTTCAAATATTGTTTATTTCTCAATGGAACCCTAATTATTAAGTAATTTTTCTTGCAAATGATAAGAAAAGTAGTAATTAAGTACATTTATGAGATTAAATTGGTTCATAGTTGGAAGGAACAGAAGAACAATTACTTGATCTAGAGAAAATGAAACATGTTGAATCTCTATCTCAGGTGGCAGCATGATGTGAGTGTAGGTAGATCAGGCTTTGGGAAATCACATGGCTGTCGCAGTAAATTATCACGGCAGTCATAATTATAATAAAAATTGGGAGTCACATTGCTCTTTGGGTTAGTCTTAGAAATCATACACAGGTAAAAAGAAGACATCAATTAAATATTATTACCATGTAATTAAGAATTTCTGCTCAAAACTTAGCTGGCCTACCTGGCAGCTTTAAAGGAATCTGTGATCTCTCTTATGAGGACCAAATCTAGGAACTGTTTGCAAGCATTATAGACTTTGAAGGGCAATTTGTATGATCAGTTCCACCAGTTACCTTACTCTGATGCACGAGTACTGTTAAAGAAGCAGTGGGAACTGGACACAGAGTTGTTACACATGTTCATTCATGGATGAGGCTAAAAAATTTGAACTTTGTTTCCTGAATGACTTTGCTCTTGTGGGTAGTATATTCCCCCTTTGAAGGGAGGGTATTGGGTAGTTAGGAGCAGTTTAATGGGTGTACTATAGAGGAACAAACATTTCTTCTCAGGATCCAGGCCAGGATCTCACATTGTTTCTAGTCCCCATTCTTATCACGAGTTGCACTCATGTACGGTTTTGTCTTTACTAGTGGTTTCAGCCCTTGTCACAGACATTAATAGTTAATATAATTGGATAACTGAAGCCTGGATGCAGAGTGGCTTTTACTTAAGAGGACTTAATGCCAGACATTCCTTCTTAGGCTGCAGAGAAAGGATCTGAAAGATCTCAGATATGAGAGATCTCTGGCAGTTTTCCTCTGTAAATTAAACATAAAGAGAAAAATAAGGTGAAAAAGGGTGCCACGATGAATCTGAATGTCATTATTTCAATAGGAAAAATATAATCAGAGAATGATAGAGCTTGGTGGTTTTGCTGAAATATTGTCAAAGAGGTAGAAGCAATTGATAAAATAAACTATAAGAATTACAAGGGAATAGGAGTGTTTTGGCACTATGAAGAGCCAAAAAGTAGAGGGAAAGCCAGGAAACATGATTCCTAGGCCTTGAGACTTAAAACAAGGAACTATACTGTAGTTTGCCTGGCAGGATATTGGAATAGCCCATGGAGCAGTGACTTATTTTTATCATCCCTTCTCTCCATTTTTGAACCTGAATGATTATGCTACTATCTCATTGTATGTCCTTACTGTTGTATCTTGGAAAGATAATTTGTTTTTCATTAATTTCACAGGTCCATAAATGGAGAGGAACTCTGCCCAAAGAACAGTAGATAATGGGTTATATCCAGGAACCTCATCTGCATCTGGACCTGGTCTAAATGATGAACTCATGCATGAGCTTTGAAAAAATGCTATAAGGGAATGTGACTGTGACTGCTAGGAACCTTATAGGTGGTAAATTTATTTTGCCTGTGAGAAGGTTGGGAATCACTGTGGGCTAATGGAAGACTATAGCAGATAGTCTCTATGATAAATCACAAAAGCTCTTACCTCCTGGTGGTCATACCTTTGTGGTTTTGGTTTTGAGAAACAGGGAGCCAAGTCCAAGGAACAGGAAGTATGTAAGAGTAAAGAACATTGCCAACTGACATCTAGCAAGGAGATGAGGATCCCAGATTACAGCACCTGGAACTGAATTTTATAGACCACCTGAAAGAACCTGGAATCAGATTCTTGCCAGCAACCTCCAGAGAAGAGCTCGGACTGCCAGGATCTTTGTTTTGGACTGTGGGACTTGATGCCGGAACTAACTGACATATGATACTTTTGACTTACAGGACCATGAGTGACAATTTGTATTTATTATGGCTCTAAATTTGTGAGAATTTGTTCCATCAGCCATAGAAAACTATTACAATAATCTATGAAGAAGAAGGAGATAATAGGTATAAGAAGACTGAAATTCTCTTGTAAGATAAAATCAAAATTTATTATATTGATATTTCAGTAAATACCACAAATTATCTAGATATGTGGCAATAAATGGAAGAAAAAGAATGAGCAGTATATCAAAAGTAGTGTTTCTAGAGATTTGAACTGAGGTTGGTAGAAAGGTCTGGGGCTGAGGATGGCTTTGATATTATTTTGTTTTAAATATATGTGTGTGTGTCACATTACTAACTTTTTGGAATGTTCATAGAGACAGCTCTAAATATTTTTGATGATTTTTATTTTTTAGAACTGTTTTCTATTTTTTAGTTTTTAAAACTCAATGATTTTTTTAATGACAAGAAAACAGTTTCAAAGTTTACAGTGCACAGACTGGACAGAACTACCTTCAAAACAAAACAACAATGCTTATTTTTATATAAATATACTACAAATTGAATATACATTCTGTTTTATATCTTTTCTAGAATAGCTTATGATAAGATCTACTACTTAACATTGGTAGCATGGTAATTCCCAAAACATATTCATTGAATTAATATTCAAAGGCATCATTATTATTTGAAGCACGCTTTCATGTACAATTAGAACTTGTACCTAACTGTATTTCTTTGAAGTACTTTTTTAAAGTAACTTTTGTATTTGCCTTCTGATCTTTCACTATTGCAATGTTTAATTTGTTATTATGAGCATCTCATTTTACAGAAGGAAAGATAGGGCCAGAAAGGTGAAGCAACCTTAACAAGAGCACACTAGAGATAATCAGCTGAAAAGCTGAGATACAAATGCAAATGATCCTTCTGCAGTTCTAGAGGTCGTTCTGGTCTGTCATGTGAAACATCCTCTTACTCAGGATTTGCAGCCTCACTACATTGCATTTTACTTTTAGTAATGAACTATATTGTATAAAAATAATTGAAACTCTGGCAGATTCTTATATTATGGTGCTGGTATTACCACACACCCTTCGTCGTAAATTATATACTCAACCCGACCAAAAACACTTACCCTGGCAATTTCTCCTTCCATTCTCCAAATATTTCTATCCTGGATCCATTAATAATGGTAACTTTTTATAGCAGTCTGTGAACTGGCAAACCATGAAAAGTACTAACATCAGATTTTTTTCTGGGTTGTTTTTTATTTCATTTCCTCATTTCTTTTTTATGAGATTGGTTTATGTTATTTGATTTCTCATTAAATTTTATATTTGTGGGTTTATTTTATGATTTCTCTGATGTGCCAAGATTCCCTTGCTGCAAGTGATAGTAAAAAGATGGATAACTTTGCAGAGACAATTTATTTGATAAAAAATTTGTCTATATGCTTTTCTAACCAAGAGCATTCTGTTATATTTATTGTTTCAAGAATAACCTAAGGATCTCTATGTTCTAAATTCTATTTGAGTTCTTTTTAAACCATTCTTTATGTCATCTATGTACCAACAAATAAAATTCAGATTTATAAATGCTTTTCATATTAGATTTTACCATTTGTGATTAGGACTTATATAAGTGAACCATAATCCGTAGAACTTGGTGGAACCTAATTTGATCTCTTGGAACATCGTTAATTTTTTAATAAAAGCAGAGTCATAATATGAATTCTATTCTTCACAGTATTGTTGTGAGAGTTATCTGTGCAAATATTAGAGAAAATATATGAAAATGGGAAAATTCTGCTGTTGCGATTGTTCTTCTTTGTCTTGGAACAGGCTTGAATGTGGTGACGATTGTTCTTTTCTTGTGCAGTTCCCAAACATTCAATCAATTCTCTCTGGCTTTCCTTTCACTTGATGCCCTTGGGAGGTGTTTGGTTTCATTTTATAACAATAAACATAGTAGTTCACAGGGTTACTACAGTTTGTGACTCCATATTACAGAAACACAGGGGAACTTAAAAGATAGATTCTAGTGATTCAGTGGTTCACTATAGCACAGTGAACTCTGGTACAGCCATTGAGTTACAAAGGAGAGTTTATTTATGGACCTTGAAGAATCCAGGTGAAAAAAAAATGTTATGTACTTGCAGTTTTACTATTTTAAAAATTTATATAGCTGCTATATGAGTAATAAAATCGAAATTAACATAAAAGTGCTCCATAATTCCTAGTAGTTTTTGTATTATATTTTCTCAAAATAAGTATAAATATAAAATAGGTGATAAAATAATTTTGAATTAAGATGCAGCATTTCTGCTTGTAACAGAAACTCTTAAGAACCATGAACTCTTAAAAAATGGTGTATGGTGTGATGTGTCTGTGTTTGATCATTTTTGTGGAGAATGCATCTGACTATTTTAATTGGATTCTTCTAAGTGCCAAACTTGGAGTGCACTGTTCCTCAGGTTTGGAGCAGAAAAGCTATACAATATCTAATTTTTTTCCACAATGTTCGTTACATGACAAAAAAAAAAATCGTAAGATTTATCAAAAATAAGTTAATAATAATAACTTAATCTCCAATTCTCTACCCATTGAACTTTGGAAGGATTATTGTTAAAGAGTGACAAATATTCAACGTGTGTGTGTGTGTGTGTTGGGGGAAACATCAGGATGAGATCAAAAGCGGAAGCTAAATTAATGCTATCAAAATTTATAATTCCAGTGTCCCAGTAATATAAAAGCTGTTGGCAAATAAGAAGGCTATATTCTAATCTCAGTTCTAAAGAAGGCATTTTCTATATTTTAGTTGCAAGAAACAGAAATTTAATTTTCCATACTTCAGACCAAAGTGAAAATTTTGTTTAGAATTTGTACAATTCTGAAGCTTTTAAGTATACTGACACTTACTTTGTGTCTCAGAATAAATTTATATTGATTAATGTTCCAAATACATCACAGAAATATGGTCATTCTACATTTTTTGGTGACAGAATTCTATAATTATCAAGTAGTTCAATTTGGTAAATATTATTATTTTTTTCTTTTCTTTTTTTGTGGTGCTGGGGATTGAACCCAGGGCCTTGTACTGGTAAATATTATTGTCTATTTGTTCTATTAATTACTGTATTAGGGTTCTCTAGAGGAACAGAACTAACAGAAGATATTATATATTATATATGTATATATAATCGGGGGGGGAAATCATAACATTTATGATTATAAAAGGGATATATGAGATTGGCTTACCTAACCAGAAGCTGGGTAGTTCCATGATGGTCATCTGTAGGCTAGAGGGCTGGAGGAACCAGTAGCAGTCCAAGATGTTGAAGTCTCAGAACAAGAGGGGTCAAAGGTGCTACCCCAATTCGGGACAGAAGTCCTGGAAATTCCCTGGAGAATCACTTCAGAGGGATCACATCAGGGATCAAGAACCCATTCAAAAAGAGTTGAACTTGCATCTGCTGCTACTTCCTTGTTCTTCCAAAATTTTTCCATCCAAGCCTGCAACCCATTGGACAGTGCTGCCCACACTTAGGAAGGGTCTCTGCTTCAGTTCACTAGGTCACATGCCAATCATTCATAGAAACACCTTCATTGACACACCCAGAAGCCTCTAATTCTTAGGGATCATTTAATCCAATCAAGTTGACACTTCAGATTAACCATTGCAATTACTGTAAAGTGGTGTGGTGCAGAAAGAAATTTCAATTTGGACTTGTGAATTATTCTATTTTTCATCTCATTTTATTTTTTTTTACTTCAAACATTTTGAAGTTCTGTTATATAATTATGGATTTTTTCTCATTGTACCCCTATCATTTTTAAACTGATGTGTTTTGACATTCTATTTGGTGCATAAATATTTAGGATTGGTATATACTTTCAATGAATGGAAAAATTCTGTCATTGTAAACTGATTCTCTTTATCTCTGGTGTCATTCTTCCATCTGAAATCCAGTTTTATATTTTGTGGGACATGTCTTTACCTTTTCTTTTTATTTTGACATATTTTGTTCTTTGTCTTTAAATCTGTTTTAGTAGAATAATTTTCTTTATTAAATATTCAACCTGATACTCTGCTTAATTGTGTACTCAGACTATTTTGGTTTGAAATCATAATGGATATGTTCTCTACTTTTATTTGTTCATTCTTCCTTTCATTTGTTTTTCTGCCTTCTTTTGGGTTGATTGTGTGTGTGTGTGTGTGTGTGTGTGAGAGAGAGAGAGAGAGAGAGAGAGAGAGAGAGAGAGAGAGATTCCATTTTATTGTATTTGTTGACTATATATGTATACACATGCATATCACTGTAAAACAGAAAAACTGATTTATTTATGGTTTAGTATGTCTTCAATTTTATCATAGTTTGCCTTTTAGTGATAGATCTTCACATATTATTTAAAGAGCTTTACAACAGCATACTTCCAATTTCTCTTTGTTATATTGTAATACATTTTATTTTGCTTTCATTATAAGCCTACATATTTACTTTTTGCTTTAAAATGAATGAATTTAAGAGAAGACAGAAGAAAAATTATATTTACCCACACACTTATCATTTTCAGAGTCCTTTATCCTTTGTATAGACCCTAATTTTGTGCTTATTCTTGAAAGATGTCCTTTAATATTTCTTGTAGTCATCTATGCTGGTAGTTAATTCCTTAACTTATTTCTTCATATCTCTTTATTTTACCCAAATTTGGGGGATATAGATGAGGCAGTGAGCAGTGGAAAATTTATAGATCTGAATGAGAAATTTAAAAAGAAGAAAGACATTTTTATAGTATATAGCAATCTAAATCTCTAAAAATCAACTGACTAGAACAAAAGATCAGGACAAAAGCACATGAAATATGTAACAGAAAAATAATATACACAAGCAACAAAACAAAACCTTATTTCTTTGAAAATATAAATTAAATTGACAAAATTTAACTACACTGGTCAATAAAAAATACAGTAAAATACTGGTTACCAAAATCAGAAATAAAATATGGAACATCACATAAATCTTATAAAAAAGGTTGATAACTATTAGATACACCACTAATTAAACAAGTTAATGGACAAAAATTAATTTAAAGTGGATCTAGAACTAAATTTAAGAAATAAAACCTTTTTGGAAGAAACATAGGAGTAAATCTTTATAATATTTGATGAGGTAATGGTTTTCTGGGTGAGGCATCAAAAGTAGAAACAACAAAAAGAAAAAAAGCAGTAAATTGGGCTATATATGAAATAAATATTTTTGTGCTAAAAACTGATGAAAACCAAAGAAAAATACAAACATAAAAGAAAAGAAAATATTTGTAAATCAAATATATGATAAGGAAATAATGTCAGAATAAAGAACACTAATAAGGGGCTGGGGGTGTGACTCAGTGGTAGCATGCTCACCTAGCATGTGTGAGGCCCTGGGTTTGATTCTCAACACCACATAAAAATAAAGGTATTGTGTCTACCCACTACTAAAAAATTTACAAAAAGAACACTAATAAGTCCATAATACAAAGACAATGCAATTGTAAAATGGACAAAAAGTTTGTATACACATTTCTCCAAAAAAGATATATTAATGGGCAAAAAACACATGAAAAGACTTTCAACATTGTTAACAACTAGGGAAATGCAAATCTAAACCACAGTGAAATACAGGCTTACACCCACTAAGATGGTTATAATAAAAAAGGATAGGGAACAAAAAGTGTTGCCAAGGATATGAGGAAATTGAAACCATTATACATATTTGACTTCTGCAAATGTAAAACAGTGCAGTCACTTTGGAAGCACTTTGGCAGTTCCTCAAAATATTAAAGATTGAGTTACCATATGACCCTGTAATTCCAATCCTAGGTACATACTCAAGAGAAATAAAAACACATATCCACACAAAATGTCATTTACCAATATTCATCAGTATTACTCATAATAGTGAAAAAGTGGAGACAACCCAAATGTCCATCAACTGATAAATAAAGGTGTTATATATACAAAATGATATATTATTTTTTAATAAAATTGAATGAAACAATAATGCATGCTGCATATGGATAAACTTTGTTTTCTACAATTCCCTTTTTGTAACATGTACAAAATAGGCAAATATATAAAGAGAGAACTGAGCTTAGTGGATGCCTCAAGATACAGTAAGGGGGTGGAATTAGATGGGTATGGGGTCCCTTTCTTGGGTTAATAAAATTTTTCTAAGCTTAGATTATGATAATATTTACATAATGTTATGCATATAAAAATGAGTGCACACTTTAAATGGGTGGGTTTCATGGTGTGTGAATCTTAGTTTAGTAAAGCTGTATCTTGGATAGGAGAAAATAAGAGAAAAGCTGATAAAACATTTTTCAGAGGCACTTTTGTGAAAAGAGAAGCCATGGGGAGCCATAATAAAACAGGTTTTTAAAGTCTTTATTTCACCTTAATTTTTGAACTATTGTTGTCAAATATGGAATTTTAGATTAAAAGTTTTGCTCATCAAAAATGATGTACATCTCTCCTTCACTTTCAATATCTCTATAAAATTTATATAAAATTTACTACCATTTTTGACCTTGTTATTTTTTATAATATGTATTTAGTTTTTCTGGGTTAATTCAACTTGATTTAATTAATTTGGTTTAATCAATTATAAATTGCCTTTTGTTTTCTTCATGTTTTTCTCTTGTGGGGCTCATTAAACTTCTTGGATCTGTGGCCTTAATGGTTTTCATCAAGTATGGAAAAATTCTGGTCATATTTCTTCAATTTTTTAAAATTCCTTACCTCTCTCTTTCTGTACCCAAATTATAGTTATGTTATACTGCTTGAATATGTTCTAGAATTCTAATTAATGTTCTATTTATTTCTCGGTCTCTCCCGCCCTTTTTTGTTTTAAACAGTTTCTATTGCTTGCTCTTCAAGAAGTTCACTAATCTTGTGAGTCTTTAGCCTCCTTTTCTTTCTATCATGTCTATTTATCATTGTAGACATTTTTTTCATGTCATGAAATTCTTTACATTTTTCAAGTCTAGACTTACATGTTCAATTTTTGATCCACATTCTTACATATACAGAATAATTATGGTTTCTGTTATAACATTCTTTCTACTAATTCTTCAATCTGTATCATTTCTAAGTCTATTTCTATTGATTTTTCCCTTGTGGATTCTATTTTTCTCCTTCTTTGTATGCATAATTTTTGATATATAAAATACATTGTGAATTTTATTAGCTAAATATCAGACTTTCAAAAATTTACTTACATATTCTTTAATCTTTTTGTGGTATGTAGGTATGTTACTTGGAAATACTTTTTTTTTTCTATAAAGCATTGATTTCATGATTTTTTAAAGCAAAATCAAAGAAGCTTTTAATCTAGGTATAATTGCGCCCCTCTCTAAAACAATACCTAGTATTCATGAATTATATTTTCACTCTGGCTCACAGAAACACAAATGTTATTGTTGTAAGAACACTAACATGAGAGTTACATTCTCAAAATTTTATTTGTACACTATTGTTAATTATAGGTACAATTTTGTACAGCAGATTTCTAGGGCTTAATATCCATATTCCTTGACTGAAATTTTATGCCTGTTGATTAGTAGTGATTCCCATTTCTTTTACCCCAGTCCCTGGCAACTACCATTCCAGTATATTTTTATTAAATTAACAGTGTTAAATAGTACACATTTACTATGTATACCACATTGTTTGGAAGTATATATATACATCATGAAGCTACAAACTAGATAATTAACATGTTTTCCTTCACATAGTTATAATTTTTATGTTGAAAACAATATCCATTCTATCATCATTTTTCAAGAGCAAAAGAACAACAATCTCATAGAAGTAGAGAATAGGATGGTGGTTACCAAAGTCTGGGGTGGCTCAGAGATTTGGTGGAGATGTTGGTTATAGGTTACAAATTTTCATTTAGAGGAAGAATAAATTCAAGAGATTGAGTGTACTAATGGTGACTATATTTAGCAATATATTTTATTTCATTCCACCCTCAGATTCCATAGACTTAAATACTTTTGATACCTCATATCTTAGTCATCAGTGTTATAAAGAAACACCACATGCTTGGTAGTGTGTAAATATCAGAAATTTGTTTTTAAAGTTCTGGAGACCTGGAAGTCCAAGATCCAAGCGACGATAGATTTAGTGTCAGGAGAGGCTGTTCTCTCCTTCTAAGATGGTGCCTTTATGGTACTTCCTCTGAAGTAGTGAATGCTCTGTTCTCACAGGGCAAAAGGAACCGATGGGCAAAAATGTGCCAATTATGTCTCTAATGCTCTTTCATAGGGGACTAATTCCACCTATGAGGGAAACCCTTTTATGGCCCAGTCATCTGCTGAATGTCCCACATCTTCAGACTCTGCTAATGTGGGCATTAAGTTTCACCATAAATTTTTCAAGCAATACAAATATTCAAATATAGCATCATATTTATTATTTCATATTTGTTTTTCAGTAGCTAGCTTATTTCACTTAGTGCATGGCTTTCAAGTTTGTCCAATTTATCAGAGACAGCTATATTTATTCATTTGTAAAGCAGAATGGTATGAATACACCATATTTTATTTACTCAGTTATCACAGCTACTATGGAAAGCAATATGACAGTTCCTCAAAAAATCAAAACAATTGAAAAGAATCGAAATCAGGTTCCCAAAAATATGTTACCAGTTTTATGTTCATTGCAGTACTATTCACAATAGCTAAGATAAGTCAGCAATTTTTACTTCTTTTTAGTTATACCTGACAGTAGAATGTATTTTGATGTACTGTGCATACATGGAGTATAACTTCCCATATTTGTGGTTGTACATAATGTGGAGTTACACCGGTAGTGCATTCATACATGAACGTAGGAAAGCTCCATTCTACTGTGCTTCCCATTCCCATGCCCTCTCCCTTCCCCCGACTTCGCCCTATCCAATCTGGTGAACCTCAACTCCTCCATTCCATGATTCTGCCTATTACTGGTCAGCATCTGCCCATCAGAGAGAACATTTGGCCTTTAGTTTTTTGGAATTGGTTTATTTCACTTAGCATGATGGTCTCCAGTTCCCTGCATTTACCAACAAATGCCATAATTTTATTCTGAGTAATAATCCATTATATATATATGTACCATATGTACCATATTTTCTTTATCCATTTATCTGATGATTGGATAAACACACCTAGGTGGCAAATTGATGTGGCCACATCACTATAGCATGCTGATTTTAACTCCTTTGGGTATATGCTGAGGAGTGGGAAAGCTGGATCAAATGGTGGATTCATTCCTAGTTGTTTGAAGAATCTCCATATTGCTTTCCAGAATGGTTGCACCAATTTGCAGTCCCACTAGCAATGTATGAGTGCACCTTTCTCCCCACATTCTGACCAACATTTATTGTTATTAGTATCTTAACAATTGTCATTCTGACTAGAGTGAAATGAAATATCAGTGTACATTTAATTGGCATTTCTCTAATTGATAGTGATGTTGAACATTTTTTCATTTGTTTGTTGACCATGGATATTTCTTTTTT
>JAJEJO010001769.1:279346-296263 GCA_020662805.1 Glaucomys volans
TGGTTGTACACAAAGTAGAGTCACCCCATCTGTGCATTCATACATGTACACAGGGCAATGATGTCTGTCACACATACTGTTATTATTCTTACCCCTGCACCTCGACCCTACCCCTCCCTTCCCTCTATGCTATCTATCCTTCCTCCATTCTTGCCATCCTTCCACCCCACATTATGCATCATCATTTACTTATCGGAGAGATCATTCGGCCTTTGGACTTTTGGGATTGGCTAATCTCACTTAGCATAACAGTCTCCTCCAACATCATCCATTTGCCTACAAATGCCATGATTTTATTCTTCTTTATGGCTGAGTAATATTCCATTGTGTATATACACCACAGTTTCTTTATTCATTCATCTATTTAAGGGCATCTAGGTTGATTCCACAATCTAGCTATTGTGAATTGAGCAGCTATGAACATTGATGTGGCTGCATCACTGTAGTAATCTGATTTTAAGTCCTTTGGGTGTAGGCCAAGGAGTGGGATAGCTGGGTCAAATGGTGGATCCATTCCAAGTTTTCTAAGGAATCTCCACACTGCTTTCCAGAGATGTTCTAAATTTTGGCCATGTTTCTTCTTGCCCTGCAAAGCTAGAAATTCCCATTTTGAATTAGGATCAATTTGAATTTGTTTTTGTCATTGAATTGAGGAAGTAGAAATAACAATAGTAGTAGTAGTTGTAATAATAATAATAGTAAATCTTCGTTAAAACAGACTTCATTTTTTCTGGGCTTTTATTATTTCTTTTATGTTTATACAAACACATTACTTTTTTTTATGGGAGAATTTTTTTATTTGTTCTTTTTAGATATACATGAAAATACAATGTATTTTGACATATTATACATGCCAATTACTTCTTTTACTTCACTGTTTGATATAAAGCATCAAACATCTCTATTCTTCATGTCTTCACAGAGTATGCTTGATTCCCATTAATAGTTTTCACCTTTAACAATACATCGAGGTAAAGGAGGGAGGGTCTAACATGATTCATTCCATCACTTATCTCTCAAGGAGAGCTAATCTACAAATTTAACTTCTAAAATCCTCTAAATTGATTTTATTTAACTCATATTTGCTGCATTATTTGTAGTTTTAAAACCTCTCACTTTGTTTTAGAGTTCATGTGTGAAAAAAAGGGAGTTGGATTAAAGCATTTAAGTGTTGAAAGAAAAAGTCCAACAATGAAGAGTTCTTTAGACAGCAAAATTATCCTTCAGAAATGAAGAAGAAATAATCTTCAATGATTCCTGCATTACATCTAGTGCTAGTTTTTTTCTGTGACCAAAATACCCGAGGAAACTTACAGGAGCAAAAGTATATTTTGGACTTATGGTTTTAGAAGTTCTGTCTATGGCTGGCCACCTTCATTGCTTTGGGTCTGAGATGAGGCAGAACATAGTGGGGAAGGGGTGTAGTGGAGGGAAGCTATTCAGCTTATGGCAACCAAGAAGCAGAGAGAGACATCAAGGAGGGATGAGATATAGTCCAAGGTCACACTTGTAGTGACATATTTCCTCTGGCCACTTCCTACCTGACTATCATTACCACCTGCTATTCCATTCAACTTATTAACACATTAAATGGATTTATCCATTGATGAAGTTATAGCTCCCTGATGCAAATATTACCTAAAAGCCCACTTCTCAATCTAGCTATATTGGAGAGCATGCTTTCAAAACATGAGGTTTTCTTTCGGGGGGGGCATGAAAGATCTAAATCATAATATGTAAAACAGAATAGTTTTAATTAGAAGATGGAGATAAATTAGTTAAAATGTATGGTGTAAGTTCTAGGAGTTATTTAAAGAAACAATTAAAATGTCCAGAGGGGAGAAAATAGAATTGTTTAAGAAACTCAATTAAACCAGATAAGCAGAAAAACCAAGCTTCTGTCAATAAATAGACAGCTATCATAGACATAGCTGATATGAATCTAAATATATCAATATCTACTTTCAAAGTCAATGCTGTAAACGTGCCAATTAAAAGACAGAGATTTTCAGTCCATAAAAATACATTGCCTAACTTAATACTGTCCACAAAAAGCCCAATTTCAGTATCTGATTCTGATAGCTTTAAAGTAAAGGAATGAGAAAGATATCACATGGAGCTCTATTAGCTTCAAGAATATTTCAGAAGAAGGAAACACTTAAAATTAATAACTTAAGGTAACACACCTGAGAACCCAGGAGGAAAAAGACTGATTTACATTCTAAGTAAGTGGAATCAAAGAAAAAATAAATTGATGAAATTCAAAGCAAAAAAAAAAAGAAAATTAATAAAAGCAAACCATATTTCTTTGAGAACATCAATAAAATTGATAACTTCTAACCAAGTGAATACAGAAAAAGAAAAGTCACAAAATACCAATATCAGAAATGAAATAGGACTCGTAATTATGAATACCATGGACATTATAAGGATGCAAACGTATTACTGTGAATCATTTTAAATTCAAATTTTATGAAAGATAAAATAAATCAATCCTTGAAAGGTAAAAACTACCAAAACTCACAAAAAGAGAAATGACTTTATATCTAGGAAAGAAATCGAGTAAGTAACTAAGAGCTTTCCAAAAGAGAAATTATCAGTCCAACATACTTTACTGGTGAATTCTTCTAGGTATTAAATAAAGAATTCTTACCAATTTATCACATATCTTCCAAAATTAATAGATGCTGTGGTAACACTTACTAACTGATTATATGAGACTTCCATTACCCTAATACAAAAATTAGATAAAAGTATTATAATAGGAATACTTCAGAACAATTTTTCTTAGGAAACCTAGTTAGGCAGGTTTGGTTCAGCATTCTAAAATCAATCAATATAACCAACAACATCACATGTTAAAGAAGAAAAATTTATTATTATATCAACTGATGAAGAAAAAGCATTTCACAAAATTACCAACCATTACAATAAAATTTCCATAAAAGTACTTAAATTTAAAAAATATAAAGAATGGTCAAAGCTTCAATAGGAAAACAATCAACCAAATAAAAATTGACAAAAATTTGAGCAGAGAACTCTCAAAAGAAGATTTACAGATGACAAGTATATGAAAAGATATCCAGCAGCATTTTTCATTAGGAAATTCAATGAAATCAAAGAGCAACAATATTAAGGCACTATTTTATAACTATTAGGACATCTAAAATCCAAAACTTGCTACAGAGAATGCGAAATAACAGGAACTCTCTTGGGAGTTGTCAAGTGGTATTGCCAATTTGGAAAGAAGATCAAAAACCAAAACATTGCCTCACTGTAAAATCCAGCACTCATGTAGTAGGTATTCACTCAAGTGATATGAAAAAATTACATCCACAGAAAAATTCACATTCTAATCTTTGTGGAGTTTTATTCATAATCATCAAACCCCAAAAGCAACCAAAGTGTCCTTCTTTAGAATAGACATACTATGATAGAATCATGCAACAGAAGAGCGTTTGGTAATAAAAGCAAATGAATTCCAAGCCAAAGGAAGATATGGACAATTATTAAATGTGTGTGTCATTAAACAAAAGGAAATGTTCAGTATTCTATGTACTGTTGGAAATTATATGATTTCAATTATATTCCTTTTCAGAAAAGGTTAACATATCAGTTGTTGATAGGATTTTTGGAGTAGGATGAGGTTGTAAGGGCTGAATAGGTGAAACATGAATTTTTTGGACTGTTAGTCTATATAATATTACAGTCCCTTGTTAAAACCCATAGAACTTTATAATAAAAAGAATAAACTTTAATATTTAAAATTTAAAAATATCATTTAAGATGTCAAGGAATCCCAGGATGGAAATCAGAATGTGACAACAGGATCTAAGCATAGTACAAATATGGGGAACAACCTCATGGAATGGATCAGGGGAATAAGTGGTCATTCTATCTTTGGGAATGGGTGGAATCTGTGAGACTAAAGATCAGAGAACCATACTAAAACTGTGCTCAAAATGATAAAGCCCCTGACCCAACCCCATAGGAGGAAGATGATAAAAAATTCTAAGACCATTGTATATGCATTCTGGAGTCAAACAAACAGATTGATGACCAGTGGTGGGAGTCAGGTTTCTCCCAGGTGGAATGGGAATTTATTGATAACCAGGGAAGAATGTTGGAAGGATCTCTATGATAATGCATTAGCATTGGGGACATCATTATGTACTCTTACTTAGCTGACTATTGATACAAATATTTATAAATAGAACTATGTATACATGGTGTGGTGTACATGGGTTAGTATGCACATGTATTTACTTGCATGTCAGTGGAGAGCATCTAGAAGAGGCATTCCAGTGGCAATGAGCATACCTAACATGCAGGTCTTGATTAGTTATACTATTCTCCAAGAAAAGGAAGAACTTCTTGGAGAATGACTGATTGGGACAGGAAATTTACGAGAATTACCTAGAGCATCTTACAGCACTGGAAAGTCAGTACTCACACATACAGATATCTTATGTTGGAGATCTGTCAAGGAGAAGCAAGAACCAATGGAAAGAACACCCCATGACTCAAAGCTGGAACAGTTTGAGAAGAAAAAGAGATGTTTATATTGAATTATAACTCAAAGTATGAATAGCCACAAGTCTATACTGATAAGAATAAATAATTGAATGCATGAATGAATGAATGAATGAATAAATAAATAGCACTGGGAACCATTCTCTCTTGAAGAGAATTTTGAATAATTTATGTACATAATGCAATTTCAGGAAAAAGGAGTTTTGCTCCCCACTCCTCAAGTGTAAACTGTACATAATGAATTCATTTTAAAAAGTATAGTGCACTAAAAGAGAAAAAAATAACACTACAATGGAGACTCTTGCCAAACACTACTTTAGTCATGTCATCAGCCTAATACCATTAGTAGTAAGTCATATTGATAGAATGTTCTTTTGATATGATGCAACGAAACTAATACCCTGTACAATTGTGGACATCTCCAAAATGCATAACTCCAGTCTAAACATGAGGAAAACACCAGAAAAATCCCAATTGCAGGAGAGTCTATAGAATATTTGACCATTCCTCCACAAATATATCAAGATTATAGAAAAAAAGGTTATTAAGTTCTACAATACTGTAACAATCAAGGCTAAAGACACACAACAACTAAATATAATGTGGTATCACAGTTGTTCCTGTAACACAAAAGAGATATTAGGTGAAAATGAAGGAAGTATGAAGAATCAACTTTACTTCATAACAGTGTATCTGTGTTTGTTCACTAACAAATATAGCATACTAATAAGATGTTAATAAAAAAGAAAATATAGTTCAGATATGGCAATACTGTGTATAATCTTAACAAGTTTTTGAAATTTAAAACTACTCAAAAATAAAAATTTTACTTTAAAAAAAAAAGAAACAAAACAAAAAACATTTTCTGGGTCATATCAACCAGGTATTAAGGAGCCAAATGCAAACATTTAGGAAAAGATTCCTAAAGGAAACCGCAATCTTTGAGGAAGACTAGCTGTTACCAGGGAAGCACATGTTGGCAAGGCACAGGGAGGATGCCGTCTGATCTCTCTTTATCCACTTTGTTCCTGCAATCATATCATCAATTAATTTCTCTAGTCTGGAACAGTCCTATAAGTATGTCCATCTCCAGTATCTCTCAAAATAAAAATGTATGTACTTATATAATCTTCTTTCTGAAACTGCTGCTCAACTCCCTTTTTTGGAATTTCACAGCAAGTCTCAAAAGTTGTCTGTAGTAGTACTTGTCTCCACTTTCTCCTTCTCAGATCACACCCAGACTATTTCACCCTCGGCATGCCACTAAAAATACTGTTGTCAATCATGTCAGTGACTTTCAAATTACCCAATTAAAGGTTATTTACCAAGTTAATCATAGTCAAATTCAGAGCAGCATTTGACACAATCAACTCTCCTGTCTTCTTGAACACTTTGCTAGGGTTTCATTTATCATACTTAGCTTATTCTTTTCTTACCTTGCTGGATATTCCACTTGAGACTTTTTTTCCTATTTCTCCTTTCCTAAGAGCTAAGGCTCTAAATCTTGTAGTATATGAAGGCTCTATCCACTGTCCACTGTTCTTCATTATGTACTGTTTATCTTAGATTATAGAGCAGTGACTAGAAGTCCATCTTTACAAAAGTGACTTCTAAATATGAATTCCTAGATCTACCTTCTTCACTGGGTTAAGATCCTGCATATTCCATACATGTTCAATATCTCTATTCAACTAATAAACATTTGTAATTCAACATACCCAAATAGAACTCTATTTACATTCCGTTGACTGACTTCTCTCTGCTTTTTCCCACCTCATAAATGGTATAAACTCTATCCCAGTGTTCAAATAAACAAAAAATAAAGTTTAAAATAGTTCTAAATAATAGCCACATTATTCTAATTTTATTTTAGAAATTGATCATGTTTGTATCTGATCATGTTTGTATCATGATCATCACTCCCAAGGGACACTGTAAATGCCATTTAGCTACACTTAACTAGTTATCACACTTCTCCATGTATCAATGTTCCATGGTATTTAAATAAAATTTTGTCAAAGACCCCTTCACCATATATATATTTCCCTATGGATTCTGAAAATCTGTGTAGAAATGTTATGCTCATTTTTTCTTTTCCTACTTATTTTGTATACCTAATAGACTCTAAAACTCATTTAGAGTTCAAAATGTTTTCTTTTCACAGTTGTTATTTTCTTTGACATATGCCACTGTGATATGGGAATAATCCCTTTTTCATGCTTGTTTTAAAAATTAAATTTATACAAAACTTGTACACACATATAAATTTTTAGCAAATTTAAAGGCAATGGGAGAAAAATTTAAACGGAGCACAAGAAGATTATTAGACCATGCAGTTGTTCAGTATCCTTGTTGAGTATTCTCAGTACTCCAGTCTTCATGGTTATATTTTTGTCTATCCCCCACTTGCTGCCAGGCTGCCTAGTCCTTTGTCTTCTCTCATGTCTTTATCCTTACTCTTACCTTCCTGTTAATTTGTTATGCTGTCCAGCTTACACAAATTTATTTTACTGACTCTTTCCAAACTATGTACCAGTTCAGTGGAAGGAGGCAAGAGAAAGAGAGTACTCTTGTATCTTTCACATTCAAAGTGGTCTATCAAAGTGTTTTACATTATAAAAGCCACTTACTCCAGAGAAAAAACATTTATAATTATTTAGGCATAAAAGCAAGCTTTTTTTTTTTTTTATCTTGGACGCACAGATATCTATTCATAGCATTCTCTCTTAACAGTTACCCTTTGATTATGGAATGAATTTCCTGTTTCTTAAAAAAAGAAATCTGATCCTAATAATTAGTTCTCAGTCTTACCTTGTTTTAAATGCCCTTGTACATTTCATGTTATAGTCAAATTGGTAAACTTCTCCTTCTTTATCCATTTGGCTTGTAATATCCTTCCATAGTTCACTTATCTGAAAAATTCAGGTTTTGAAATAAAACATTTTTATTATCCTTTTTAGCCCCAAGTAGAAATAAGCATTCCCTACTGTTTCAAACTGTTTGTTTATATCATCAAAGTGGACTATAGTCACTGATTTAAGAGTCTCATTTTCCTCACTAGATTGTGTATCTCTAGAAGATATTTCTTCTCTCCACCCCAGCCCCAAGGAGTTCTGAATATACTCCTTGTGTGTGTTTAAGTGTTAATTTTGGCTCTGTAATTTTTTATTAATTCCATGCTTATTTTAAGTGTTAATACCATGGATTCAAGATGATCTTTACTAATGCCTTTCGGATCTCTCTCCTTGACACAAACATCTTCACAACTTCAAGTAGCAGTCCAGTCTGGGAGGGATCTAGGTTCAGGTTTCATCCATGCTTCTTAATAAACCTATGTCTTTAGGTGAGTTACTCATTCTTTCTACCCCTAAATTTCTTCTCTGCTCAATGGGTATCATAATAGTACAAGCATTATAGCTTCTTAAAAATATGTTTAGCATTATCTACCCAATTAATTATTCTTTTGTTTTTCAGAAAGGTCTGATCAAAAGTGGTCCTTAGGAAAAAAAAAGAAATCTGCATTAATGAAAAGTTCTTAAAATAGAGCACAATTCTGGGTACCAAACCAATCACCCTAAATGCAATGTCTATTTTCCAGCTCTTTACTTTCCCCAAACAGATAATCTCCAAAACCATAATTAACAGATATTTCTTCCTTGAACACTACACTATTTTTTTCAGATAAAGCAATCAGAATTTTCACCCTTGCCTTCATGTTTTGACTTCTGAACAAGTGCTGTGAGAAAAATTTAAAGTGTGTTCTGTTTCAGGGCTGGAATGGCACCTGTGTGACTTATGAACCATCACATTTGTTTTTTAGTTATTGATGAAAGTAATGTCAAATCTAAAAGCTTTAGAATGTTTGCAGGAAAATGTATGTGGGTTGTTATGGTGTGGTGTTTTTAGGAGTTTCCAAAACACTGTGATGTTGGTCATGGATTAGATTTTGCAAGTTGTTTATTTTCTAACATTTTAGTCATCTCTCTTTAGGCCACAAATGGATGTTTATTTTTTAAAACATATTTTTATGTAACTTGAAATATTTATTTCTATAATGAGAAACAATAGATTTAAAATTCAATATTCTGTCTCTTAAAGCTATTTTTGTTCTCAGATTTTCTGATAGGATATGTTTGCATCTGTCACAAAATGTGTTCTATCTTTTTCATTTTCTGAAGGAAAATTGTTAAATTATTTCAAGCTGCTCAGTAATTAAAAATAATTTGTTTACCAATTTGGGCACAGTTGATTCAGCTCAGAGCTTTACTGAAATCAAATAATATAAACCACCTAACAGGTTTTCAGCAAAAGGAATAGAAAGGAAAATCAGACTAAATTTTTTAAAAATTTGGAAATTCTAGTTTTGCTTCAGGATGCTAAGAGAGTTGCTTAATAAAACAATGCTAGATTGATTTAAAGATTGAAATTAGTATTTGAGGTATTAATATGTATGTGAAATATTAAGATTCTGTATTAAATATGAAAGAACGTCTTCCAAGGAAATATTTGGGCCCAGACCTACTCTCTCTAGCAAGTCTCTCAGACATTAGAATATTCTGCCTTATAACAGTATCTCTACTTGGGGACCTTTCTCCACGTGAGAAGTTCATTTTAATAGTATTAATTATGTTGGGTGCCTTGGCCTGGCAGTATCAATTTGATTTCTGCAGGGGCTGGAGCCTGAGTAACTTAGGTTAGCCATATATTCAGCCATCCTTAAGTGATCAACCTCTCTTCCATAAAACCCTGGACACCAAGGTGTGAGTGAGCTCCCCTGATTGGAAATACCTCATGCACATTGTCACCCATCACTACTGGAAAAGTAAGTGCTGTCTGCTTGAGTTCACCGGGAAAGAACAACTGGAAGCTTGCACCTGCTGTCTCCTGGTCTCTCTGCATGAATCTTTGCTCACTTTAGTGGATATCTTTTTGCTAAAATAATACACTTTTATTGGTTCTTTTTAGTTATATATGGCATGGAATCCATTTTAATGTAATTACAAAATCGTGGAACATATATTGTCTAAAACATTTTTAAAATTTTTTGTTTTAATTAATTATACATTACAGTAGAATGCACTTTGATACATCACATATAATGGAGTATAATTATACATGATGTATAATCCCACTGGTTGCACAGTTATATATGCACATTCATTAATGTCTGATTCAACATGTTTTTGAAACCTGAATTCTTCTAGAGAATTATCAAAACTTAAGGTTATCTTCGGGACAGTTTTGAATATGTATTCTCTAGTAGCCAGCAGTCACTCTTCCTTTTACAAACTCTGTTTTTAATTTTTTCAAGAATTTTCTTATGTTTTTTAAGATGTTCACTGAGGATTCAATTTTGTAACCCTAGCACCTGACATAAACAAAATATTCTCCAAGTATTTATTGGGAGGCTGAGGATGTAGATTTGTGGTGGAGCATCTGCTTACCAAGGTCAGGTTCCTGGGTTTAATCCTCAGCACCATGAAAAAAAAAGTGTTTATTCAATGAATCGATGACAAGCTTATCCATCTTCTTCATTCTATTGTTTCCTTTCTGTGTTAACAACGTTCAGACGCTGTCATCTTTACCACGGTCCCATGTCAGCTACTTACCCACTTTTCTCCTTCCCTTTAGATCAAAATTCCTCAGAAGAATTGTCCTTACATATGCTCCCAAACCCAATTCAATCAATCTTCTTTTGTGTCTATCAATAGCTTGGTTATCAATAATCTTCACATCATTAAATCAAACAATAAATTCCCAGGTAGCATATTACTTGACCTATCAGTGGTGCCTGACAGAGTTAATCATTTCCTCATTCTTCAAAGACTTTCTTCCTACTTTTCTTATAGGAAACTGCAAGTCCTGGTCTTCTACCTACCTTTGGCTGATACTTCTTGTAATCTTTTATTAGTATTTTCCCTATTATCTTATTCTCTAAATATTGGAGTACATCAGACTTAGGTCTTGGAACTCTTGTTTATTTAAAAATATGTACCTATCCACAGTGATCTCATTCATTTTTAAAATCCTTCATTACTATATCTATGCTGATTATGAAAAACTTTTTATCTTCTCATCTCTCTATCCTAAATTCCAGACTAATATATCTAACCAGTTACTTAAAAACTACACTTGGATATCTGATAGGCAAGCCAAACTTAAAATCAAATTTAAACATCCAAATGTTTAGTGTATAAAGCTGAGATCCTTATATATTGCCCCACATTTTCTTCTTCAAATGACTCCTCCATCTCAATAGTAACTATAAACTTTCTCAGGTTCAAAGTCATGAAGCCTTCTTCAATCCTTCTCTTCATCCTTTCCCCTTATCCAACACATCAGGAAATCCTGTAAGTTCAGATTCAAATATCTAGAAATGTGGCACTTCTCCCCATCCCAAAAGCAACTCTTGTAGTCCTAGACTAAGGCAATGTTATCCCACCTGCATCATTACTTTTAACCCCTCATTGTCTTCCCTTCTTCCTCCTTCCCTTCTGTATATTCCCTTGTTAACACAGCAATCAGAATGATATTGAGATAAGGTAAATGGGTCATGTTTTTCCTCTTCAGAAGCCTCCAATGGTTTAAGGCCTCACTCAGAATTAAAGACAAAGGATTTCCAAAGGCCTGTAAGGTCCCAGGCAACCTGTCCCATACCATCCTGCATTAGTTATTTGGTATTGCCTTGTCCTTTTGTCTCTCTTTTCCTTGTTCCCATCACACAGTCTGTTGTCAAGCAATCCAGGGACACTTCCTCAGATCTTTTTAGTTACTACTTTTTCCCCATAATGTGGTTCCTCAAGTTTTCTGAATGCATGTTCTTTCAGGTCCATAGGCCTTACTCAGATGTCACCTTAGTGAGTCTTCTTGCCACTCCAACCAAACAGCCCCCCTCTGCTCCACCAATATCTCAGTGCTCAACTATGACATTTATCACCATCTAACATATGATGAATAATATAACTCATAATTTCTAGTGTATATCTTTTTTCTCCACACTAGGATATAGGCTCTAGTGGCAGGATCTATATCTTTAGTATCTAGAACAAAGCCTAGTACATAGAGGTCATCTAGTAGGTTATTACCAAGTAATTTCTGTGTAATTTGTTTAAGAAAGTAAGAATAAAGTTTTTACCAGTGAGGAGTTGAATAAACATAAAGTAAAAAACACCATAAAAATGTGAAATACACATGGTGTTACAATTCCCAAACTACATTAGCCAGGAGAGTTATTCACTCAAGCATTTTTAGTCTATAAAATTATACTTCTCTACTTGAGTGATTGATAGAATAATACAATTTCTAAAATTTATGTGCTGATCAAATGGGATAATTTATTTAAAAAATTCTTGGTATTACGGTAGACATTCAATAATCTTTCTCAGTATCCTTGAATTGAATTGGAATTGGTATGTGTGTCAGAAAAGTTTACAAAGCAGTGACAACTAATGTGATGGTAACTTGCACCTCAAGATACCATTAATCTGAAATGAGTATAGTAGCTTTGTAAAAATCAGAGAAATGTCAAGACCTCTTTTAAAAACTTCATTTTCAGGATAGACAAAATTAAGAAGGTAAGGATTTGTGACAAATTGGATAAACAACCCAAGCCTCCTGAATCCTCATGTAGTTCCCTGCAGTCACAGTAAAAATAAAAAGACAGAAACATGCATTTTTTCACCAGCATCCACAGTAAAGTATGCTGTTCCCAGAAGTCTTAAAGGTGTGGAGTCATCATTACTGATACCAAGGCTACTAAGTGGCCGTAGCGCACCTTTTGAAGACCTGAGGGTAAGAAATAGTCTGTGACACAGATACTTCCATTTTCCTCCATTTTTTTTTTTTTTAAATTTGGACAGACTTATGTGACTGTCGGTGAAAAATTCACTTGGCATTCAGTCTTTGATACTCGAGGTAGAAACCCTAGCAGAGCATTAACTCAACAGGTTTGTAGCTGAGATAATCATAAGTCTGAGAACACGCTGAGCCAGGAAGCTGAGAGAAAACCATTTCCAATTTCTGAGAGCTACATTTGTCTTATAATGACCACAGTTGTCTCAGTGTCATTTCGCTTAAAATACGGTTCCTTTGCTGAATGCGGTTGGGGGAGGTAGAGCCAGCTGCACGGACATGCCATCATCCCTGCCTTGCCAGCGTGCAGGCGGGTTAACTGGTCAGGCTGTTCCTTTGGATTTGGCTATTTTAAAATGGAAAGGAATAGAAGGTAACTATAGCCCTATTGCCAGCTGCCTTGGAAAAGGCACAGTCAATCTTCTCTTTTGTATTTAGCAGAAACACTAGCAGGGTCAACTCAAGGGTGGGATGACATATTGCTTAGATATAATCAGTTCTGAGCATTGTGTGAAATGTACACACTTTTCTTAAAATAAAAGTATTCAAAAAATCGTATTTGCTTCATCTCAGTGAAAGCTTATTCCTTTTCTGTGACAGTCATATCTACCTATTACTTATGTGAATATACATAACCACATTACTAAGGTCCTAAATTCTTCATTCACTTAAAATACAAGTTAGAAAGATAAAAAAATCTCCAACAAAGTGCATATTCTGGACCTTCTCTAATACCTATCCTGTGCTGTCAAATCCAAAATAGGACTATTATAGAAAAATTACATAAATATGGTACATAGCCAGAGTGAATTACTAATTTTCCAATGTGGATTCTTAGAAATTTTTTCCAATAGTTACTATGAAAAGAGAATCAATCTGCTCTATAATTTGGAATAAGGAATGGCCCTGGCCCTATGCTTTCAATTAACTAAGAGAAAACACTCACACATTTATGGAGAGAATCTGAAAGTGGAAGAATACATACATTTTGTACATTGCCTGCCAAGCTGTAATTTGACTTGTCTCTGTTTTTATTTCTTGGGATAATAAAAAATTATGGGGGATGAAAGATGATGATAATATATAGAAATAACCATGTTACTTCAGGTCTAGAAATGTGTTTTTCAATAGTTTGATATGATGTCCTTGTTTTTAGTTACACCTAATCCCAAATGAGAGACTTTTTCAGGTATTTATTTCAACTAATATTTGGCAGAAATTTATAAATATTCATTGTAAATGATGTATTGGATTTAAAATCCCAGCAGTTTAGACAATTGCTATTGAAAGTATATTACCATTTTATCCAGCCTGCCTCTGTTCTACTCTCTGTGGTCATTTGATAATTCCCATGATTGTTTTTAAGAGATACATTGAGTCTTTAGGGATGTGACTGCTCCAAGTTAAATTAGCATTTCTGTAAATATGCCAAGCAGTACTTTTACAAGATTTCATGCTGAATGTTACAACTTTTACTCTACTCAGAATTGCCACTGGGTGGCAGAAGGCAGGCTGTGAAAGAGAAGTGGCTCAGTAAAATCAGAAAAAGTAATGACTTGGGATTTATTTGCACAACCACTTACTGATTGCTTTCTATGTACTTCTGTGTGCAATAAAAACACCATTTTTGTTCTCTTGTTAAGAAAATTTCTATCCAATAACATGTCAAGCTGTCCAGGGAAAGATCATATTATATATAGATCCCAATTATGACCTACACTCGTCACGTGACCTATTTATAACCTGTAATTATTATCTGATATCATTAATTTCATTTCATAATCTGAAAATGGGTATAATTAAACTCTGAAGAGAAGGTAAATAATTAGTTATAATACATGTAAAAGTAATTGAAGCTTTTGTTTCCTTCCCTTCCAACAGAGTGCAGCTTATATATCTCAAAGCTCTTACCTGAAGTACCTAAAAATAGGGCAAAGTGGGTAGGAAGGCAAAGAAACAGACATCATTTCAATCACTCTCAAAAATTTCTTTAGGTGGAGAAAAGAACTTGAGAAATCATTTTCTCTCTGGAACCTGAAAAGATCTAATACCAATGATAAACAAGGTAATATGCAAAAATTTTTAATCAGATGACTGTGAGGCTTGGGTACAGGAATTTACCTTGATTTGAGTTAGAAATGGAAAGAACAATCTATTCCAATTCTTCAGGTTCTCCTTGCATGGCAAGTTCGCTCATGCAACTGCTGTTAGCTCATGCTTTAGAAATATATATTCCTCTTTTAAATTGATTTGAACCAGCAAATGATTTGTTAAATTATTTGAAATAGCTCAAGCAAGTGCTTCCATAAAGGAGAGTAGAATCTGTGCTCATAAGAGGGCTGTTACTGTAATTAATAAAGAGGCTTCATTCCACCAGAAAATACAGTTGTTTTTTTTTGTTCAGTGAGAATGTAGGAAGTGGAAGGAGGGCTCTCCCTTCATCTGTGGTCCCCTCTCAATTAAAACTCCACCTGCAAGGTCATCTCCACCTCTTTCTACAGATAATTGAAGTTCTTATGCATGTAAGGTGCAATAAAACCCCAACTGATTACTATCTTTCATGGTTCAGGTTTTTGTTTTTGCTTTTATTTTTACTTTAAATTAAATTTAGGTTAAATTTAAATTTTAGTTAAATTTAAGTTACTTTTAGGTTAGTTGCTAGTTCATACAGTTGTGTAGGAGCTTCAATCTAATGGCATTCTCTGTTTTGATTTAGTTTTTAGTAAGAAACCCTACAGATTTGCCTCTTGTTTCTCCATAGCTGTAAAATGGATGCGAAAGAGAGAATAGGGAAGAGCTACTGGGAACAGGCAAGGTTGGAAGACCTGAGCTTGGCCTAAGAATGGCTGAATCTTCTAGCCTCTTTCTTCTTGTTAGGAACTTCTGAATGAAGGGTGCTCTGAAATACTTGCTACGAACCTCAGTGATTCATGATAAATACTGTTATCTGTTGAGGAGGGGTCAATCTCTGGGCAAGACTAGTTCTGTCTTGAATTTTTAATTTGTAAATGTGTGGTAAGTAAAATCTGTAGAGTTCTATAACACAATTAATGGATAGATACTTGAATAGAAGACAAAGGGAAACAGGCACAAATAACACAGAGAAGAGATTCTCTTGAAACAGGAAAATAATGGTTTTATTCCTGTCCTTCAGTAGGAGAAGGACATTTATGAGGGAAGGGATTTACAAGGGCTTTACTGACAGAGGAATATCTGACGTCATGGATGACACTGAAATTGGGGAAAGAGGCAGAACTAAGAGTTACCTAGAGAAGGGAATCCAAGCCAATTGTCACATGAAGTTGGGGCACATGGACAGAAACACAGGGAACATAGGTTTGAGTAGAACTCAAGTAGACTTCCCAGATAACCTTTCAAGACAGGTATCTGACTGACCACATTGAAATTCATAAGCTATTGATAGAAGGTTTATAAAAAGGCCAGGACCAGATTAAGAGGATTGCAGGGTGAATCTGTACACATTATTCTCTTTGATGTAATAGGTAAAGGTTCCTATCACTTGCAGGAAGAAAGGTCCACCGTAAGCTCTTCACATCTTACTTAGAACAATGTTCTATGGGTTTGCTCTTGAATGTTACCAAATCTTACCATTTTTTGGCATCCACTTGGTCTTTAAATATAAATAATTACCTTCGACTCTCTTGACATCTTTTGTGGAGAGTCCAGTAAAATCTTGCATGGGTCTAGGAAACATAATTTGATCCAGTGTTTTGCTTCACTAAATTGAAATTTTACATTCTATGGATATTCTCTTTTCCCTGTTCTTTATATCCTAAACACAGAAAATCTCCCCTTGCTTCAGACCCCAGGGTCACTGAATTGGCTGAATCAGACACAATGTTTTAAGTAAATAAATTAAAGAATATTGTATGTTGTTACTCATGCGTGGCATATAAATATTCAAACTCACAGGAGCAGGGAGTACAATGGGAGTGTATAGGAGTGGAGGGGATATGAAATGCGCAGATATCCATCTAAAGATATAAAGTTTGAGGTGTATAAGATGAATGAGGGTGGATCCAAGATGGCGGGCTAGAGGAAGGATGCATTCCTACTTGCTCCGTGGATTCCTACTTGCTCTGGATTCAAACAGCAGGAATATGACTCTCAACGAGATTTTATATTCAAAGCACATATAAGGGGTCCCCAGTCACCGCTCCAGAACAAACTCTGCTGGGCTGGGCTCGACCCCGCCGCAGGCAGCTACCATCCGGGAGCACTGGGCCCGGCAGCTGCCTCGGAGCCACCGACCTGGGTCTGCGCCAGCAAACAAGTGAGTGCTGGTCCCCAGCAGCGCTTTGGAGTCACTGGCCGCAGCTCCAGCACCGGCCAGTGGCCTTCCAGGCAGAGACCGAGCATCTCAGGTTACCTGGGACATCCAGCGGCGTCCGGGGATGTCCGGCCGGGAAACTCGGGGATCGCGGACTCTGGCGGGGAGTTGGAACTAATCCACGCCATTTTGGAACTAATCCACGCCATTGGAACTAATCCACGCCATTTTGGCGGAGAAGG
>JAJEJO010001769.1:301263-336297 GCA_020662805.1 Glaucomys volans
TATAACACAAGGTTGAATAGATCATTACCCAAAATAGATCTAGCAAACAACTCAGATCTTTGACCTCTTAGATAATCTGTGCTATGGGTAGCTTTTCTTAGTTCTATTTTTCAGTGGCACTGCCTGATGCCTTGTTTATTTAATCTCCCTTCTCTTTTTCTCTATCCTTTCTTAATTCTCTATCTGATATTTATCATTCATAGCCTTTATAGGTTTGTGATGCTTCTAGCCTCTCCCCCAAGCAGTAGACCTCGGTATTTTATTAAATGAACAACTAATTCTGGTAATTCTGCTTCTCCCCTTGAAAAATAATTATATTTTGAAAAGTTATTTTTACATTCTGATATAAGTTACATATAGGAAAGTATATATAGTTCTTAGAACACATGATAGATTTTAGATTTACTTGTTCTTATCAAAGTCACAAATTGTAAGATAGATAAACTACGTGGATATTCTGATACTAAGAATGAAAACAATTCATAAGCACCTTAGAGTTTTAAGAAGAACATTTTACAAGGTTTGTGAAGCCTTACACATATTATTGCCTTTGAAAGTTTTTCCATGTCCCTGATGGTAAGTTTAGTGCATAAAAAGTAAAATTTGCAACTTTTTAACATTTGAAATTAATACTTGCTTTATAGTCAAATTCAAAAATCTATTGATCTATAAGCTTTTAGTTTTAACTTATAAGTGTTATCATTGTTTTAATAAATCTATCAAATTTTAACAATCCCATATAAGTCAGCCTTTACCGCAATTAAATTTTCTTAAGATCTTAAACTGCCTTTGTAAATTTAACATAATCAATGTTTCTTTTTAAGTACTTGAAATGCTTAAGAAAGACATTCTGAGTGCTTCAGTAAGTTTAATAAATCTAAAGAATTAAATGTGTAAGTGTGGTAATTGTTAGATTCCAATAATATAATCAAATGTATGATTATTTTACCTTTCATGTTGAAATTAAAATAAATTAAAATAACTTAATTATAACATAGCATTAAACTATTACTCTAGTATGTAAATTTTGTATTAAGAAACTGAATGTATTCATAAATATGTATTTATTATATAAACAGTGTTTATAAATGTACATATTTGCATATATAGATTATTCTTTTTTAACGTTTAAATACTTGTTTTTTGTATTTTATTTATTTACTTTTATTAGAGCTTTATAGTTATGCATCATTGGGTTCATCCCTACAAACTCATACATGCATGGAAATTGATTTCATTTTATGATCCCCTCCTTTTCCCTCCTCCTTTTCCCTCACATCCTCCCTCTCCTCTTCCATTCTCCTTCCTCTACTCTACTTGACTTCCTTTCACTTGTCTATTAATTTATATTTAACTGGTTCTTTATATTATCCTATCCTTCCCTACCCCATTCCTTTATTTTACTCTAGTTTCCATATATGAGAGAAAATATTCAACCTTTTAGTTTCTGAGTTTGGCTTATTCTACTTAGCATATTCTCCATTTCCATCCATTTAACATCAAAAGACATGATTTCATTCTTTTTTTATGACTGAGTAGAACTCTATGGTATATATACATACCACAATTTCTTAATCCATTCATCTATTGTTGGTCATCAGGGTTGATCCCATAATTTAGGTATGGTGAATTGTGCTGCTTAAACATTGAGATGCCTGTATCCCTATAGAATGCCAATTTTAGACTTTTTGGGAACATTCCAAGGAGTAAGATAGCTGGGCCATATGGTTGTTCCATCCCTAGTTTTTATAGGAATTTCCATACTACTTTCCATAGTGGTTGTACTAGTCTGCAGTCCCATCAACAATGTACAAGTCCCCCCACAACCTTGCCAGTATTTATTATTGTTTGTATTCTTGGTCATTATCATTTTGACTTCAGTAAGATGAAATTTTAGTGTAGTTTTGATTTGCATTTCTCTAATTGCTAGAGATGTTGAACATTTTTTCATATACTTGTTGGTCATTTGTGTTTCTTCTTTTGAGAAGTTTCTGTTTAGTTCTTTTGTCCATTTATTGATTGGGTTATTTGTGGAGGTTTTTGGTGATTTTTGAGTTCTTTAAATATTCTGGATGTTAATCTCCTATCAAAGGAGTAGCTGGTCAGAATTTTCTCCCAATCTGTAAGCTCTCTCTTCATGCTTTTGTTTTCTTTGCTATGCAGAAGCTTTTTAGTTTGTTGGCAACCCAATTATTGGTTCTTGGTGTTTTTTCTTGCACTTTGAGAGTCTTGTTAAGGAAGCTGGTACCATGTAGGAGTATGATGAAGTGTTGACCCTATATTTTCTTCTGGTCTAATTCCTAAGTCATAAATTCATTTCTATTTGAGTTTGGTGCAGGGTGAGAGCAAGGGTTCTAAATTCATTTTTCTACATATAAGTATCCAGTTTTTCCAGCACCATTTGTTAAAAAGGCTGTCTTTTCTCCAAGACATATATATTTTTTCAATTGTGATGGTTCTTTATTTTTTAAAATGTATGTGCTATGGGTTGTTAATTTGCAACAGATGTCATCATGAGAACCAAGATATTTTTTTGGTGCCTTTGTCAAATATCAGATGACTGTAGGTATGTGGATTTGTCTCTGTGTCTTCTATTCTGTTCTATTGGTCTTACTGTCTATTTTGATTCCAATACCATGCTGTTTTTGACACTACTGCTCTGTAGTATAATTTTAGATCAAGTATTGTGATGCCTCCTGTTTTGCTTTTCTTGCTTAGTATTGCTTGGCTATTCTGGGCCTTTTATTCTTCCAAGTAAATTTAAAAATTGTTTTTCCTAATTCGATGAAGAATATCATTGATATTTTGATGGGGATTGCGTTGACTCTGTATATTACTCTTGGAAGTATGGCCAATTTTCACAATATTGATTCTGCCTCTCCAAAATCATAGGATGTTTTCCCATCTAAAATATTTTCAATTTCTTCACTGTTCTACAATTTTCGCTGTAGAACTCTTTTGCCTCCTTAGTTAGGTTAATTCCCAAATATTTAATATTTTTAGGCTTTTGTGAATAGGATTATATTCCTAATTTCTTCCTCAGCTGAATAACCTTTGGAGTACAGGAAATTTATTGATTTATGACTGTTGATCTTGTATCCTGCTACTTTGTTAAACTCATTTATTTATAAGTTCTAGTATTCTTCTGGTGGAGTTTGTGAGGTCTTCTAGATATAGGATCATATTGTCACCAAAAAGAATTGGCTTATTCTTTTCCTATTTGTATCCTTTTAATTACCCTTTCTTGCATGATCACTCTGGCTAATGTTTCAAGGAGTGGTGAAAATAGCCACCCTTTTTTTTGTTCTTGATTTTAGTGGAAGTTTCTAGTCTTTCTCTGTTTAGTATGATATTGGCATTGGGTTTGTCATAAATGGCCTTTATGATGTTGCAGTAAGTTCCTTTGGTCCTTGGCCACTATGGTGTTTTTAACATGAACAAGTGTTAGATTTTATCAACAGCCTTTTCTGCATCTGTTGAGATGATCATGTGAATTTTGTCCTTAATTTTGTATAAATGGTGAATTACATTTATTGATTTTTGTATGTTGAACTAACCTTGCATTTTGTATGTTGAATCAGTCAGTGTTGCTAACATGGAATGAAATCCATTTCATCATGGTGTATTATCTTTTTGATGTGTCTTTGAATCTTTGAATGTGGTTTCATAATATTTTATTAGGGATTTTTCATCTATGTTCATCAGGAATATTGTTTTGCAGTTTTCTTTCCTTGATGCATCTTTGTTTGATTTTGGTAGCAGGCTTATACTAACTACATAAAATGTGTTTGGGTGTGTTTCCTTTCTTTTAATTTTGTGGAATAGTTTGAGAAAGATTAGTTTTAGTTCTTCTGAAAAGTACTGGTAGAACTCAGCTGAGAATCCATCTGCAAATGTCTTCAAGATTTTCTAGTTTATTGAGGTATAAATTTTCAAAATAGGTTTTGGTGATCCTCTGTATTTCATCGAAGTTAGTGGTGATACCTCCTTTATAATCTCTGATCTTGTTAATTTGCTTCTTCCCAATCTTTCATTTGGTTACTTTTGCTAAAGAACTGTCAATATTTGTCTGTTCAAAGAGCCAACTCTTCATTGCATTGATTCTGTGTATTTTTTTTATCTTTAACTTCATTGATTTTGTTTCTGATCTCAATTATTTCCTTCTTCTACTGATTTTGAGGTTAATTTGCTCTTTTCTGAGGCCTTAAGATGAATCATAAGATTATTTACTCAGGATCTCTCTTCTTCTTTAATATAGGCACTCAGTACTATAAATTTTCCTCTTTTAACTGCTTTCATGCTGTCCCAGAGATTTTGATATATTGTATCTCTATTCTTGTTTGTTTCTATGATTTTCTTGATGTCTATTCTCTTTTTTTCTTTCATCCATTGCTTATTTAAGAGAGTATTGTTCAATCTCCATGCGTTTATGTGCTTTCTATTACTTTTCTTGCTGTTTATTTCTAGCTTCTTTCCATTCTGATCTTATAGAATACACACAATTATATCAATTTTTCTGTATTGGTTAAAATTTGCTTTGTGGCCTGGAATATGATCTATTTTGGAAAAAGTTCCATGTGTAGGTGAGAAGAAGGCAAATTCAGTTATTTTGGGGTGAAATATTCTATGGATGTCCATTAGGTCCATTAGATTTATATTGTTATTTAGGTTGGAGATATCTTTATTGATTTTATGTTTTAATGCCCTATTGTTGATAAGAACGTATTGAAACTGCCTAGTATTGTTGTGTTCAGATCTATGTGAGATGTAATGTCTTGGAGTATTTTTCCACGTAATGTGTTGACATTTGGGCCATAAATATTTACCATGGTTATATCTTCTTGTATTGTTCTCTTTATTAGGGTATAGTGGGGACTGGGGATATAGCTCAGTTGGTAGAGTGCCTGCCTTGCAAGCACAAGGCCCTGGGTTCAATCCCCAGCACTGCAAAGGAAAAAAAGAAAGCAAAAAAAAAAAAAAAAAAAAAAAAAAGGATGTTGTGAACTTCTTTGTCTTTTCTGATTAAGTTTTGCTTGAAATCTGCTTTGTCAGATATGAGAATGGCTATTCTTGCTTATTTTCTTGGGCCATTTGCATGGTATATTTTTTGGCCTCCTTTTATCTTCAGCCTGTGGATATCTTTGCCAATGAGATGAGTCGCTTGTAAAAAGTATGCTGTTGGATCTTGTTTTTTGATCCATTCTGCTAAACTATGTCATTTAATTAGGGAATTGAGATCATTAACATTCAGTATTAGTATGTATATGTTTATGGTTTCCCACCAGTTTTTTTTTTCTTTCTTGCTCTATTTTTATCCTGTCTTGATTATTCTTTAGTGGATTATTCTTCTATTAAACTTCCTCTATTTGAGAGATTTAAGAATTTTTTTTTCATTCCTCTATGTGCAGTTTATCTTTGAATATTTTTGGACAGCTGACTTGGTGCTCCTGAGTTATTTTAGTTCATTCTTGTTGTGGAAACTTTTTATGCCTCTCTTGAATTTCAAACTGAGCTTTGCTGGGTATAGTAACCTTGAATAGCAGTTGTTTCCTTTTAGGGCTGGGAATATCTCATTCCAGGCCCTCCATGCTTTTAGGATCTGAGCTGAGAAATCAAAAGTGAGACTGATTGGTTTGCATCTAAATGTGACTTGGTGTTTCTGTCTTGTGGATTTTAATATTGTTTCCTTATTTTTGATATTAGGAAGTTTGATTATGATATATCTTGGAGAGCTTCTTATTTGACTAGGTCTATTTGGGGTCCTATAAGCCTTTTATGTGTGCCTATCTATGTCATTTCTCATATTGGAAAAGTTTTTCGTAATGATCTCATTGAAAGTATCATTATACCTTTAGTTTTGTGTCCATGTTCTTGTCTATCTCAATGATTCTCAGGTTTGGTCTTTTAAAGTGATCACAGAGTTCTTGTATAGCCTGGTCATGATCTGCATTGTTTCCCTTTATTGCCTTCTGTGTATTCAAGATTATACAGACTTCCTTTAATGTCTGAAGTTCTGTCTTCAAGGGCTGAGGTTCTATTTTCCACAAAATCTAATCTGTTAGTGATGCCTTCAATTGAGTTTGCAATTTGATTGATTGTATCTTTCATTTTTAGGAGCTTTGTTTCATTTCATTTTACTATTTCTATTTATTTATTAAAGTGGTCTTTGATCTCCTGCAATTGCTTTCTTAATTCCTTCCTTAGATCTTCTTTAGTTCCCTGAACAACTTAATAATCCATTTTTTATAATCTTTTGCTGGGCTTTCATTCTCCTCACTATCAGTAGGATACTTTGTTGGGAGATTGTGTATTTGAGGGGAAATTTGTTTTCCATTTCTCTCAAGTTTTCAGTGGTCTTGGACTTACACTTCAATTGAGATAAATTCCTTACCATTTTTTTTTCTTTTTTGCACAAGTCCTATTGTGTGCAATTCTTATTTTGGAATTTCTCTCTATTATGGATGCATGCTTAGATGCCAAGGATTAATTATTCTTAAGATTATTAATACAAAACATTAAACTGTAGGCTCCATTTTAACATTTAATAATCCAAAAAATTTTTCAAATTTTAAAAGATATTTGCCTACCAAGAAGCCTTCATATAATTTTAAGCAACTCAGAGTTCTTTTCTCAAGGAATTTGAGTTCATAACGTTCAATCTAGCAGATGTTGCATATCAACTAAAGATTCTGGAGGATACTTGAAATCTGGATGATTTTCTTAACTACATGAGAAGCATATAGAGAACACACTTACAATTGTGATGTATGACCTCCAAGACTATACTCTCTCAATATTGTTCTTTTTCTAGTCTATATCTCCAGGATTTATGTTAGTAATAAATACTTTGAAAACATAACTTAAGTCTAAAACCATTCTTAGTTGTTGCTCTTGTCGATGATATTCATCTAGACTTTTTATTTTCAACTGCTGATTTCATTCTGAATTATTCCCATCTGACAGCATCATAAGTCTTGCAGTTCTTAAAATTATTTCTGACTTTTTTCTGTATTTTGTGTGCCTTAGTGTTACATTTTGGTTAGGGCACTAAACCATACAATAGCTACAACAAACCTAAAATGTAAATTATTAATGTTTTATCCTAGTAAGTTATATATTGAAACAGAGATATGTGCTTACTAAGTGTGTGTTTGTGTGTGTATCCCAGTTTGGAACCATACGGTTTATAGTTCTCCATGAATTAATACTTTTCACAAATTCTTTAATTTCCTTGATCATTATTTACTTGATTTATATTTACCACCTAAATTTTAATTATCTACTTATTCAATGTGTAATTTATCACAGTATCTGCAACATTTTTTATAGATTTATTTTAAACTTTCATATACACTTGTTAAAATTACTGTGTAAATTTCTAAGAGGAAAATTTCTTGAGAGGTACATCCTGATAGCTAATCAGAATTTTTCAAGTCGTCATCTTGTTCTTGTCTGTGTGTGTGTTAAATTTTCACATATTCCTGCTCTTATTACATTTCTATATGCTACATATTCTATTATACTTTGTTGTAAATATATTAATTTGTTAAGTATAAATACCTATATATTTGATACTTTTTTTGCTGTGTTTTTTAAATACTAGAAATCCCTGCCAGGCAGGGTATCGCACACCTGTAATCCCAGCTACTAGGGAGGCTGAGGCAGGAGGGTCGCGAGTTCAAAGCCAGCCCCAGCAACTTAGCGAGACTCTAAGCAACTCAGTGAGACTCTGTCTCTAAATAAAATACAAAATAGGGCTGGGGATGTGACTCAGTGGTCAAGTGCCCCTGAGTTCAATCTCCGGTTCCAAAAAAAAAAAAAAAAAATACTAGAAATCCCCCGAAGTAGAAGTAACCTGTGCCTCTTTGGATATTTGAAAATACCTGGATCTTAAGCAGATTTGGAAGTATTAGGAAATGACTGGTAGCTTAAAAGATACTAGGTTATTTTAACCACATTAATTTTAATTTTTTTCAGATCACTGTATTTTATATTTTTCAGGTCATTAAATTTTACATTACTTTATGTTGATATTAAATAGAAAGAAATTAGTTTCCATGAACTCATATAATTTTCCTTAGTTATTTACTCATTAATTACTTTATGAAATATATGGCAAACTCTTCTGTAGTCCTTCTGCCCAATGAACTTATGATTTTTAAAAAGAGATTATTTATAAATGGCTAATTAAGATTATCAAGACATAATAGAATTTTGATATAGAATTCATGTAACAGGCAAATGGATGCTTAAAAGAATCAATTAATTCTCTTTAACCATTTTTCATATTAGTAGGTAATATGAAAAGAAATGGAGAATTTATCCATTTGTTTAAATGCTGAATATATATTTTGGGTGCCTGTGTGTCAGAGATGGTTTAGACATGAAATACAGAACAGATAGTGAGACAGACAAATCACTGACTACTACACTTTATGACTGTACTCTGGAGAAAGGAGTTCTCAGGACTTCTTTTGGTGGCCACTGTTAACATGTATTGACATTGGAATGGGATTTTCTCACAAAGAATGCGTGGTGGCGAGTCGATAAATGCTGTAGAAGAGTGAATGAATGGTGACCCCCTCTACTGAAGATCACAGAGTTCCAGGGCTTCTCTTCACCTTTGCCAGTGATGATGTGAATGCAAGGAAAAGGAAAGTCTTTATTCAGAACATAGTGGGGACACTGAGTTTTCTCTTGAGGACTGCCAATGAAAGAAAATAAAATGGGATAGGTAATCTTATCTGTTTTTTTTTTATTATACGCAGTAGAAACTTGAATTTTCACTGCCATCCCATTGACAAAAACAGACTCTGATGATCTCCTCAACTCAGACCCTTAAAATAACATTTAATGAATAGATTTTTCTCCTTGCAACTTCACTTAAACTAAAAAGTTGCCTGTAGTAAAAAAAAAAAATTCCTTTTTGGTTTATAAATTTATTATGTTTTCTATATTTTTGGTCACTTTACAAATCTTTCATGAGAAGACAAAGGTGTCCTCTCCCTCCCTCATGCTGATCCTGCCATTCCTTCTGCTTTCTTAAATCTCTCGTATATTTTGCCATCCGAGAGAGTAGTTCTAAACTACAATTCTGAGAATCAAAGATTGTCACCATAATGGTCCATGTAACTTCAGTTCTCTCATTTTCCTGTTATCACCTACCTTTGGTTTCCCAGTGTATAGCCCTGCTTTGCCACATACTGCATTCCCTAGCCTGAGTTTTCTCCAGAGTTTTTAAAAAATCTATTGTGCTATTGAAGATGCATCATGCTTTATGCTCTCCTGGAGATTTTTAAATGTACGATTACATATGAATGCCTCTGGGTAAATTTTGCCGTAAATAAATGTATTTAATACTGTTGAAATAATGTTTTTCCTAAATTGCTTGATCCAGGGTCCACCACCTTTTTTCTAATACTTCTTAATATTAGCTCATGGAATTTTATTCTGCAAAAAACATTTAGAAAAAAAACATTGCATGCAATTACATTTGTTCTCTAGACACCTCTTTATGGTGTATATGGTTTCAAAGGTGAAAGTTTTAATAAACTTGGCACAGAAATGCTGAACATTCTATTCACTTTCTAGCTTAAAGAGTTGCTTATGTTTGGTGATAGGCTCAGTGATATAAATTCTTATCTATTTGTGTTTTTATCAGATTCAACTTTATCAAATAAGAATTCTCAGTGTATTTGATTGTGTTTCTTTCTGCAATATATTTGAAAAGAAGGGTCAGGGTGGACCCTTACATAGTGGTTCTCAGACTGTAGCTGTGTCAATATCACCTGGAATACTTGTTAAAATATGGAATGCTGGGGCTCAGTCCAGTGTCTCTGATTTAATACTTCTAGAGTGTAGCCCCCAAATTTATATTTCTGACATGTTTCCAGTACTGATGATGGATGGTACAAAGGGCACATACAGAGAACCACTGTCTTAATGCATCATATACAAAGTTATTTATTGGACACTGGGGTAATGTTTAAATGTTCCCTGGAGTCAATAAGAAGAAAATCACGTTAAGAGTCATTTAGTATGATCTTTATTTTCATAATTTTCTATGTCCCTATCCATTTATTCTTCATTTTTCAGGGGGGATTTGATGGACACTTGTATCAAGTGATCCCAAAGGAAAGTGCCTCAAACAGAGAGCACATTTACTATTAGATAATTCAAGGAGGACTTGTTCATTATGAAACTTTTTACAAAGGTGGGAAGTTTAGTGGGAGCCAAATTATTATTATCCTTAGTCCTAAAACAATGAAGTGAGGAAAAGGATATTGGAATCTGGACACACAGAGTGGTTTAGAAGTTCAATGTTATGGTTTGAATTTGAGGTGTCTCCCAAAAGCTCATGAGTGAGACAATGCAAGAATGTTCAGATGTGAAAATGTTGGGTGACAAGAGTTGTAACCCAATCAATGAATTAACTCCTATAGGGATTAACTTGGTGGTAACTGAAGGCAGAAAGGGTGTAGCTAATGGAGATAGGTCACTGGGGGCATGACTTTGGAGTTTGTGTTTTGTCCATGGTGAGTGGAGCTCTCTTTGCTTCCTGGTTGCCATATTCTGAGCTGCTTTCCTCTGCCATGCCTCTCTGCCATGATGTTCTGCCTCACCTTGGGCCCAGAGCTGTTGAATTGACTATGTATGGACTGAGAATTCTGAAACTCTGAGTATCAAATAAACTTTCCCACCTCTGTGTTATTCTTGTCAGGTCTTTTGATCACAGAGATGAAACAGCTGACTAAAACATTCAATGACCTTCAATTAAAGAATAGAAGTAGCTTGAGCTGGCTGTACAACCTGGCAGCAATTCCCTCCTATCTGCTAATGAAGAAGTCAAACCAAAACCCAGAAAGAAGTCTTTGGTTACAGTAATTCATAGATGCACTATATGTGCTTTACCTCCTACAGCATAAATGGATTTAAAAGAACACATTTATCAAATCAGAACACATTTATCTATACCACTTACGGGTTGTGTTAATTTTTTTCCAAAAACATACCACATCCAGCATAGCCCAGTTTTTCCAGGGACAAGACTGGTGTATCAAGTGGTAATACAATGGGGACCACAACTCCTGCATCCTTGCATTTCTTTAGGATGACATGATTCACTGTTATTCCTATGAGCATGCAGATTGTTTGTGATTTACTACATTGAATAGGAGGGGAATTTTCAAATAATTTTAGCCTCTACCACCATAATAGTTCTTATTCTATAGGTAAAGGAACTAATGTGAAGATTTTACCAACTACACTATATATACTAAAATATTCAGCTACTAGAAAACAACCAATAGGCGGTTCTGTGAATGCTAATGTGTGCTGAATCCAAGTTCAGACTTTCTTTATTGTCTGCTTGCATCATTCCTTAATCTAACATGGGCTTTTGTGGTACTTTTTGGATCCCGGGTCCCTGTATTTTGGGAATATCTTGGGTATTCACCTTTTCTCATAGTATGGTTACTGATTCAATGGCTGTATATCCCTTTTTGACAAGGATAGGGGAATCACTACAGTACATAATTGCATGGTGCTTTCTCCCACATAGCCTCTTTTTTAGTCAGTGGGTTCCAAGCCATGAGAAGAAACTGGGCAAACATCATTAATGAGATGGATGTCTCAAGCTTCTGTATAATACAGCCCTGATTTATTTTTATTACAAAAATGGAGCAATAGAGTTTTTTGGCTACCCTTCTATCTCACCCTAAGAACCCTGTTCTATTAACCACCTCCTCAGCTCTCTTAAGGTTAGGACTCCTGACTTCCATCCAATTTTGTGCAAGTTTAACTCCCTGTTGCTTAAAAAAAAAACAACAGATCATTTAACTCCTCCAAATGCCTTTCCTATGGCCTTGCAAACTAAATAACAAGAAAGTAAGAGCGTACTTGAGAGACAGGTTCTACCTTATAGTGCTTTCAATCAAAGATGCTCACAAATAAGCCTACTAAAAGTTTCCATTAGTAATTCTCATATGGAACAAACCTTGATGTGGCATTAAATCTTTGGTATGAACTTAAATGTTCATAAATCTTTCTAGCATTTTCTGGAAATCTGTTGGCTCGATTAGATGGTGAATTAACTAAGCTGACAAAGTCCATCCTTCAAAATTAGATGTAGACACTAAACCCAGATCAAAAAAGAAAATGAACTATGTGCCTTCTCTATCATGCGTTTTTCATTTTTTCCTAGATGATGAAAAAAAATAGAGATAAAAATTTTTCCTTAGAGAGAAATTTTCTCTTTAAACACAGCTGATAATAATAAAAGTTATCATAGAATTCTAAATTGCATAGTGGGTATAACCAAGTGAGAAAAATGTCAGAAAGCATACTTAAGGTAGGAACGATAGCCAGTTGGATGATCTCTGAATAAATTGTCTCAAAGGTTTTATTGCAACTTTTCAGTGAGTCAGCTCTAAGATATTTAATATGTTCCTATTCATTCTGAGCCTCTCTTCATTTGAAAAAAGGGGAGCAAATATCAGGTATTTTCTTCTTTTTACTTCATAGTGCTTTCCTCTAACTACAAGGAAATATGGCAGAACGTGTGCTTGCCTTAATAGAAGAATTGACAAACAAGCCAAAGCAACAAAAATGAGTTGATCTGGGCTCCAGCTGTGTGGTCTCTAACTTAATTTCTCTAAACCTCAATTTCCTCACCTGGTAAATGGGAATGGCAAATATAAGGATAAAATACAATAATTTACTTGGTATTGTTTCTGACACGTGGAAAATGATCTGCAAGAAGAAAATTCTATTTAGCTCAGTATTTGAGAGTGGAGATTGCAGAGTCCAACTGCCAGGTTGATATTTTGGCTCTTCTATTTACCATCTGGATGACTTTAGGCAAAAACTTAATGTCTATGTAACTCACTTTCCTCTCTTACTAAATAATTTCAGTACACTGTTTTCATGCGGTAACAACATCAAGCATGAGGCAGAGTCCCAGGAGTGCAGTGGGTTTCTCATATGCAGGCTATTCTGACAACGCACAGGTGCCATCACAGACATGTACGCAGCCTGTGCTCTCGATTCTCAGCATCACCCTGAGACCCAGGTGGCTGTTATTAACAGGCTTTCTTTCTGACCATAATATCTCTTTGGATAGTTTCCTTGCTCATCTCTTTAATAAAAAGTTTTTATTTTAGGAAAGGATCATCTCCATCTTAATAAAACATCTTGAATCTTTGGTTAGAAACAAAAAATCAAATGATAGGTGTATGTATAAAATATTTCTAAATGCTCTTCCATTCTTAGTGTCTTCTATTTGATATTCAAGTCCACTTACTTTTCTTTAAGATGTCTATGAGGAATTAGAAGGGAACTTTCCTGGCTAGTATATCGCTCTGAAAACTGTTTTTGGTGTCTCTGCCTCTTCAAGAGTTACTGCTTCTGTTATTCCTGGAACAGTACACCACCAAGACCATAGAGGCAGGAAACCATGAACAGAAAATTTATGAAGTGTTGGGAAGTGAATGGGGACAGTGGGGAGGGTGGATTGTAAACACTCAGGCTTTAGAATAAGGTCTTTTCAGTTTTCAAGCAGATCTTTTCCCACCACACCGTAATTATTCCCTAACTCTAAAAAAGTTATCTATTCTCTGTTTCCCTTGTCTTTTTGTGTGCCACATTGGAACAGGTAGACATAACTCTTCTCTCTGGTAAATAAGCTTTCCGGAATAAATAAGATGCATGTCATGGTATTTTGGAAAAGTTTAACTGTGCCATCAAACCTATTGTAATTTTTCTAACTAGCAGATTTATTATGATATGATTAAAATGGAATCTTTTTAATCGGTTGAAGCAAATATGGTTTTTGCCTTGTGGAAGCCGTGAAACCCCTTCAGTTGTATAAGATATGTGAATGTATAAAACTGCCACAAAGAGTAAAAGTAGTGCATTTGGCACCCAAGAAACCTGGATATAAGTCAGATTATTTCTCAGAACATATGTAACTACCTTTGGCATGTTTCTTAACCTCTTTAAATGTTCAATTATTCATGTATGAAATGGTGAAATGATAATACATCATACTATACTGGAGATTAATTAATTAAAACAATTCTTGGTATAATACTCAAAATGGCAAATGGCATTAGAATTAAAATGATAGTATCTCATTGATTGGTGTTGCAGGCAAGGTGAATGAAAACTAATTTCTATTTCTTTCATTTCTATGGAAGCATAAATGCACTGAATCACAGAATCCTAAATCTCATCAGTGAAAGAACTTCAAGAGACCACCTAGCCCAATCTATATTCAGGCAAATGAGATGTCATTGTTATTTCCATTAGGTATATCAAGCAACTGGGACCTGAAGATGGTGTGAGTTGGTTACATAACTGTAGCTATGAAAAGGAGCCTTGATCCAAGTCTTTTAATATGTTTAATTTTATGTCCTTTAATGTAATGTTTGTTTCATTTCTTGACATCATTTTAATTATGTAAATGAAGTGTCATTTTGCTGTTGGTAAATACTGGCAACATATAACTGTTAAATGTTGCAGGGTTTTTGAAATGGATTTTTGAGTAGATATCAGTTTTCTAATGCACCAGTTGATTACCACTTCTTCCTAGAGGTTTTGCTTTCCAAACAGAAAATCAGAAAGATGTCATTAATGATCCAGTGGTAACCTTGAAAATCCTTGTAGATTTCAGCTGCTGTCTACTACTCAATAAGAACCCTCCAAATGATGCCACACATCCAGTTCCCCTGTTCTCACTCCAAAAACAAAGAAGTGCTAAGATGGTGTCACAGATCAGGGCCTTTATTTATTTAACTTTGAAACCAGGATTTTAGTTAGAAGTGTTCTTAAAAGTTGGCAGTTTTATGTGGACTAGGATTACTAATTCTTTTCCAGCTCAGATTCTAGTTTGGACAATGCCATTTGTCTCATTTAGCTGTACCTCTGTAATTACTTAAGGAAAATGGCTCCTTGCTATTGCAATTAACTATTGAATAGTACCCATAATTTAATTTCAGTAAAAGAGAATGTGAAGGAGTTATATTTACTTCAAGATTTGTAAAATAATATGATCAGGCCCTTTTCTGAATGTTTTCCTCCATAGGTGGTAATATGAATTGTAATTGTGTAATATTTCACCTACTGACAAGGACCTATGTGTGCTGTTGGTAGACTGCATATTGTAGTGCTTAAATTAGACAATAATAAAGTTACCAGTTTAGTCAATAACAACATTTTGAATATTGTTATTATTATTATTAAAATATTGTTATTTTGGATTACTAATTAACTTTTTTATGGGAAACCTATAGCACAAAATATTAAGAAACTTTTTCTTGGCATGAAACCATGCTAAAAATATTTCCTAATCTCTTTCTGCACTGTCATTAACACTCTTCTCTTCTGCTTTCTGCACAATGAATGCATCTAACTACTTTCTTTGTTTTGCATTGGAAACATTCCTTTTCTGCTACATGAGCCTCTGAACCCTTTCAGATTCCTGGAAAGGTTTCACATAATAAAATGTTTGTGATTATTATTACTTTTGCTATCTTAACTTTGGACTCTGATGCAATTATTCTAAACGTATGCTTGGTTGGATGGTTCATGTTGTATCTGTACATTTACCTTTTATCAAAGATGAAAATTTATGGTCTGGTGAGTCAAAATGTTCAAAAATGGCATATCTTCCATCATCACTACTTTTACCATCAAGTCACTAAAATATCCTCAACACTTTCTATTATAAACTTACATTTTGCTTGGAAAATGTGCCTTCTCATTATTAAAATGAAACTTTGACCAAGAAAATGAAATTTGTCTACTACAACTGAACTTCCTGTTATGTAACTCACCATTCTTCTACACAGCTTGAGTGTTCTTGTCTCTGATCTTGAGTGTAATGTTTCTTAGGTATTTAATGGTTGGAATTATTATTGAAAATTTTTACAGAGCACAATATGATATCCAAATAATTCTACTATTTGGATATTCATATGCAAAGTACCTTTGTTTACAAAATAGAGTTTAAATGAACAACAATAATTTAAGACATTGAAAACAAAATATTTTTTTAAAAATCAAAATGCAATTTAGTAAGACCGTATATCCTACATGATATCTTTGTAATAAATTGCATAAATAGAACACTGTATACTAATCAATTGAAAACAATTCAAATTATTAATGAAACATGGACTTATATGAAAAGCAATTTTAAAAGACAGTCTTTAGTAACAACATGCATAATTGATAGAAGTGTGGCATTTATTTAAAATAATTTTCAGCTACTCAACAAGTTTCTTATTCTACTCTTGTCAGGGGGATGATAAAAAGATAGTTATTAGTTAACTCCAGATTTTTACTCTACTTGTTTGGTTACATTAGGCCTTTTTTTTCCCTAAAATTACTTTTGCATTGATGATATGCTATCAATGCCTTATCTTTGCTTCAGAAGGAAATCTTCTGGTTCATCTTTGTCTCCTTGAGTTCAGTCACGGAAACGTGAAGATTTCAGAGCAGAGGTCCATGTATCATTTTCAGTATTGCCATTTTTATATTTCATTTGTTCATATAAATCTTTGAACTTGGATTAAGTCTTATCCCTTTAGAGAAACTGTACATTTTCATTCATTTCATTTTCCTCTGTGGATTGTGTAGGCAAAAGAATACTTTCCAAAGGAGTGTTCCTTTGATTTACATTGCCAATGTTGTGAATGACTTCCTGGGTAAATCTGAAGATGTAAATGATTCAAGATTTATGTTTCCAAAAATGATAAGTCAGTTAAAGTTAAAAAATGGAATTTCAATACATATAAACAGCATAGTATGCCACAAAGAAAACTTAAAATTGTGGTGTCCAAATAATTAGAGGCAGTGTTCTGTCTCTCACTGGGATATCACAGGGACAGTGTGTCTTTCCCTCCTCCCCCACTCTACTTAGGATGTTGACTTTGATGAGTGACGCAGGGATTAAAAGGCATTTGAAACTCACATTTTTGATATTGTCATATAGTGGTGGGTTAATGTTTATAGCAAATGATCAATATGCTTTTTTTTCTTTTTTGTACTAGGGATTGAACCCAGTGGTACTTAACCACTGAGCCACGTCTCCAGCCTTTTTATTTTTTTATTTTGAGACAGGGTCTCACTAAGTTGCTTAGGGCCTTGCTAAGTTGCTGAGGCTGACTTTAAACTTGTGATCCTCCTGTCTCAGCCTCCTGAGCTGTGCCACCGCACACACTTGCTAGATACTTCTCATTGCCTAACAAGGTTTCTGCCAAATTTTCAAAATTGTCCATTACCTTTCCTGTTTTCTGAGCTTAGTCTCAGACTTTTGTTGATTCTTTCAGCTTCCCCAAACTTTTTAACATATTTACTCTTTATTTAAAGCAACATGGTCAGTTTTATGTGGCTTTTACACAAGAATCATGGATCATACTCTTCCATCCTTGAAACTTTTGCTAATCTTTTAACACCCAAGTCAACTGCTTTATCAGTTTGATTAATAGACAAGAAGAAGTGGATTAGGGAAAGGGAGAGAGGAGAATAAGGGGTAATTACAGGGAGTCTAAAGGATACAATTTGTTATATGCACATATGAATATGCTATAATGAATCCCATTAATCTCATAATTGATATTCACTAATAAAGAAGAAATGTAAAAACACCTTCTTAAAGTGTGTCCCACATTTTCAAATTGAATGCTGATGATCCTTTCTCTGAATTTTCCCTCACATGATTTATTCTTTTTACAACTTCCACATATGCTTTGTTTTTAATAGATGTTCAGTTTTTCACAATTTTCTTTTAGTTCTCCTATAAGATTGTAAATGCCATCAGGGAAATTATTTTCTCTTTTACATATTTTTGTCCCATACATATATCCAAAAGTCTTATGTTTATAAGAGAAGATAGATGTAAATTGTTCATGGCTTATGTGTTAAAAAATATGAAGAAGAAATTTAACAAAAATATTTTTAAAATAAATAGTTTACTGCCGGGCACAGTGGCACATGCCTGTAAACCAAGCAGCTCAGGAGGCTGAGGCAGGAGGATCAAAGCCAACCTCAGTAAAAGTGAGGCAGTAAGCAACTCAATGAGACCTTGTCTCTAAATAAAATATTAAAAAAAAAAAATCGAGCTGGGGATATGGCTCAGTGCTTGAGCGTCCCTGAGTTCAATTCCTGGGACCTACCTCTCCCACAAAAAAAAAAAAAAAATAGTTTACTGAAAGAACACATTCATAATTTTATTTTTAATATTAAGTTGTATGGTGAATACAAAGATATTTATTATGTTCTAGTTAGCATTTTTGAGTGTGTCTTATACTTACAAATATCTCCCCCCCAAAAAAAACCTATGAAGAGTAACCATCACTATTAGCAAGTTTCAAAATTTTTTATCTTTTGTTCATTATGGTGTGATTTTTAGGTAAAGTAGCTTTTTTTATTTTGACTGAATGTCATGTCAAAAACCACAGAGTAGACAAGCATTTTACTACTTATTGAAAGGTCATCTCAAATCATTGGCCTGGCACAGATTCTATTCTATTTAGTATAACCTTGGTTTATAAACTATTGAACCAGACAGTGGATAATGCCCCACAGTTTCATGGGTCTGAATTTTGTACCTTCTTATAAGAAAGGGACAAAGTCTGCGACAGGGTTTTAGACTACATTTTAAATGCAAACATTCTCATAGAATTTGAGTTACTTGAAAAAACAGAATGTCTTTTTGAACCCACTTCTGATTTTTTCTATCATGCTTCTTTGTAAAGAAAAAAAAATAAATGTGGGAAATTAAATCTACTGCAATTAAAGAAACACAATAAAAAAGTAAAACGTTGAAACTGCAGCCTCCTTGCAAGCTTAACATTACAGTGCTAATTAGAGATATTTATTTTGTGCATGTGAAAATTTGTTTTCAATAAACACACATTCTTTCATCAAACTTTGCCTCATCACTGAAATGAATTTCTGATGATGTTTAATTTTTTTTATGTTGTGTTTGCAAAGAATTCAATATCTTTAATTATGCCACCTTAGGGATATCTTGCACAGAAATACTACCTCTGCTGCCCGAGTTATTCTAAATTCAGCCAAATAATTTAGTAACTGAAATAAGCTTGCATGATTTTACAAGTGATAGCTGTATCTTTACTAAAACATTTGACAGGGATATAATGGGAATTGGACACCCAATACTTTAGTGGGATAGTAGCAGTCACAAATGAGGTTGCCATCCTATATTTTTTCTTTGTTTTCATTTTCTGGCTTGATAAAAATTATAGTGATTTTTATATGGCATCACACAAATATAACTGAGATGTTTGCTTTATGTCCTATGTACAGGTTTCATGGATTACTGTGAGTTTAATCATGGTTCTAAAATACCTGCTTCATCAGGGCAGAAGCACTGCATAGCCACCTGCATCCTAAATGGTTCCTGTTAAAATTTTTTTTTCTTTATTCCTTGAGGGACAAATGTCTTTCCATATTCTACTAGTCCAAAGTCTGTTTATAATGAATGACACTTGCAAATAATGTAAGTATCTTTTAGTTGCTAACCAGACTGGAAAGGTACTATTATTGACAATGAAATTACCCACATAGATTTTTATTTCAGATTTATTGAGGGAAAACTGACAAAGAAAAATTGTATATGTATATATATATACATATATATATACACACATATATATACAAATTTTATCTTATTTTTACATTGTTATTTTATATATGCACATATATATATATATTCAAGATATACAGAGTTGGTTTGATATACATGTGCATTGTGAAATGATTTCTATAATCAAGTTAGTTTTCATATTCATCACCTCACATAGTTATCATTTTTTTGTGTGGTGAGAATATATAAAGACTACTATTTTTCTAGTGAATGTTGAGTATACAATGCATTAATATTATTTATTTTGAATTTAGAAGTGTACACATGTTTATAGTGTATGACATGTTATGTTGAAATATATATGCATTGTGGAATGGCCAAATCAAGCTATTTAGCATTGTATTGTTCACATATTTATTTATGTGTTTATTTTGTGGTGGTAAGAACATTTAAAATGTTCTCTTATAGCAACTTTCAAGTATACAATATATAGCTACCATGTACAGTCACCATGAAGTTCAATAGATCTCCTGAATTTATTCCTCCCAACAGGAATTTTGTGCCTTTGCTAACATCTCAATTCCCCACTCCCCCAAGCTTCTGGTAACCATTTTACCCTACTTGTATAAGATTAATTTTTTTAGACTTCATATATAATGAGATCATGTGGTGTTTGTGTTTCTGTTCTTGGTTTATTTCACTTAATGTAATGTCATTTAGGTTCATGATTTCTTTTCCTTCTTTTATAAGGCTGAATAGTATTCTGTGTATATATACCATATATTTTCAATCCATTCATCTGTTGGTGGACGCTTGATTGATTCTATACTGTAGCTATTATGAACATGCTACAATGTAAACACAGGGATGTAGATTTCTTTTTGACATGCTATTTTCATATCCATTATGTAAAAACCCAGTAGTAAGATTCTTGAACCATATGTAATTCTGTTATTAATTCTTATTTATTTAATTAATTTATCAATGCACTACAATTATACATAATAGTGGGATTTGTTGTGATATATATGTACATGCTTTATTATTAATTTTTTGAATTCTGTGTTACATATTGACTGTTGCCAACTTTACAGGCATGGGAAACGGTGCAGCCAAGATTAAGACCCATAAGTCTGACATAAGAACTTATTCTTTTTTAAAAAAAATTCTAATTTTTTATTTCTTCTTTAGATATACATGACAGTAGAGTGTAAGATATCAAATGTATTGCAAACTTTTGACCTAAAAAGAAATTGATATGATTTGCCTTTATGCAGATCATTTCATTATGATTTCTGTGAGGAGAATAAACACCAAAGAGGCAAATAAGCTAAGGGTATAATTTGGGAAACTCTGATATGATACTCCATGAAGGTGTCAAAGGTGGCCTGGTCTTTGGCAGCGCTGTTGGAGGTGGGAAGAAATAGTCTGATTACGGATATAGTCCAGAGGGTAAGCCAATATGACTAGCTGATGGATTGAATCGTGGTGGTGAGAAGAAGAGGAATTTAGTATAGCTCCAAGGTTTTTATTAGGAAAATCTGAAAGAATGCGGGCTCTACTTACTAATATGAGGAAGATGGAAAAAGGAGCAGATTTATAGAAGTTAAAGGACTTGTTTTGGTTATGTTATGTGGAAAAGTCAAAAAATGTTTTAAGGATTAGGTCTTAAGATATGAATTTAGGAGCCACTAACTTTCACTTCCTAGGGAGTGAGTAGAGGTCTTCAATATTTAGACATAAGGAGGAAGAAAGGAACTTGTGTTTGTGAAGTAGGAGAACCAAAGAGGGGTGTGGTTTGGATGCCATAGAGACAAACTGCTTCAAGAATGGAATATCAGTGGTTCAAATGCTACTGTCATTAACTAGGATGAAATCTGAAAAAATGATACAGAATTAGAAAGGTGGAGGTCTTCAGTGACCTTGCGAAGAGCAGTGTCCTCAAAGTATTGGTGACAAAGACCAAGTTGATAGAGTAGTTAAGACTGAACAGCACGGGAAAAAACAGACAGCAAGTTTAAGTTATTGTTTTAAGAAAACATGGTAAAGGTCATTTTTGAAGGTTGATGTAATGGTAAAAGAAAAATTTTAAAATAAGTTTAAGAAGATATACATCACTGCATGCTAATAAACTGATGAAAATTATTTGGTTCTGAAGAGTTAAAAGAGAGGAAAATACTATCATGTCTTTGGATATGGGGAAGATATGTAAGCCAGTGCATAAGCAGGAGGGAGGGCTGACTTATGCTGTGCTAAGAACCACAAAGTCCATGTACTCCTGCAGTTAAACAAGTGAATAGCCTAGGTGTGTGATCAGTACATAAATTTGATAGTAGGGGAAGTTCCCTTTTGATTACTTCTATTTCTATGTAAAATGAGAAGCAAGTTTATCAGCTGAAAGATAAATGAAGGAAGGGGTAATATTGGTTAAAATATATAAAACAAATCATATGGAAATGTTCAGAAGAGTTAGGATGTCATCAGAGGAGAAATACAGGAGGATTTCTACATAGGACTTTCAGTCTTATCTACAAAGAAACTGTGAACTGGGCACTCTCAGGGGAGATGTGTCAGCTTAAAGGAACACAGCAGAGGGTCAGGTACCAGGTAGGTCAGGGGAAAGATAGGAAGTTCAGACTTACACAACGCAACAAAAGAAATAAAGTGACTTATAGGGAGAAAATGGAAAGCTCTGGAGACACAGAAGGGCATGGAATCCATTCTAGTAATATGAGATAAAAATGACTGTTCCGGAACGTAGAAGGAATGTTTGAATTAAACTGTGAGAAACAAGTAGGAATGAATCAGACAAAGAGGAGAGTAAAAAGCCTTTGAGGCAGAAGACAAAAACTAAACATATATTAACAACAATACTAATCTACTTTGTAATTCTTAATCTTGATTTTTAGCAATACAGGAAATGTTTATTCATTATCCTTTATGTCTAACTTTGAACTGTAGTGAAGAAGACAACCAAAAATTGCCTTGATTATATTCTGAAAATAAGGTAGGAAGGTAGAAACAAGGTCATTTTCACTAGAGGGGTGAGGGGAACCTGCTTTAAAGGATAGCACTGAGTCAAATCTTCAAAAACCTGAAAGAGATTCACTTGAAGCAGAGGACATGGTGAGTGCAGAGACAGGAAGAGCACAAGTTCAGAGGAGGGAGAGATCAGCTTGGGTGGAGTGCAATGTAAGATTGGTGAGAAGTTTATTATTTCCTCTAAGAGCAAGGCCCATGGCACTTCCAGAATCTGTAGCATGGATTTTTTCATTTCTCAACCTATGCCCCCACCAATCATGGTAAAGGCTATTTCAGGCATCATCTTGCAGCCCTGACTGAAGTTCTCCTGGATCCTGCCACCTCATTCTCACTGGACTCCTGAATGAATTATGGCTATTTGTGGCTCTATTTATATTTCCTCCCATGAAAATATTCTCAGAATTGTACATGTGGGGGTATGGAAAATGGTGGAATGAAACAGACATCATTACCCTATGTACATGTGTGATTAACAAGAATGATATGAATGTACATCATGCACAATCATAGAAATGAAAATTTGTACCCCATATGTGTAATGAATCAAAATAAAGTCTGTAAAAATAAAAAAAAATTAAAAAAGAATTGTACATGTGACAATTTACTAAAATAATAACTTGCTTAGGGGATTAGGATATAAGACAAAGATTAGACAATTAAGAGCAATAAGTTCATATAATAAGTTGCATGAAATATTTTTAGTATATGACATATAGTATAGTATACAGGATATATATATATATATATGAAGATGTATATAATTATAATCTAGAGGATATATAAATTGAGGATACATATATAACTATATACATATACTTATATATGTATATTTTTATATATAGAGAGGGTATATATATATATATATTTTCTAAAGACCCTCACTCCAAACATGTTGTTCCCCCAGAATCCCCTCCTCAATAAAGATACCATTATCTACCTATTGCTGGTAATTAACTTTTGTTCTTACTTTTCCCTAACTTGCTGGCATATTACACATTATCTAGTAGTGTCATTTCTTCTTCCAAAATACATGAGAAATACAGTCTATTCATTTCTTACTTTCTATTATCCTGACCCAAGGTGTAAGCATCTTTCGCATGAATTACTACAACAGACTCAGAGAGTCCTCTCAGTTTCCATCCTTGACCCACCCAAGGAAATTCCTTAGGAACCCAAGTTAAAAAAACAAGCAATCCAAATCTGGGATATAGTTACTATATGATTTAGTGTTGCCCTCTACCCAGAAGATTGTACTCTCTTTTGCTTATGAACAATTGAATTCAGATATTCCTTCTGGAAGTCTTTGTCCAATGAGTTTTTTCCTTTCTTATTAGATTTTTGATGCTCTGCAGTATTCTGAAGGCACTCTCCAGTGCCATCCATGGAATCCCTCCACTACCTGCTAAGTAATTAGTGCTCAGCAAATGGTACTCATTCATGTAATTCATGAATGAATGAGGATTGAGATCATTAGAAAGGCTGTGTGAAGAAAGCAATACTAAAGTTGTAATTTAAACGATGAGCTATAAAATATGTTAACAGGAATGCTTTTTGCTAGAAAAATTTGACTAAAGACTTAAGGTTTAGAGCAAAACGTTTAAACAAGTCACTTTCTGGAATAGTTTGGGTGATGCAAGGGAATGCATTAACCAGATACCTTTGCACTCCTCCAGCTTCACAATTTTCCTGAATTACTTTGGATCATGATCTAGTCAAATTGTTCTGCTATGAAATTTTAGCATCTTAAAAATAATTATACTCGTTATGTGTTCTGAGAGACTAGAATACCATTCAGAACAGCAACCAATGCACAAGAATGCCTCTGGATGGATAATTGTTCAGCTTCTTTCATGAGCAAGTGTGCATTTTAAGACCTAATGATCAATGAGAAAATAATTTAGCATCATGAAGCTAAATACGACACCCAAGTCTTGAGTCATATGTCAACTTTATGTATCAATAAAGATTACAATTTGTTGCACCATAAGTATTTACAATCCCTAGAATCTGCCTGGCCTTTATAGAGAAATACTGGCAATGATTTTGATACAGGATTGCATAGCTAGGAAGCATACAGACCATACAGACCTTGATTAAAAACAACATTAGCTGTCTGAAAGGAGGAACTTATGAGTTTTAAAGGAAAAAAATCTCTCTATATGAACATACACATAGATCTGAATGTATGAGTGCATATATACACACATACATATATTGACATATATGCCTATTTTCTTGTATGTGTTTGTACATGCATAGAAATGTATACACAGACACCCATAAATAATACATATGTATATATACAAGTTTTTATTTTTGATCCTTTTATTTTTGTATTGCAATATAGTTCTTCCTGGCTTAATATTTCAAGTAGTATAGAAGAGTATATAAAATTACAGAACTTTCTACTCTTCCCCACACTTTGCTGCCCTACTTGCTAGAGGGGCACACTACTGTATCTATCAGTATTTCATGGATAATGACTACAAATGTAAAAGTTATTACATCTTTATTTTTTGACTTATCAGCATCATTTCATCAGACAATGTATATTGGCATATTATCCCTGTAGCTGAAAGGCAGCACAGCTATACTACCTAAGAGCTCTGTGTTCCTCTTCTTTCTCTTCCACGTTTTTTGCTTTAGTATGTTTTTATCCTTCTAGTAGTTACATTTTTTCACAATAAAATTATACATGCCCCTATTTTTAGCACATAATTGTTAAACAGTATCTACTAACTCATTCATGCAGGGTCTTTTTCTCCTGATTTACATTTTTGAGGATTCATAATTCTTAGCACTTTGGTTCTGTAATTAAAATGAATTCTTGAATGCTTAGTTGAGTATCCATTCCAAAGATAGAAAATGAATGAAAATCATATCTTGATAAAGTAATATATAGCTTTGAATATACAATAATGTGATTTGCCCAAAGAAAGGAAATTCAATGTCTTTGTCAAATTTGTGCCACTCAATGATTTTCTTTATGCCTAGGTGAAATGAATTATTTCTTCTCATATTCAAGAATTAGGCCAAAACTTTGCCATATTTTAATTTATTTTATATTAGAAACTGTGGCGAGCAGTGACAGAGGATGGGGGAGCAGTGACCGAGATTGGGGGTCTTTGATGACCTCATGGCGGAGGCATGCCTGGTGCCTGGGAATGTTTCTGTGCAAGAGCATGGGATGGATGCTTAGCTGCTTTGGCAATATGCTCATGAGGAGGCTCTGTGCAAAATTCCTATCAGCTCTGTCCTTGATCTCAGGCACATAGCTCCTGGGAATAGAGGAATTCTTATGCTAGACAATTCTTATGCTAGACAATGTTTCACCAGTTCCACTTCTTCTGTTCCTGACCGCTTTACAGTAACTTTTAACACTGGACTGTCTTCAGGGCTACACAAATCTCCAAACATTGCAACTGTGGATTCCAACTTTGGAAAAACTACATAGATGTCTTAGTTTCTATAACTTTCCTGGATATGAAGGAAAATGCTTGCATAGTCTGTTTTGTTTCTTTGTTCGTTTTATAGACTGCATTTTGATTCATTGTACACAAATGGGGTACAACTTTTTGTTTCTATGATTGTGCACAATGTAGATTCATACCATTCATGTAATCATACATGTACACAGGGTAATGATGTCTGTCTCATTCCACCATCTTTTATACCACTGCCCCCTCCTCCCTCTCATTTCCCTCTTCATAATCTAAAGTTCCTAAATTCTTCTCTTACCCTCCACCCCCGCCTCCATTATATATCATCATCCACTTATCAGAGAAAACATTCAGCCTTTGGTTTTGGGGCTTGGATTAGTTCACTTAGCAGAATATTCTCCAGTTCCATCCATTTAGCTGCAAATGCCATAATTTTTTCTTCTTTATGGCTGAATAATATTCCATTGTGTATACATACCACAGTTTCTTTATCCATTCATCAATTGAAGGGCACCTAGGTTGGTTCCACAATCTGGCCATTGTGAATTGAGCAGCTATGAACATTGATGTGGCTGCATCACTGTAGTAATCTGATTTTAACTCCTTTGGGTATAGGTCAAGGAGTGGGATAGCAGGGTCAAATGGTGAATCCATTCCAAGTTTTCTAAGGAATCTCCACACTGCTTTCCAGAGTGGCTGCGCCAACTTGCACTCCCACCAGCAATGTATGAGTGTACCCTTTTCCCCACATCCTTGCCAACACCTGTTGTTGCCTGTATTCTTAATAAAAGGCATTCTAATTGGGGTAAGATGAAATCTTAAGGTGGTTTTGATTTGCATTTCTCTTATAACGAGGGATGTTGAACATTTTTTCATAAATCTGTTGATTGCTTGTAGATCTTCCTCTGTAAAGTGTCTGTTCATTTCTTTGGCCCATTTATTGATTGGGTTATTGGTATTCTTGGTGTAAAGATTTTTGAGCACTTTGTAGATTCTGGAGATTAGTGCTCTATGTGAAGTGTGTGTGGCAAAGCTTTTCTCCCACTCTGAAGGCTCTCTCTTCACATTGCTGATTGTTTCCTTTTCTGAGAAAAAGCTTTTAAGTTTGACTCTATCCCAATCATTGATTCCTGCTTTTATTTCTTGCGCTTGGGGAGTCACATTAAGGAAATCTGGTCCTAGGCCAACGTGATGAAGATTTGGACCTGTTTTCTCTTCTTTTATGTTCTGGGTCTCTGATCTAATTTCTAGGTCCTTGATCCACTTTGAGTTAAGTTTTGTACAGGGTGAGAGATATGGGTTTAGTTTCATTTTGCTGCATATGGATTTTCAATTTTCCCAGCACCATTTGTTGAAGAGGCTATCTTTTCTCCATTGCATGTTTTTGGCTCCTTTGTCAAGTATGAGATACCTGTATTTATGTGGGTTTGCCTCTGTGTCCTCTAGATAATAGCCATTCTAATTGGAGTAAGATGAAATTTTGGAGTTGTTTTAGTTTGCATTTCTCTAATTACTAGAGATGTTTAACACTTAATTGCCTGTATATCTTCTTCTGTAAAGTGTCTGTCTAATTTCTTGGCCCATTTATTGATTGGGTTCTTTGTATTTTTGGTGTAAAGTTTTGTAAGTTCTTTATAAACTTTGGAGATTAGAGCTCCATCTGAAGTGGGTGTGGAAAACAGCCTCAAAAAATAAAACACTGGGGAATTAATCTAACAAAAGAGGTGAAAGACCTCTACAATGAAAACTATACAACACTAAAGAAAGAAATTAATGAAAATCTTAGCAGATGGAAAGATCTCCCACGTTCTTGGACAGGCAGAATTAATATTGTCAAAATGGCCATACTACCAAAGGCACTATACAGAGTCAATGCAAATTCAATTAAAATCCCAATGACATTCCTCATACAAATAGAGAATGCAATCACAAACTTCATCTGGAACAATAAGAAACCTCAAATAGCCAAAGCAATCCTGAACAGGAAGAGTGAAGCAGGAGGTATCACAATACCAGACCTTAAACTCTACTATAGAGCAATAGTAACAAAAATGGCATGGTATTGGCACCAAAATAGACAGGTGGACCAAAGGTACAGAACAGAAGACACAGAGACAAACCCACATAAATACAGTTACCTCATACTAGACAAAGGAGCCAAAAACATACAATGGAGAAAAGATAGCCTGTTCAACAAACGGTGCTGAGAAAACTGGAAATCTATATGTAATAAAATGAAATTAAACCCCTATCTCTCACCCTAAACAAAACTCAACTCAAAATGCATCAAGGACCTAGGAATAAGACCAGAAGCCCTGCACCAAATAGAAGAAAATTAGGCCCAAATCTTCATCATGTTGGCTTAGAACCAGACTTCCTGAACAAGATCCCCAAAGCACAAGAAAACAAGGCAAGAATCAATAAATGGGATGGATTCAAACTGAAAAGCTTTTTCTCAGCAAAGGATAAAATCAATAATGTGAAAAGAGAGCCTACAGTGTGGGAGCAAATCTTTTCCATACACATTTCAGATAGAGCACTTGCATAGTCTTTAACCTGACGATGAGACATATATAAATAAAGATTCCTGGTGTAACTCTCTAGATCTGTGTCTCCATCAGAGAGCAGAGCTCCACCTGATTCCAGCTTACTCTTCAAAATCTGTGCTCTTGAGTCTTTATTTTTCTAATCCACCTTCACCCCTTGCTAGAACCGAGAGTTTGGCTGTATTGGTTGTGGCAATAAACATGCTTTTCTTATTTTTTGTTTGGTTTTTAAGATTTAAGAGAATTAAAGCTTTCAAATTCCTTTTGTTTGATATTTGTTGATGAGGATTAACATATGTCATTACTTTTCTAATCACAATCTGTTCATAAAACCCATTTTACTTTTTTAGGATGAGCTATGAGCTAACCAGTTTGAATCTATAATTTTCTAGATTTCCTGCATAGTTGTTGATATGGTTTAAATCTGAGGTGTCCCCCAAAAGCTCACATGTGAGACATTGCCAGAAGATTTGGAAGTAAAATAATTGGGCTATAGCCTTAACCTAAACAGTGAAAGAATCCCTGATGGGATTAACTGAGTGGTAGCTGGAGGCAGGTGGGATGTGGCTGGAGGAAGTGGTTCACTGGAGGCGTGGCTATGTGGTATATATTTGCATCTGGCAAGTGGAGTCTTTCCCTTCTGATCTTCATGTGAGCTGCTTCCCCTTGCCACATCTTTTGCCATGATGTCCTGCCTCACTTTGAGCCTCAAGGCATGGAGCCAGCCGCATATGGACTGAGACCTCCGAAACCATGAGCCCATAAATAAACCTTTCCTCCTCTACAGTTGTTCTGGTTGGGTCTTTATACTAACTTCAGCAAAACAAAAAGCTGATTAAAACAGTTGTAATTTTTTATTTTTTCCTATTTTCTCTCTTGGGTTAGTTCCACCTATCTGGGATCCATTATATTTTTAATGGATTTTGATATACTGAACTTTTTGTTTGAGTGTATTTGGGGGAAGTCTTTTTGAAGGAAGCATGTATGAGACATAAAATATCTGAATCTTTGGGATTGTCTTTCTTAATTGATGGTTGGATTGGGTTTGGAATTATGAGTTCAACACCATTTACCTTAGAAATTTGAAAGCATTGCCCTGTTATCATGAAACCCTTGGGGTTAGTGGCAGGCAGTGTGAGGCCAATGTGAACTCTGATTGCTCCTCAACTCATTTGCTAATTTTTTTTCCATTGTAAGAGCTTATATAATTTCTCTTTAAATTCAAAATGTTTGCTAAGTTATTTTTAAGTTTTAGTACTTCTTCCCATCCTGGTTGATGCTTAGTGAATTACTTTAATATAAAAAATTAAAATATTTGAAATTGTAGTCTATTGTAATTACTGTCTTTTCTCCCAAATTTTCTGTTTCCAAATTCTGTAACATCTATTTAATGGATTTTGGAATACCTGCTGAATCCATTGTATTCCTTAATTTCTCTCATTTCCTATCTTTAAATTCTGAGAGTATTCATAGTCATTTCATCCAAGATATCCAAGATGAACAGTTTCAATTTAAACCAAGTATTTCTTTATTTTTATTTATTTATTTTTTATTTACTTATTGATTCATTGAACACAAATGGAGTACAGCTATTGTTTCACTGGTTGTACACAAAGTAGAGTCACACCAGGTGGCAAGAATGGAGGAAGGAAAGAGAGCATAGAGGGAAGGGAGGGGTGGGGGCGGGGTGGGGGGTAAAAATAATAACAGAATGAGTGACAGATACCATTGCCCTGTGTACAAGTATTTCTTTATTAATGAGTCACTCTTTGGGCTTTTTCTTTCTTTCTTTATTTTTTTCAGTTTTAAGAGTCTTAATTGAAATTTCCCAAAAAAAAAAAATTCACTTTTGTAGGTTAATTTCATTTTCTATTGCAGTCTTCATTTTTTATTTATGAAATATCCCCTTGTGTTTATTCCTTAAATTGCTTCCAGTGTTTTTTTTTTTGAGTCAGTTGTTCCACTTGCTCATTTTAATTTTTCTCCTGCAGTCTGTAAAGTTTCTTCAAATGTCTGATGATTCTTGGATGTCTTCATATTTATGAACCAGGAACTCGGTGGTAAACACAGCAAGCAAACCTGGCTTCCTCTGAGGCCTTCTTCACTGATCTGAGTTCCTTCCTCTCCCCTATGTGGGAATGTTGGCTGTTGGATAAGTGTGGCACATCAAATGCCAGGCATTTGTTTAGGGGAAACTAGGGTAGTGGGTCAGAACGTGGGACTAGAATGAGATGGTGTACAAGTCTCAGCTCTAATACTTACTACTTGTGTGAACTTACATTACTTAATATTGCTTCATCTCTTAATAGTGCTAATCATAGTACATAGGGCTATTGTGAGGGTGAAATGAATTAATTTATGTACATAATTTAAGTGTAGAACATTATTTGGAGGCATGACTACCAACAGTAGTCAGATAAGCTGGGAGAGTCTTTCACATGTGAATATACAAAGGGCTTTATCAGTTCAACATATTTTTTCTCATGTAAACTGCTTTGCCTTTTATCCTCCATTGCCTCCAACTATTTGGATTATGGAAGTTTAGATTCTTGATCTCTATTACTTTTCTCTTAAGCTAAAGACTCACAGGCTAAAGATGTCCCCTCTCTAGAAAGCAGTTATGGACATACCTTGGGACAAACACTTGCTATCTCATTCTCTGTTTGGGGATGACTGTAGGAGAGGAGCCACTGATTACCCTGATTACTGGCAGTATTTGACTTTTCTCTATAGCTGCAGAGTCTAAGCTTCCTGAAGCTTCACGCCCAGTAGGAGAGAATTCCCTTCTCTAACTAGTCATATTCAAAGACTTTATCTCTCCCGCTGGGTTTCTTAGACAATGTGATCTCATCCAAGTACAGGTGGCTTTGAAAACTCAACCTCTCGAAAGTGAAAATGAGAGCTGTTTCCATTTTCAGGGGTGGTTATGGTTATCTGAACTTACACAGTCTTGCCATTATTGCTTGGCTGAGGGGAGGAGAAAATAGAAATATGTTCAGTATTCCAATTTTAAACCAAACTCATGCAAAGATATGACCTGAGACAAAAAAGAAGGACCTTCCAAGATAAAGAGTAACATATTTAATATTTCTTAGTTTTTTTCCAGTTTATGACAACACCCTTCCCAAATGAAATGTACTTGTTGACTCCTAGTAATTTCCTTTTTGCCATAGAAGTACTTATTTGAAGACAACTTTCTGAAGACATTGTAATAAAGTATGGGATATCTTGATACCATCATGAAACAACCTTAATTCTAAAAGTGGTTTCTCAATTAATGCTCTCAGTGTGGAAAGTTCATGAAGGAAGATACTATACGAAAATTTTTAAATCCTAGATTTCAACCCCATAGGAGAGGAACCTTGACTCCCATATAAGATAAAACAAAAGAAATCTTTGGTTCTACTATAAAGTAAAAAATGAGTTGACCGTCGATGATAATGAAGATACAGAGGGTAGCGAGAAAAGCATGTATTAGAAAAGTGAACTTCGCATGTTTGTTATACATGTTTGGTCAGCAAATACTGTCAGCTGAATCTTAATAGTGAGTCAGTGGTATTAGGATACTGCTTCCTTGCCACTCTTCATTATGATAAAAATGAGTCAAAGTGATTCAATTTAAGTTCTCATTTTAGAAATCAAAGGCTTTCCAGACTCACTGAAAATTATTTAATGTTACATAAGCATGGAACAGCATATATGTACATATATATACATACACACACACACACACACACCTCCTCTGTCACATTAATTTTGCTGTTGTAAACAATTATATGGGCATTAGTCTGACATATTACAAAGAAAGAGCTATGCAATATCCAGGAGACGTATTATTTCATTCAACCCTCCCTGTAGCACATATACATTGCTATTTAAAAACAAAATTACTCTTCCTATGAAGTATTCAAATGAGATTAATTAATTTTTTTAATGATGAGTTAATTGACCATTCCTGGCTGCAGAGAGTTATGCAAACATAACACTCACCTAGTCATCTGTGGAAGCTTTTTCAAACAGCCCTGCTAACATAGAGAATGAGCCAGTGAAGACTTTCCCCTCCCCAATTCCTCCCCAGGCATTGACCTTTAGAAACAAAGACTAAATAGGGAAATTGTTATGTAAGGAGAACTCAGGATGAATACAGCAAAAACATGCCCAACTATGTCAGCAGATGGAATTTTCTTGTACCTATTGCATAGACACAGACAAGTGTTTAAGTGAGGTTTATGAAAACAATTAAACAAAACAATATCCCCACATTTTCTAAATTGGGGGAAGAACCCCAGATGTTAATTTTGTCAGATATTGTGAAATATTCTGGCACATAAGAGTTTTAGAAGCAAAATTTTCAAGTGAATAAGCACACTGAGTGGACAAAGATTTCCATATGGTGAATTCAAACAATTAGGTTTTTAAAAGCCCTACATTTGGTATGTCTAGAGTCCACCATGGAATTGTGCTATTTTTGATACAGTGCCTTCTCACCACCAAGAAAATTTAGGTACCTTAGTGGTATCATTATATTCAAATAAATAAATTTCTCCTGCCTTTAATCATTTGACAACCAAGTTTCAATGAGAATGAGGAATGGAGATAGAGAAGTAAAATGAAGAGAGGCTAGTTTACAGGAGCAGTTGACAATTTATTAAGGTATGGATAAGGAACCTGACTTTACAATCACAGACACACACACACACACACACACACACACACGCACACGCTACCAAACAAGAGTAAAGAATATGCAGTTGTCTCTTCCCCTTTCACTTCACCATTCCTCCAACTAATATAAGATGATAATTCCTGGAAAGAAAGATTTTTGTTTAGATTGACTAATCTTTTGTATACTATAGAATAGGAACCCCCACAGTGAAGCTTGGAAAGCTAATTTTCTAAAATGAACAGCTCTACAAAGAATGTCATTTTGTGTGTTTGTATGCATTTAAGGAGCCCTCTTCACGAGTAAGTACAGATTTCACTGAGAGGAAAGTAAGTACTGCATCCTCCTGCTTTGACAGAAAGTGGCAACTCTTAAACAATTTCCAAATGTCTGAGAAATCTAAAAGAAATTGGCATTTAACTCAAAAAATGGGATGTGGGTTCTTTATTCTAATTTTTGTCAGCATGTCTTGGAGGAATCACTTAATATGGGATTCAGGTTTTTAATTGCCTGAAAAGGAGTATCTGTGGTTGTCTATCATATTTTATTGTACACGTCATTGTCAATCACATGGAAGAACTATACCTAATGAAGTTTTCTTTGTGAACAGTGGTAAAGTCACCATCCACATTCTGATATAATGTTTTTTGGTTTTTTTTTTTGGAACCAGGGGTTGAACGCAGGGACACTCGGCCACTGAGCCACATCCCCAGCCCTATTTTTGTATTTTATTTAGAGACAGAGTCTCACTGAGTTGCTTAGGGCCTCGCTAAGTTGCTGAGGCTGGCTTTGAACTCGCGATCCTCCTGCCTCAGCCTCCCAAGTTGCTGGGATTACAGGCATGCGCCACCGCGCACGGCTTCCAGCAAGGCATATTTTTTAAAAAAAATTTTTATTTTTTCTAATTTGGTGTACATCAACTGAGCCACATCCCCAGCCCTATTTTGTGTTTTATTTAGAGACAGGGTCTCACTGAGTTGCTTAGGGCCTCGCTAAGTTGCTGAGGCTGGCTTTGAACTCGCGATCCTCCTGACTCAGCCTCCCAAATCGCTTGGATTACAGGCGTGCGCCACTGCGCGGGGCTCTGATATAATGTTTTCTGAAGGTCATTAAATCTACATGTGCTAGAGGTGTGTTCTTAAAATTGCACTGCAGTTATCACCTAGCTTTGCCAATAATTTTTTTAAAATAGCAATGATAATAAATTATTTTTGCTGAAAGCTTAACTTTGTGTCCAACACTGTGTAAAGTGTTTTAAATGCATCATCTCATTTGGTCTTCAAATTCAGTCCTTTGAGGCAGGTATTATATTTCCACTTCCTCATGATGAAATACTAAATTCCACTTCCTCATGATGAAATACTAAATTACTAAAGTAGTTAGTAGTTTGCCTAACTTTAGGCAGTCAGAAACTGCCAGGGTCAGGATTCAAACATATTATCTTGTCCCATTAGTGCCCAGAGTCTGAATTATGACAAGATAGCATTTCTCAGTAAGTTTCAGACAGGTTATTTTACATGTTTTTCTAAAAGACACCGTGTTTTTATAGTGTATTATGGGTGAGTTTTCTGCTCTGTGGATTTTGCTGTGTCAGTAAATCCCAAAACCATACTGAGTCATCAGTACAGAGGGAATATCTTAGAAGTTCCAATTAAGTGATGGATTTTGAAGAGCTATATGAAAAGAGGTAGAGTGACTAGGCTTTAGTAACAGGAGGCAATGCTATTATTG
>JAJEJO010001769.1:336397-350854 GCA_020662805.1 Glaucomys volans
AATGCTATTATTGGGTTTTTTTTGGGGGGGGGGGTACTCAGGAGCACTTGACCACTGAGTCACATTCCCAGCCCTGTTTTGTATTTTATTTAGAGACAGGGTCTCACTGAGTTGCTTAGCACCTTGTTTTTGCCGAGGCTGGCTTTAAACTCACAATCCTTGTCTCAGCCTCCCAAGCCACAGGGAATACAGGCGTGCAATATGGCACCCAACAATGCTGTTCTTTTAGCATGAAGATTACACAATTAACAAAATCAAAGATCTCATATGTAAAGTATGAAGAATATTTAAAGAAAAACTGCAGACAAGCATTTGACAAAGTGCAGTCTTTCAAAATTGCAACAAAACCAATGTTCATTGCATCAAAAAATATTGTCTTAATATATTTGATGGTATCTCAACTTTCTAAGTTTATGTAGGGTCAAATTTTACATTTTCCAGTTTCTGTAGATTTGTAAGAATGATCTACGTGTTTATAGAGTTAATATGCTTTGTATATTATGCTTATTTGTGTATGTATGCATTGCTATTTGGTCAATTTGATATAGGATGAGTATTGGTGTAATATGAGTAGGCAGAATTTCTTTTTTTAATTATACACAGGAAATATTTTTTTCCAGATCCTGATCTTTTTGTAAATAAAATCAACAGAAATGTTGTTACATCTATACATATATATGCACAGTGTTGACATGTTTATGATTGTCTATCTCTTATTCCAAGATTGCTTTGACAATTGAATCTTTTTTTTCTGGCCCTAGTCTTTTTACACTGCATGTGTTTGCATGCAGAATCTTTCAACCTCCAACAAAGCTACTAAATTATAATGCTAACCAGATCTTAGTGTCTCTGACAGTGTCTGCTTTTGCAGACGCAGAGCTCAGAATAGCAGTAATTTGCTAACTCCCTGTGACTGGCTCACAGAATGTTTGACAGGGATGAAGAGAAGTGAGCAGGAGTAAGTGCTGTTGTGGAGAAAGCCCGGAGGGAAGAGCCCTTCCTCCATTACAGGATATATCATGGGAGAAAGTAGTAATCGAACTGTGTGCACAGCGTGTATTTAGGCAGTACCATCCGTCTTTGAAAGAGAACCACCTTTTTCTGTTTTGTTTAAGTGTGGGTTCACAGCTAATCTGTGTGAAGTCTATAGCAAAAAATACTGGGCATATGGCTGCATTCTATCATATCTGCAGAAGAGACCCCAGCAGAATCCAAAGTATTGCTTGTGTCATCTGAGGAACCTGCACTGTAATGGAAATAACTTGAAATAGGAAAGTCTAACATTTTAGAATTTGAATCAAAAGAAAAACTTAACTGGAGTCACAAAATTACTCTTTGTGTATTTGACACTACAAAGATTATAGTAATAGGACTGTGTTCTTTCTACTATTATTTCTAAACATTTAAGTGCCTATCAAATCTTTATTATTGCTGTATGTTATTTAATATTATTCTGATCTCTTAGCATAATCCTGAGATTTAGTTGTATTTCCCCCATCTTACAGATAAGTTCACTGAGACTCAGAGTGATTAAGTAATTTTTCTGAGATACTAGAGTTTTAAAGTAATGGAGGTAGAATCTGTATTCAAATGTATTAATGACAAAAACTGCCTTCCTTTTATTATATCATTATTTCATTGCTAGAAAGAAACAGGGCCACTTTTTAAGCTAGACTTGTTGCTTGATTTTCCTGTGATAATCTCACTTGTGCATTTCTTCCACCTGATACACTGCATGAGTACACTTTGGATAAATGTCGAATTTCTGAGCAAACATTTGCCATGTTTTAACATTAAATACCTGATATTATGTAAGATTATAGATAGCTAAAGTAGGAAGTCCAGCTTTTCTAGTTTGAGCCATATAAAGTTTCAACTAACTTTGCTTCCAATATTTCAAAATCTAAAACTTTAGGGGGATATCAGTGGTTTTTATGACATAACCCCAAATTTGAAATAACTGGTATTTCATCAGTATGTTTATATTCCAGCATATGAATGTTAATATACTTGAATATCCCATGAATAATGTACTTACTTGCCAACCCTAAAAGAGAAGACACAAGCTGATAAAATAGGAGAGAACAGGGAAGGAAGAAGAGAGAAGTGGAGAAGAGAGGGAGAGGAGAGGAGAGGGGAAAAGGAAATCCAAACCTGGGACTATGTGATCAAAAGAAAGATTGAACATAAATTCACATATAAAACATTTTCAAATGTTATCCTGATGGTGAAATTAGCCTCAAGTGGAATTCATTAGATAGTGTTCTCTGTTCTTCAAATTTGACTTTTTCCCTCTCCTGGCTTTGTGTTTATTAAGACTCAGTTTCAGTGGGAGTTGAGACAGACTGCTTTGCTATCCTTCTGCTCTTCTTGAGACAGGTAGCCTATCACACAGATCTCTGTGATCTTCAAAAGAAAAGAAAAACCAAGAGAGAGAATGCAGGGAAAGCAGTTAGTGACTGTGAAAGTTTTATTAACTAGGCAAATTATTACTGAAAAAGAATCCCAGTCAAGAGCTCAGGGTTAGTCTTGTTAGAGGTTTCCTTCAGTTTTTGAAATGTTCATTTCTTATCCAGTGAATTTCATGACAATGAAAGAACTGGACACATATCTTTCAATGTGACAAGAATTTTGGAAACATTACCCCTTGAGAATTCTAAGCAAAATTATTAATAATAAAATAAAACTTCTTTTCAGGATTTAATTCCATGCTGCTTTTTCTTTAGTTAATGAAATGCTATCCCAAATCCCCTTCTGAATTCATCTTATCTTGCAGCAGCCTGCTATGCTGCAACCTCCAGTGTGAAGCTGCTCTGATTTCTATGCTCTCCCCGCCACCAGCCTGCTTTCCAAGACAGAATTAATTACAACTTATCATTTCTTCCTTGCAGTATGTAGCTAGTCCCTTGACTTAGTACTATTTAACTCTGCCTTGCATTATATACAGTTGTGTCTGTAGTCTGTGTCAGTCTAGTCTTTGAAAGAATCATTTATTAAACTTATTTTTTAGCTATTAAATAAAAACATGGAAATTGTACATACTTATGGGGTACTATGTGATGATTCAAAGGTATGTATTAGGTAGCATTTTTACTTTTTTATATTTTTATAACAGATTATTTCCAACTAATAAACATCAAAATTGTATATATTAATGAGCTATCATTATGTCTCTGTATGCATATATGTATATATTGTGTAGAGTTTACATTTAAACATATCTTCTCAAATATCTATCATTTCTTTATGGCAAAAATTTTCAAAATTCTTTCTTCTAGCTTTTTGAAAGGTACAGTGCATTATTGTCATCTAATCACCTTACCGTACAATAACACATCAGAAGTCTTGATCCAGCATCTTAGTGCCCATTGATCAACACTTTCCTGTCTCTCCTGCACCTCCACTCTCCTAGGCTCTGGTAACAATTATCTCTGCTCCACTTCTGTGAGATGGATATTTTTGATTCCATGTATGAATGAGATCATGTGGTACTTATCTTTTGGTGTCTGGCTTGTTTCACTTAACATTGTGATCTACAGTTCCTTCCGGGTGTCTCAAATGACAACTTGGGGATAGCTAGATCATGTGGAGGCCTTAATTTTAATTTTTGAGTTTTTCCACACTTTCTTTTTCCATAATGGCTGTCCTAATTTATATTCCCACCCACAGTTTGCAAGGGTCCCCTCTTCTCCATTCCCTTCTCAGAACTTGTTTCATCTTTTGTCTTCTTGATAGCAGCCATTCTTACTTGGGTGAGGTTATATCTCTGGGTTTTGATCTACATTTCCATCATGATTAATGATGTTGAACATTGTTACTTATACTTGTTGATCATTTGTATTTATTCTTTTGAAATATATCTAGTTAGATCTATTGCCCACCTTTTAATTAAGCTTTATATACTATTGAGCTTTTGGAGTTCTTATCTATTCTGTATCTAACCCTTGTCAGATGGATAGTTTGGAAATATTTTCTCCTGTTCTCTGCATTTTTTCATTCTGTCAATTGTTTCCTTTGCTCTGCTGTGCTTTTTTTCCTGATAATTGACTATTGGTATATGGCAACACTATTGATTTTTATCTGTTGATTTCATATACTTCACCTTTGTTGTATTTTATTTGAATTTTAATAGCTTTTTGGTGAAATCTTTGAGGTTTTCTGTACATAAAATCATGTCATCTGCATTAACAATTTGACATCCTCTTTTCAAATTCAAATATCTTTCTTTTCCTGATTTCTCTAGCTAGCACTCTGTTAAATTAAACAACAGTGGTAAAAAGTGGGCACCATTGTCTTGCTGCAGATCTTAGAAACCTTTCCACTTTTCCCCATTTAATTTGATATCAGCTGTTTGTTACATATGCCCTTTGTTATGATGAGGTGCATTTCTTCTATATGCCTTTTGTTTAATGTTATTATCATGAAGGGATGTTGAATTTTATCACATGCCTATGTTGAATGCATTGGAAACATCATATGATTTTTGTCCTTCATTCTAATGAGGGATGTAGCATGTTTTCCGATTTGTCCATATTGAGCCATCCTTGCCTCCTCAGGATGTATCCCACTTTATCTTGGTGAATGTTCTGTAGGATTTGGTTTGCTGGAATTTTGTTGAGGATTTTACATCTATGTTCTTCAAGGATATTGGACTACAGTTCCCTCCCTATGTCTGGCTGTGGTATCAAGAGTGCTTACCTTGTGGAGTAAGTTTGGAAGATCTCCTTCCTCTTCAATATTTTAGCATTGCTTAAGGAGAAGTAGTATTATTATTTAATGTTTGTTAGAACTCAGCTGTGAACCCATCTGGTTTGGGGTTTTGTTTAATTGGGAGATGTTTTATTATTGATTCAATCTCAGTAATTGTTATTGGTCTATTCAAGTTATCTCTTCCTGATTCCATCTTGATAAGGTGTGTGTATCCAGGAACTTGTCTACTTCTTCTAGGCTATCAAATTTGTTGGCATATAGTTCCATGTAATAATCTTTTATGATTCTTTGCATTCCTTTAGTTTCAGTTTCAATGTTTCACTTTTCAGCTTCAATTTATTTATTGGAGACCTCTCTTTTGTTTTAATATAACTAAGGGTTTGTCAATTTTATCTTTCCAAGGACCAGCTCTTCATTTCATTGATCTTTGTTTTTATTTTTTATTTTTTTTGTATCTATTTCATTTATTTCTGCTCTGATCTTTGTCATTTCTTCCTGTCTTCCAATTTTGGTTTTGTTCTTGTTTTCCTAACTCCTTGAGCTAGGGTGCGTCTCTGAGAGCTTCCTGGTTTTTTGATGTAGGCATGATTTCTGTAAACTTCCCTCTTTGTACCACCTTTGTCACATGCCATAGTTTTCAGTGTGCTGTGGCTCCATTTTCATTTGTTTCAAGAAATATTGAAACTTACTTCCAGATTTCTTACTTGATCCATTAGTCATTCAAGAATAACTTGTTTAATTTTCATGTATTTGTATATTTTCCAAAGTTTCTTTTTGTTGTTGTTATTGATTTCTACTTTTAGTGCACTGTTATCAGAGAAGGTAGTCAATACAATTATATTTCTTTTAAACTTTGTTGAGACTTGTTTGTGGCTAGCATATGATCTATTCTAGGGAACGTTCCATGTGCTATTGAGACTAATGTGTAGCCAGTAGATGTTGAATGGAGTGTTCTGTAGATGTCTGTTAGGTCTATTGGCCTGGGTGCAGTTTAACTCCACAGTTTCTTTGTTGATTTTCTGTCTGGATGATCTATTCTTTACTGAAAGTGGGGTGTTAAATTCTCCAGCTAGTGCTGTATTGGAGTCTATCTCTTCCTTTGTATCTATTAATACTTCCATTATATATTAAGGTGCTCTGATATTGAGTGAACATAGTTTTAGATTTGATATTATTTTTTGTGTGTGACTGTCTGTACTCCTTTATCATTATATTATTACCTTTCCTATCTCTTTACTGCTTTTCAAGTACATTTTATTGGCTTTGAGTAGACTACTTCCACTTTCATTTGGACTCCATTTGCATGTAATGTTTTATTCCATCCCTTTGCTTTTAGTCTATATATGTCCTTAAAGGTGAGGAGAAATTCTTGCAAGCAACATAGAGTTGAGTGCTGTTATTTTTATTCAGTTACTCAGTCTTTCATTTAGAGAATTTAATCTATTGACATTTAAGGTAATTATCAGTAGCTCAAGTCTTACTGCAGCTGTTTTGCAGCTTGTTTTCTTGCTCTGCTATGGTTCCTTTCTTCTCTTTTATAGTCTTTCTTTGTGATTAAATGATTTACTACAATAGTCTGTTATGATTTCCTTACTGTTTTTTTATTTATGATTTTTGCAGTCACCATGCAGATTATCAAAACTGTCTTTTAATTCTTATAAACTTTCTTGAAATCATACCAACATCACAAACATAAGAACAAAAACAAAAAGAGAAAATATACAAACAAAACCCATTGCACTCTATTCCTCCTATTTATATCAAAAAACATCTTTTAAATAACTCTACCTGCAAGCATGGAATGATGCACAGTGGACACACTTTTAAAGAAAAATTTTAAACTGATTGAATGATAATTACTACCTTAAGTTCAGGTCATTTCCAGAAAGCGTGGTTTGAAATAAGGGACTGAATTTATTTAGTAAATCTGGGAGTTAAAGTTTTATGCTATCATATGTTCAAAGCTACTTTGCAAATTAGTGCTAAGGCAATTTCCAAGGCTGCCTTAGAAGCTTTTTTAGCTTTTTGCCATGGATCTCAAACTCTAGCAGTTTCTGATGCCTGTATTTTCAATAGGACCCTATGACATTATGGATGAACAGAAAATTCAGTAACCAGTGGTTATTGGCAAAGCAAATAGAAGTACTATGTTGAAATATGAAAGGTAAATTTATTTGTTCATTTAAGGAATATATATTGATCTCCAGTTGTACATAGTACACAAAATATTGTTTTTTGTTGACCTCTTTCCATTAGAAGATAAGCCTCATGAAAGCACAAAAATTTTTCTTTTTCACTTCTAAAAGTTAATGCCTAAAACAGGGGTAAATGAAACTAATTCTTAATTTTGTCTCTCCTGATACTAACTTACAGCAAGAAATTTTTAAAAATATTTTTAAATAGAATCAATCATATCATTTTCTCTTATATATACATCAAAACAAGTATAGGACTAAAATATATAATGTTTTTGCATTTTCCTGCAAAGATTTCTTTCCATTTGATATTCTTTTGGGAACAGGGAAACTCTCTCTGTCAATCCTGTTTAAAACACCTTGATATGACACTCAGGATACTTCAAAATGGGATCCCAATTATTGCCCCAGATTCTGTCTCCTAAAATGTTGTCCTTTTAAAATGACTCTAATTAGACTACTTCCAATCCCCTAAATAAGTGTTAATATTCATTTTTCTAAGATTAGATGTACTTTCCCATTCCAGAGTGCTTTCTATGTCATCACCTGTATTCAATAAAGTTGTGATTATGGCTCAGGTGTCATAGTAAACTGATCAGTGCTGTAAAGTCACAGCTTCCTCTAGAATTTATTCCTTCTTTCATTATGTTCTCATAGGGTTTATACTTCTTATAGTGTCTGTTTCTTGATGTCATGTTTTTTGTTGGTCCCTCCCACTTAAAGATAATGAACTTATTGAAGCACATATGCACCCTTAGGAACACATGGACATTTCATCTGTAGTCACCTTGTCTTGAATACTACTGGGAACTTGGTGATGTTTCATGTTTGTTGAGTTTCATTAAAGATGCATTAAGATGTATTACATGCACACAGTCAGTAAAATAGTTGACACTATAAGTGCTAATGTATGAGATCATAATAGTAATTAGCACTAAGTGTGTATCAAACAAATGGAACTAAATAATAATAGCATGAATGTTTTTAAGAAACAAAGTTTGGTAATTTTTGTACCCAGTTTTTCATGAAGTACCTTATTTTCGCTGTTTTCTTCAACTCTTTTATTAAACTAATACTTGAGCATATGTATGTATTTTTATCTTAAGTTCTCTATTTCCATGAAATCCATTAACTTAGAAAAATAAGTCCAAGTTTAATTGTTTTAAGTGGCATTTTATAAATATTTCTTAAATGAATGGCTAGATAAATTTTTATTCTGAAACTTTGTTATGTGACAAATCAGATGGTTAAAAGAGAAACTATTTTTGAAAATTTAAGACATATAATTTTTTTTCTTTCTTTTAGTTTTGACTGTGCTGGGAATGAAACTCAGGACCTCATGTATACTAGATAATCTCTCTACCACTGAACCACATCCCAGCTCTAAAATTTTTTCTGTTTAACTTTTTACTGAGAATGGTTTGCAAAAATGTGATCTAAGATGGCTTATGATAGCAACAAATCTAGTTCAGACAGTTCAAAGGGGAACAGTATATTTACAGCCTAACATTGAAAGTAATGAAAATGGATTATACGAATTCTTTTATGGCATTAGAAGACTAACAAAATAATATACCTTTACATGTTTTATAGTCAATGACAATGACTTTGTTCTGTATAGAGGTGTAATTTATAATGCTAAAGGAAAAAAGAACAAAACTGTAGACATCATCTTACCTAATCTCAAAATGTACTACACATGTATAGTAATCAGAGTAGCATGGTACTGGCACAAAACTAGATGAAATAGAGTGCCTAGAAATTAATCCATTTAATATTATTCCCTCAAAACAGGCAACAAAAGCTGAACTAAACAAGTAGGACTCCTTAAAAATAGAAAGTTTCTTGCCAGTTGCAGTGCCACAGACCTATAATACAGCTACTTGGCTCTCAAATTTGAGGCCAGTCTGGGTGACTTAGCAAGAAAATTATTGGAGGCAGGGAAGTAACTCAGAGGTAGAATGTTTCTGGGTTCAATTTCTAATGTTGCAGAAAAACAAAAACAAAACTAGAAATCTTCTGCCTGGCAAAGGAATCAATCCATGAAGTAGAGTCAAACATAAAGCTCTTAGGGATAAATTGAAATCTTTCACAAATGCTTCTCCTAAATTTTTGTGGAGCACAATGTGTCTAAAAATCTCAACACTTATCATAATATGCAAGTATTTAATTTGAGGTGTATCAGCAACTTGTAGAAGGCTAAATTCTGAAACTTCATGTGATGTTATATTGTGGACTTTGGGGTAGGCAAATAGTCTAAAGTAGGATTAAAAAAATAACCAATAAACTACCACGAAATTAATAAACTAGATGATCCACATTAAAAATTAGGTCATAATACAAATTGCTTAAAAATGTATAGGTAAATGAAAGATTAAAGGAAAATATTATCAACACATAAATATGACAATAGTCCAAGGTTGAGAATTTGCATATATTCCTATGCATCAGCTAAAAACTATACTCAATAAAAATTAATAACTACTTGACCAGACACTTCATAAAGTGTTTTGGGTGCATATTAATGAAAGAGTATTTATTAGTCATTAGAAGAATGCAAATTAAGATCTGTGAGATACCATATATCTACCAGGAAGGCAAACTTTTTTAAAGACACAAATGATACAAAATAAAATAAAACTAAACCTGATGTCACCAAAAATTGGTTTATTATTTTGTGCTATGAATACATGTGATGCAACTAGGATTGTTGTACATTGGTGGGTGAGAATGGGTGGAAAATGTTATACCAATTTGGAAAAGTATTGGCAGTTTCTTATAAAGTTGTACATACCTCACAATCCAACAATTCTGTTGTGTGAATTTTCTCTCGAAAAGGGAAAATACATGTCCACAAAAAGCACATGACCGCAAATGTTCATAGCATTCAAATTACTTTATTCAAATTAGTAAGAAAGAAGAAAATAGACAAAATGTCAATCTGTTGTAATAAACAACATTGAGATGCATATACATAAAAGAATAGCATTCAGCAAAGAAAAGGGATGGACCACAAATACACACAACAACATGAATGTATTCATGTCTCAAACAGTGATGAGCAAGCTAATTCATATACAAAAGATTACATATGTGGTGATTTTAGCCTTTGAAAGTTCTAGAACAAGTAAAAGTAATCTATGGTAATTGGCATCCAAATGATGTTTGTTTCTGGAGGGGACTGCGATTATGCAGGGGAGTGAGGGATCAGGCTATCTTTATAATCTATGTATTTGGCTGCATATAGATTATACTTAAGGAAAACAGGAAATTCTGCACATATTGCATACTTTCTCATGTTTAAAAACACTTAGGTTTAAAAATTTTGATTATGAACAAGAAACCTACATGTCATATGTATGATCTCTTTATCTACATTAATTCAGCTACATCAATAAATCTGATTTTTCACATAATTTTGATCTTCCTAATTAGAGACTGTAAGTTATTGAAAGTGTAAAAAAATCATTAGAAGATTGATTAGAAAGTCCATAATTCTGACATGTGTCACTTCAAGAAGAATCTTTTTTTTTCAAATTAATCTGAAATGCAATGACCAAAGTTCTTGAATATCTGGTTTGCTGTTGTTGCTTTTCAACTTATTTTTTAATCAAAGTAATATGTACACATATTTAAAAGAATTAATTCTAAAGATTCTATGAAAAGTATCAATCTCTTGGCCACTGCTTCTGTCCCCCAAAATATGTGTGCTGCTACTTGAACTCTATGTTCTAAATGGATTTTATTGTCTAGGATCATCTTCACATGGTAATTCGAGTGGCTCTTTCATGAATACATACACTATCATAACTTCTGCTCTTCCCCTCTTCTCAATATTTTTCTCATAATTATTTTATTTAATGAAGCATTAGTTAGGATTTGGATGTTATAAATATACAAATATTTTTCACCAATGAATAGTTTCATTGTCTAATTATTTTGGCTTATTCCTTGGTGCATATTATTTTTATTGGCTGAGTTTTTTGTACTCTGGCTGGAATTCCAATCAGGATACTTCAAAATATCTTTGAAAACTAGAAATATGTTCTTTCCAATGCCCAAACACATAATTGATGTTTCAACTCCCATTCTCTCATCCTTTTCACCCTCTCCCTTTTCCTCATAGCACCCTGTCTTGCAGTGGCAAATTGAGGAAGATTGCTCTTGATGTGTGGAGCAGTTGTTTTCCTGGGAGTTCCTTTCCATTCTCCTTTGTTGGCTCCCATGTCTCTCTTTCATCCTCTTTCACTATCCTTCTATTCTTTTTGTCCTTAAACTATTTCCTCTGATTTCACTCAGATACGAGAGATGACAGAATGATAATAAGCACATGTGTTCCTTATGTCTTGTTTAGACAACTTCCTGAGCAAATACTTTTCATTATTTTCTATCATTGTTCTTTTGATAAGTAAGACACCATTCCTAAGAAGAACAGATGGACAGATAATTTTGCTTTGGGGACACATAACCCAATCTTCATATGTGAAAAATGTCAATCAATTAAGTTATTGAGTCAAAGGAAACAGAAATGTCCATCATACCCAATAAGCCTTATGCTGTCCTGAATTCACTTTACTTTTGCTCAATATCACACTATTAGTACTTTATGTTAAAGGCAATTACTGTTAACTAAAGTTTCCAAAAAAGATGACCTACAGTTATTATAGAGAAATACCTAAGATTAAAAGTACTTAGATGCTTGCCAGCTATATAAACATAAGCGTATTCTCAACTTATGATAAGTAAAATGGGAAAAAATGATTGTACTGTAATTTTGAAGAGATGAAATTGTGCATTAAAATGTTTTGAATTATGAAATGTTACTCTAAAGTGGAAGTTTTTGATGTCTAACATGAACAAATGAAATTTCATCACAAAATAGAATAACTTGCAGCAAAGTAAGGTGGAAAAACTAATTTCTTTCTTTTCTTTTTTTGGCAAAAAGATACATGTAAGGGCCAAGGCTTGGAAGGTAGATAGAGTTCATTTGCTCTATGCAGAGGTACAACTAATGATTTTGGTAGCTTAATAATGTAAAAGGAAATAAATGGGCACCAGTTCCAGCACTTAAGGGAGTTCTGAGAGGACCAGTGTCCACTTCTTGGCTTTGTGTCATGGCTGACAAGTAGCATAACTGCAGTGAGTTTCAAATGTATTTTCATTCTATTTGCATCACAATTAATTGATGCTGACCAACAGTAATTTTGAAATATGTGAATATGTGATGTCTGAAATGCATGAATGTGCTATCATCAATCTCTTTTTATCAATAAATGTAGAGTCTTGTGCTGCTTAGGAGATTAAATAGTTAAACAGTAAAACCTATCAGAGATACTGAGTCATAGAATACTCAATGATAGCACAAAGGAAATGCTATAGCATCAGTTTCTTTTATATTTTAGGAAAAATATTTTCCAGCTTAGATGGTTGTAAAAGAAGCAGTAGATATAACATCATTCTCCATTCTGCAACAATTAAAACAGAGATGCAGAATGGGAAACAGTTTGTCAGAGCATAAATAATTGTTCAATGCTCAATGATAGGAAGACCACTGGCAGAACACAGGATGAATAGTATCAGAACTTTGGAAAGTTCAAATGTATCTGATAAAGGCTCTGAATTAAAAGTACAAGCAATTGCAAATGTTCCAGGCATTGTAAACACAAAATGGTAAGCACTACGATGCAGAAAGGCCACATATCAGAAAATTTAAGAACCACCATTTCAAAGAAAAATGCAGAAAACAAGACCAACAAAATGTGGGCAGTACAAAGAGGAAATAAAGTGGAACCAAATAAAAATGTCAAAAATTCTTTTATTCTAAGTCTCATTAATTCCTTGGAGGAAGAATATGAACAGACATTTAAAAATTCCTTCTTATACTATTTGCAATTATTCTATATAATTTTATATAATTTAGTTGTATGAATGGTAGAATTTTCTCTTCTTGGAGGTTAGATATTCTTAACTAGTTCTCATGTCCTTTTTCATATATTTCTGAGATACTGTTAGAGATGTCTGCACTCCATGGGTAGCATATATCTATTTGCATACATAGATTGGTACACTAAGTGGGTAAAATAGGCGAGTCTCCTCTCTAACAAAATCCTGCTGTGATGATTATTTCTAACTGGATGTGTTTGAGCTTGAGCATACCCAATATATGTTTGGTTGTTAGATTTAGAGTTAACCTAGAATTTAGAGATTTAATGTGATGGTCAAAAATCTTAGTTTGGGGTGTCACACACAGGTGATGCTTATTTGCTACTTATTGATAGGAAAGTTAACAATTACAAGATTAGTTTGAATTTCTGGGCTAAAAATCTGCAGTGAATTCACAGCTGAAACAGAATTGTTGTGAAGAGTCAGAGGTATGGCCAGAGCTAGAATATAGGGACAGTAGTATGGTCAGGTCCTGAGAAAGTAAAATAGAATTTATATCTGGAATAGCTGGAAATGATTTCTAAAAGCCACAGGATTAAAAGGCTGAAGATAGAGCTATGTAAACTTAGGGCAGGAAAAAATGACATAGTGTACCTGTCTCAAGCATTGGCTGGCATCCACATTTTTCTTAAATCAGATGGCAAATATGTGTTATAGGAAATTGCAAACTCACTGTAAGATATATCACTTACCACCCAGAAAGTTGTCTATTTTAAAAAAAAGAGAAAGGTTGACCAGGATGTGGAGAAATTTGTACACATACATGTGCTGGTGAAAATGTAAAATGGTAACATTGCTATAGTAAGTTATACAATGATTCCTCAGAAAATTAAATATAAAATTATCACATGTCCCAGCAGCTACACTTCTGGAAATATATTAAACAGAAAGAAAGCAGGGGCTCAGATATTTGTGCAGCCATGTTCATAGCAGCATTATTTATAATAGCCAAAAGGTGTAAGCAACCCAAATGTTCATCACTGATAAATGGATTAACAAAATGTATCATATAGATAAAATAGAATATCATTCGTCTCTCAAACGGAGAAAAATTCAGACATATGCTATAATGAAACTCTACGACATCATGCTAAGTGAAAGAAGCTGGTCAAATTAGGATATAAAATTGTACTATCAAGACAAACATTTTTATGAGTCCATGTACATGAAGTAGCTAGAGTACTCAAATTCATAGAGACATAAAGTAAAGTGATGGTTTTCAGGGGCTAAGGGCAGGAAGGTATTGGAATTTCTTGTTTAATGGGTATATACCTTCAGGGTTTGGGAAGATGAAAAAGTTCTAGAGATGAATAGTAGTGATGGTTGCACAGCTCATGAATGTTCTTAACACCAGAGAACTGTACACAAAAATACAATTAAAATAGTAAAATTTTGTGTTCCATATATTTTACCACAAGAAAAAAGTAAAACATTACCATCCTCTCCAAAACAATCAAACAAACAAACAAAAAACAGGTAGACCTAAGTATGTGAACATGAGTTACAATACATGTTTTCATATTTTAAATCATGGGACTACATTAAGACCTCTTATACTAAAGAATATATCTGTGGGACACATCAAGGAAAGAAAATTTCAGACCCATAT
>JAJEJO010001769.1:351254-434834 GCA_020662805.1 Glaucomys volans
GAGGAAGGATAGATAGCATGGAGGGAAGGGAGGGGTGGGGTCGGGGTGGGGGGGTAAAAATTATAACAGAAATTGTGACAGATACCATTGCCCTGTGTACATGCATGAATGCACAGATGGTGTGACTCTACTTTGTGTACAACCAGTGAAACAAGAGCTGTACTCCATTTGTGTTCAATGAATCAATAAGTAAATAAAAAAATGTAAAGACAAAAATAAGAATATATCTGTGCTATTATGAGTGTGTACTTATAAATAGAGGCAATTATAGGGGTACATAAATAAAATAAATAAGTTTTATTAATTTTCCTAGAAATACCCTAAAACCAGACAGCAATAATGATTTTTACAAAGAGAAATAAAATCATGTTAATGGCCGAGAGTATGGAAAATTACTTTCTACATGGAAATCCCTTCCCTCACATATCAATGTCCTTCATCTTACTTGGCAGCAGGCACTGTCCAGCTTCAGCAGGGAGCAATCCTCCATGTTTGGGGCAAACCCACCAGCCAATTGACATAATTATGGAAAAATGTTTGGTTATAATAAAAGTATCAAAGGAAGACTTGTTCATAGTATACACTTTATTGGAAGTGTTGGTAAGTATAGAACCCAGGGGAAGACTGTAAGGAACAAGCAATTGCAATACCAACACTGCCTGCCCATCCAGGGCATTTTGAATGTGTTAATGTCTTAGTTCAGAAAGAGCTACTTTATTTTTCTTTTAAGAAGCCAGTATGGGTCATTGCCTGACTATTTAAGTGGTTCTGAGAAAAATATAAAATATCTCTTGTTCAACATTCCCACCTGCCTGGTAATCTAACCTCTCCCAAATCACTATCCAAGTGCTTTCCACTTAAAAATGATTTTGTTCTTAGTAGTAATGTTACCATCTTAAGTGTGGCAGTGTGGGGAATATCCTAAAGGAGTTTGAACACACACACATACACACACAAGAAAAAAAAAATACATGGTCTACAGTAAGATTTCTGGTGCAACTACAGTAAGATGTGCCTTACTCTGTGTTCTGGAGTTTGTGCTTCTGAGATTGGCAATTTCATCAGCACCACATGGAGCTCCTAGAGCGCATTCTCAGAGAAAGAGGTTTGCAGAACTAAGGGGAGGAGAAAGGAAAGCTAAGCAAACACAAAGGACATTGCACAAAGTTCATTACAGAATAGCTTAGCCTAGATGGCCAGAGTGCAGGCGCACCTCCTCCTGGCTTTGCTGCCAAGGTGCAGCTCTCTGATGGGACTCAGTACATGCCTAAGAGTGTGGACAATGCAAAGAGGTTACGAAGATGAGTGCACCGGTCAGAGAAAAGACCCAGGAGTGGGTTACCATTCCAGCTGCATGGAGATACTAAGGTAAAGTGGTGAGCATTAGTTCATATATTCATTTATTCTTTTAATTCATTTATTAAGTGGTTTGCTTTTGTACCAGGTTAAATCTGTGAACAGGATGAACAAGTTCCCTGTAGTCAAGGAGCTCACGTTACAGTGCCTGGGGCCATCTCCAGAGGATACAGCAAAGGATTTTGGTCTTATCCTTTTTAATAGACAAAGGGTTGAGGGAGTAGAAGAGAAGGAACTACAGACTGTCAAACCTGATGTCTTCCGTCCCTTTTTCTTGCCACTGAAGCGACATGGAAGAAGAGAAGAAGGAAGAGAGGATATTGTGCAAGTGTAAGATCCTTCCACAGTACCTCACTTGCTAGTTAGTACAGTTAATATGACCAAATCAGCAAATGGGGCAGTCAGGAGCACTGCCCCCACTTAAATCCATATTGGATGTTAAGAAATCTGCCTAAACAGATCCTTTGCAGACATTGAGGTGAGGTCATGAAGGCAAAGAACAGAACACACAAAAAGGGGCTGTAATCTCATACAACTTTTATTCTAAACTTAAATTCATTTTCTTTTTCTAAGTCAAATGTCTTCAAAAGACTGGATCTGGTGACTGCAGATTACTAAGACTTTTTAAAAAGCTATTTAATTTCTTTCCTTAACATGATATAACTCAAATGTCACCAGCTTCTCCATTCTACCTTCTGTCAAAAGTTTCTTAATTTCTGAGTTTCTCCTATACTAACTAAAAGTGCAGTGGTCTGCTGATCCACAGGGCATAGTTCCAATATCCTCAGTGGAATTCTGAAATCACAGAAAGTACCAAATCATACATACATTGTTGTTTTTCTGCACATACATACATATAATAAAGTTTAACTTAAAATTAGGTATAGCGAGAGATTAATAATAACAAATAATACAACAGAACAATTCTTACATTATGCTTAATAAAAGGTGAATGTGATCTCTCTCCCTTTGTTTCTCAAAATATCCTACTGTATTTTATTCACCCTTCTTCTTGTTGATCACAGAAAGTGAAACTGTGGATAAGGTGAGTACCATAATCCTAATAGAACCTCAAAGTCTTCTCTGCCCAGAAGCTCCTCTTGCCCCTCCATAGCTGCATCTCCCATGAACACCCTGGTGGTACAATGTTGCCTTCCACTGATGGTTTCTGCTTGTACTCCAACATGGCTTCAGGGAATGTTGATCCTCCTGTTTTCTCACAGAAGGAATGAAAACATGTTTTGCTTTGCAAAAATATTTACTTATGGTTTAGAAATAATATAAATACAACTCAAAGACTTACACACAACTGCTATTCAAAACCCCATGAACTTAAGCCTGATCTCAGAGTCCTGCATGAGGTGGTTTCTTCTCTAGCCTTTGGAAAATCCTCCACTGCAGAGACCAAGTCACTTTCATGAATGCTTTTGCACCTCCGCTATTCAGATTTCAGGCCCATGTATTTTATTTTAATTGACTGATTAACTAATTATTTTTGTGTATTTTGTGGTGCTAGAATTGAACCCAGGGTTTTGTGCATGCTAGCAAGTATTCTACCACTGAGCTGCATCCTCAGTCCCCAGGCACTCTGAGACCTAAAGAGAGGACATGCCTTTCTTCCCCTCAGTCTGAGAGTCAGTTCCCTTATGATACAGAATTCACAACTTTCCAGAATGAAAATGGTGGAGTCTTAAAAGAAGGAAATAGCACTATTCCTGGCAAGAGTGGAATTTGGCTTCACAAGCTTCAGAAGAGAGAGATTGGGGTGTAGTAGCACATTTGTCACTCTATGTAGGGAAATAAGGGAAGGGAGGAGAGGGAAGGGAGGAATCTCTGACACAGGTCAGCATGCAATGATCTTTTATTCTCCATTCTTCTTCATCCTTCTATTCTCCTGTTACATATCATTCTCCTCTTCTTCTTCTATATCCTTCTCCCTATCATTCTTTTATATCCTTCTCCCTGTTACATATGATTTTAGCCTTTTATACCCCTACAGACAAAGAAGGCAAAAAATCAACAGCAATGAATTCCCAGGCAAAGCCGGCAAATCACCAACAGCAACGGCTAGGGCCAATGTTCAACAGCCAGATAACCACTCCTAGAACTGTTTCTTAATCTAACCTAGACTCAAACATTTCGAGCTCTGTCCTTTCTCAGGGCCAGAGAAACATCCTTGTTTGCAAGCAATGTTCTCTGTATCTGTTTCTGACCTCTTGGCAGAAAATCCTGTTTGCAGGCAATTCCCACCAAGGACTACAAAGTCCCTAGTTTATAAGAGCACCTGTAGTAAAAACTCCTGATTTCTCTTGGTAGAAAATCCTGTTTGCAGGCAGATTCCACCAAGGACTACGAGGTGGCTTGTTTGCAAGAACACCTATAGCTAATAAGTTTTGATTCCCTACACTCTAAAACTTATTTAACTTTGTTAAATAAGTTTGTTAAAACTATTTAACAAACACCAAGACTTTGACCTTACAGTATAAATTTCATAATGCCAAAGCCCCTTTTGAGGTGTGACATTGAGTAAGGCTAAAGGAATTGGTAGCTGAACTGCTCATTTGAATCCTTGTTTTATAGCTAATGAGTACTGGAACCAGGGAGACCTTTCTTGTCAGTTTTCTCATCTATAAATTGGGGATAATGATTACTATGGTTTGGATATCCTTTGACTGTGACCTCCTAAGTTTCATGTGTTAGAAGCTCGGTCCTCAGTATGACAATGTGAGCTGATGGTCTTTAAGAACCTAATGAGAGGTTCTCATGGGCATGCTCTCTGAAGGATTGTAGGACCCCAATCTCTGGCTTCCTGCTTGGAGATGTGATTTCTTCTTCCCACGTATATTTCCACTATTGCTGCACTATGACGCTGTTGGGCTCTCACCAGGGGCCAAACCACATGAAGCCATCTGATTTTAGATTACAAATCACTACAACTATGATTTATATAAACCCCTTTTATTCATAAAATTAGCCTATCTCAGGGTTTTTCTTATAATAACACTAATTAATTTTTGTTATTGTGTACTTTATAAAGGTATTTTTAGGTTAAGAGAATTAATGTATGGAAATAACTTAAAATTGTAATTGGGACTACAGTAAGTATTGTATAGTAAGCACCATATGCATGTTAATCGCTATTATTAATATTTTTATTGATAGTTGTTTTTAAATGATGTTTTCTCTGCGTGAGTTGATGAGAAGTGCAGGGTTTATGCAACTCCTGCTATAGTGAAGTTTTCACTTTGGATTACCAATGTGACAAAGTTTAGATGTAAGTTTGCATATATATCCCAGGAACAAAGAATTTTCAGTTATAAGAAAATTTAAATCCATAGTTTTGAAAATAAAAAAATATTTTTAAGTGTTCAGACATATGATAATACTCCTAGTACACTTAAATTTTTTCAAATTACACATTTATTACTGAGGTGGCACTAGCTTGTTACACAGGTTTACACATTTCTTTGCCAACAATAAGATATTTGTCTTCTATCTTCAGAATTAGCAATTGAATTATTGATAATTCAATACTTTGAAAACTCAAGAAAATCACTGTCCCCAAATAAATTTCATTCTTCTCTCTAGAAACTTCTTTGCAAATGCTTCAACAGGAACATCCTCATCCCCAAACCTTAGCACTCTCTCCAGCCTGCTTTGAATGACTTGAGCATATAGTATCCCCAGGCACCCACAATTACACAGTTTCCCTACTCCACTACCTTCTCTGTTATGCTCCTTCCTGGAAATAGGAAGCTCCCTGCACTTGTATTTACACATAGGAAATTAAAGCAAATGATGGTTGAAATAAATTGTTCAAGATTTTGCAACCAGAAAGTAATGGCATCATTATCTGATGTCTGCTGATTTTAAAATCAGGAGATTCTTCTACTTGAATTTCCTTTGTAAGGCTTGGATTCATATCTCAATTATAACTCTAATTTTTATTATCTCAGTTCTATAGATGTAAATGGTTAAGTGACATGACAAAATTCATATGGATGACAATAATTCAAATGAAGTACATGTATTTGCAAACATACTCTCTTTAAACAACTGAATATTTTTGAAAGTTAGCCTAATTAGGAGAAAAATCACTGGATCTTAGGATAGATTTATCCCTCCTAGTCAATATTTGGATAAGACCCATTGTTTTGACCTCATGAATGTAGCATGCTAATCAAACGACATGATCAATGCAAAATTGCATTGAGTGGTGTGAAGCTGATATCAATTTACATTGAGCCAAAATCAGTCATAGAGATTGCTTATTAGTAGGGTGACCTTATGATGTATTATCTAAATTGGGATGCTTCTGAAGGCAAAGTATTGCTATTAATAACAATACTGAATGACATGATTGACAGGAACTGTCCTGAGCAAACATGAATGCATGGCTAACCTTCAAGTAGCCTATGAACAATGGCTATTGGCTTATGGTTAATGACACTGCTTCCTGCAAGGAAAATATATGGTCATTCAGGGTCCAAAAAATGAAACAGCTCTCACATTACGGAAGCAGACATCCCCTAGCAAGTTTCATCAAATGAGCTTTGTTTACAGAAAGGGCAGGCTTCATATTTTAATCATAAATACCTCCATTCATCATTAATCCCTTGAAGAACAGAAAGCTCCTGAAATGTGTTTTAATAATACATATTTTCACATAACTTCAGTCTCCTTACTGCCCCATTTATCTGGTCATTGAAATCATAATGCTTGCCTTGTTGAACTGTGAATAGATCCTTCTAGCCTGTCTACAGCTCTTTGCTTTCTAATTTCTCTTTGCCAGTGGCCTGCAGAGTAGAGCCCTGATTTCAAATGCTATCTCCAAACAGAATGGCAGTGGGAGGCCAACAGAATCTACCAAGGAAAGCATATTGGAAGGATGTTGAAAAAAATTATAATGGCCTGTCTTGATTTTGATGCTAATCTCATATTAAGTCCTACAGTGTTTCTTGAAAATAATGGCATGGAAATGACTTAAAGGAATTTTGTTCTCCCTAGGACTGCCTCTTCTTTGTTAATGTATTTATTAATACTGTGCATTTAGGATTTATTAAACTGTTTTAAGATATTAAGCTGAAAATATTGGTCTGTCAATTAATGGAAAACTTGAACAGCAGGCAACTTTTATTCCAATGTTTATATCACTGTTTCTTTTATTCGAGTTTAGCCACAGGCAAAAGAGTGGAGTCAGCAAGACTTCTCTTTTACACACAGCTTACATCTTTCAGTGCCTGTCTCTACCATTTTGTGTCTTCCAGGGCTCATTACTATACCTATTACTCCAAGGTCTTGGTCTCTCTGTACCATCTAGTGATAATTTCATTAGTTATAGCTGATGGAAGCCTAATACACTACTCCTCTTTCTAAGGTCCTCACATTTTTGTTACCAATGCAAATACAAAGTTTTCAAGCAAAGTGAAATCAATCTGTAACAGTGAAATTTTAGAAACTTTAACAGGCAATCCCAACACACTGTAGAAAACTCTGTTGGAAGCTATTATAACCATGCAAATGATCTTTTCCCATTAAAAAGATTTGTTTTTTTGTGAGTATTGATGATGTTGAGATCAGAGGAGAAATCACTGGGGAACTGAGATGGCTTTGCACTGAGGGATGAATATGTACACATACATACCCCGTACTTATCAAAAGGAAATTTAAGAGACACAAACCATAGATTAGCTATTATTGTGAGTCACTTAAGGGCAGAGGGTATGTTTTCTATTTTCTTTCTGGCTTTGCCTCTAGCTGAAATGGTAAATGTAATTGACTCCAGTATGTTTTTTCTTTGCTTGCTTTTTGTTTTGTTATTTTGGTAGAAGGAAAGAATAAAGAAAGCAGGAGAAAAGTGAAGAAAAGAACCATCTGGGATTTGAACCAGAACTTGTGCTTATCATGACAAAATCTTCCTGTATGTTGAATATAGTGAATTTCCCCCTTCTACTGTGTACCTCTTCTTTTAACATGTCAACATATGCTCATGGAAGAAGCCAGATTGCACCTGACCACAGAAAGGAGGCTATCTACTAAAAAATGACGTATTCTTTTTGTCCTGAGTTTTCCAGGTAATAAACCTACCTAGCTTTTATTTTTAAAAGCTTTTATTTTTCTTATAAGCTTGAATCTTGAGATCTTGAGGTTTTGAACATCGCATGTCCAATGAAAGAAATTCAAAACTTACAAAGAAATGCGTAAAGGAGTTTCTGATTTGCAAATGAAGTTGGTTCTTAAATATTGGTTGAATGAATAAATACATAACAGAGGGCTATCAAAAGTGTGCTAGCCATTCATTCTGTTCACTGCTATTTGAAGATATTTGATAGGATCCTTACTTTCCACCTTTTTGAAGTAAGTGAGCTCACGTGATTTAATTTGGTCAATGAAATGTGAGCTGAAATAACATGTATCATTGTACCAAAGGCATCTTTAAGATTCGCTATGTGTTCTGTTTACCACAATAGAACAGAAAATGGTGAGATATTCATTAGTGGAAAATGAATCCATTTGTGTTCCTGAATCAGTATTATGCATAATGGTCAAATTGCAATAAAGATGTGTTGTAAAAAATTTATCAGATTAAGCCACTGAAGTTATTTGTTAGTATGTAAACTAGTCTATTTCAACAATCACATATAAATTCAATAGATGCCAGAATTGACTCTGCCTCCAGTGGAACCATCAACTCGCCAAGAGGAAAGGGTGTTCTTGCTATGATGAGATGCTCCAACAATTCAATTCTAATTTTCCTCAAGTTCAAACTATGCTGTCTTCCTATATGTCATTTGTAAGAAAGGAAAGAAGGAAGGAAGGAGAGAGTGAGAGAAAAGGAGAGGGGCAGGAGAGAGAAACTTTATTGTGCATTGTATCTTACATGTTTACCATATTTACATTATTTGATTTTTACAGCAATCCTGTCCAAAATAGTGAGGTGGATATTTTTAAATAATTATTTTAGAACAGTTTTATTATTTCAGAAAACTTCCAAAGATATTATGAGTTCCCATATACCCCTCATGCAGTTCCTCCTGTTATCAGCTTATATTATCAGCTTGTATTAGTATAATATACTTATTATAATTAAAGAACCATTACTGATATATTATTGTTAATGAAAATCCACACTTTTATAATGATTTTCTCATTTTTTACTTAATGTCTTTTTCTTACATAGGCTCTTGTCTAAGATATATAACTTTGAGTTGTGACATCTGCTGAGGCTCCTCTAGGGTGTCACAGTTTCTCAGTCTTTCCTCAGTTTTGATGATCTTCACAATTGAGGAAATAGTGGTTAGATATTCTGAAGAATGTCCCTCAACTGGAATTTCTCATGATTAGACTGGGGTTATATTTTGGAGGAAGCTCACATAAGGGAAGTGACATTTTTCATCACATTATTTATTTCTTTTCACCTTGTGGTGCAAGGCTTCTTGCATGCTAGGCAAGCACTCTGCCACTGAGCTATATCCCCATTCCTCATGCTTGCTACAACATGATTTATCACTATGAATGATGACCTTAATTACCCAATTAAGGTGATTTTTGTTAGGTTTCTTCATTATGAAGTTACTTTTTCTTCCCTTTCAATGCTTTTTTTGTTAAGGATATCACTATTCATAGTTATTTAAAAGGTTATATTCTGCCTCCTTGAAGTCACAGCCTGTACACAAATTATTTGGAATTTTTCTGCATAGCACATTTGTCTATTTTCTCTCATTCAGTTTTTTATTCAATCACTTAATTTACACCAGTATAAAAGTTGACAAGGTGGTACACACCTGTAATCCCAGCAACTCCAGAGGCTAAGGCAGGAAGTTCACAATTTGAGGTCAGTGCCTTTGCAGTTTAGCAAGACTGTGTCTCAAAATAAAAATTAAAAGGGTGGGAACATAGCTCAGGGATAAACTGACCCTAGGTTCATCCCCAGTGCAAAATATTATGTCTGTATAATAATGTGACAGGTAATGCCAGAGTAGCAATCCAATACTGCTCTACTTGTGTGTGTGTGTGTGTGTGTGTGTGTGTGTGTGCGTTTTGAGCATTTCCTGACATTTGCAAGATGATCTAGGCTCATCTCATGATTTCTTTCCCCATTCCTAGAATCAGTTATTTCTCCAAGGATCTTTGGTTTTCTTTATTGAAGAATGGTTTTAGAAATAAGATCTGACTGGCAGATGTGTTTATAGCTACTGGAAAGTCACTGAAGCTAGGTCATCTCAGTGAGCAAAGCAAGGAAATACAGTAGTTTTGCCTTATCTTTGGAGAGTACATTGCATAAACCCCACCAGTGGGTACCTGAAACTGGATAGTACTGAACCATATAGATATACTAAGATTTCTTCCTATACATGCATATCTATGATAAAGTTTAATTTATAAATTAGGCAAAGAGACTCACATCAAATAATAATGATTATAACAATATACTAGATGCAATAAAGTTATAAGAATATGATCTCTCCCTCTTGCTTTTTCTCTCAAAATGTTTTACTGTAGTGTACTCCACTTCTTGTGATGATGTAAGATGGTGCCATGTCTTCATGGTGAGATACAGTGTGGTGAATGACACAGGCATGTGATGAGGTGTTCTGCTACATGTGATGATTGCCTGAACACCAGCCCTATAATTATAGGTCTGTAAACCAGATAACCAGGAAAGCTACCATGTGACAAACAGGGAAGTGGGCTATACAGATTGGATATGGAGGAAGAAGTGATGATTCACATCCTGGATTGGACACAGCAGAACAGCGTGAGATTTCATCTTGCTGCTCACCAGCATGCAATTCAAAACTTAGGAATTGCTCACGTCTGAAATCTTCCATTTAATATTCAAAGACTGCAGTTGATGGCAGGTAACTGAAAGTGTGGAAAGCAAAACCATGAAAAAGGAAGTGCAACTGCATATGTTTGTAAATGAACTCATTTTTATATTCAAAGCTATAAATAGTTCTATAACCATCTGCAAAATCTACATTAAGTTCAACACGAGCCTATAGTGATATCTCCAACTCTAATTCCTTATCACAGGAATCATTCTGGATCTTTTCACTTGCTTGCCTGTAATCTTTCCATCCAACCAGAGAAATCTGATTCTCAATATGGTGCTTGTTTTTAATCTTATATTATAGACATGGGCAATGAAATTTACAGAAATATTATGACTTACCCAAGGTCTGTAAATGGTACACAACAGCATTCAACACAAAGCACAGTTAGACTTTGAATCCAAGTACAGTGCTCTGGAGGTCTTTATTCTAAACCATGTACTGCAGGATTTGTCTGTGTCACATGTGGTTTGAGGGAGTGCCTTTGCTATTATCTCTAAATAGTGAAAGCAAAAATAAAAATACAATCTTCTAAGATATATATAAAAGACTGAGTATTTACACACACACACACACAAAGGTTCTTGGTCATATACAAAAGAATATTGAGGGCTGGTCCATTCCAGTCACTCTTCTAAAAACTAGGGAGGCATTTGAATAAAACAAGACAAAACAAAAAATCCCTGCCATTATTCTTAGTTCTATAGCATGTTCCGAGTTAACATGTACTAAAGAGGAAACAGAAGAGAATGGATTATTTTGAATTTTAATATGATGCTTTCTGGTCAGCATTTTTGAGTGAACTGATAAAAAATACTGCCTCATTAGCATTATTTTCTCTCTTTAGCTACCAGTTAGTAATAATATTCATGAGATCAGACTCTTGCTTAATTTTCTATGCATTGAGAAATTTTGATACCATGTTTTTTGAAGGCTAACATGCTATTTACACTTTCTGTCATTATGATAAACATTTTAGTTTTACTTTTTCTGGAAGGTTGTCAAAGCTGTTTTGTCTGTATGAGGAGAGATCAATTTTCTTGTGATTGTGATCTATTTCTCATTCTAATGGCATTTTTGTATAAATTTCCAGAGCATCTTTAAATTGTTATATACACAGCTGTCAGTCTGGCATGGCTTAAAGCAATTTTAGCTGGAGGCAAAAAGACCAACCTTTGGAGACCCTTTTAAGCTCTGGGTTAATATTTTTAAAAAATTGATGTTCTGGTGGAATATTTTAGGTGGGAGTAATTCCCTTCAAGTTTATCAAGTTCAGGTTAGGGATTTAGGTATCATCCCTGATTTAATAGAACCTGAAGAAGAAAGAATGTTCTATTGATCTGTAATTGTTCTATTTTCAGTTAGACAATGAGCATGCCTAAAGCCAATAATATCTCATTTCTGGCTTATTTCCACATTTCCATAGCCAGGATTTTGCAGCAATATCCTTGCTCCATTCTTGACCTCAAATTAGTCTTCCTAAAACATATCTACCTTCATGGTATGTGCTCCCTTGTAGATAAGTCCTATAGCTCTTCATTTCCAAGATTTTGACCTGACTTGAATTCAGAGTAGGAATTTCTCTTTCTGCCTTATATTTCCCATAATAGTCATTTGATTTTTAAAAGTTGTTGAAGTTGTCATTTCGCTGTACCCAAACATTCTAACTTCATATTTCCCTGTGCTTTAAATCATGCTGTTCCCTTCAACTAAAATTGTTTTCTCTTTCTGTTGTCTAAATATGCCATTCCCTTTCTCAGCATAGGGAAAGTCTTACTTCCTCCTAGAAGAGCTCCTTATTGCTTTGGGCTCAAAATCTAAAGCCCATTATGTCATATATACACCTAGTTAAACTATACATGTATATAGTTTGTGTGTGTTACATAATTGGTGCTTATATTCTGCTATCTAGTATTTTATTTTATTCTTCATATAACAGTATTCTCTTCCCAACCATATTGTAAACTTGTTCGAAGTTCTTCCTTCTAATTCTTAATCTGGTCATTGCCTTATGAACAGCAAAGAGCATGACACTCAACACAGATGATCCCTAATTACAAAGCATTTGACTTGCAAATGATCTTCACATGTTAGTAAATGTCATCCCTATGGCTTTCACTTATCACGTCCCATTCATTTGCTTCTGTGGCTGAAAAAGCTACTATGAAAAGAAATTCTAGAGTTTTAGAGACTATCTGGGCCACAGATTTGAGAAACAAGGAAATTATTTCAAGTTATTACATAACAAAGACTCTTGAACTGGACTTCTTATGTGGTAGTTTCACACTTACTCTTTTTCTTTTTAGTAGTGGAAAAACTATGAGTTTTAGAGTCTAAAAGACTTGAAAATAAATCCCAGACTGATCCTTTAGCAGTCCATGGTTTTTAGCTAAATTACTCTTGCAAGGCATGGCCGCATGAACATTGAAATCACAGGATAGTAATACCTACATATTGTTTCTAATTATTATATAAAGTCTAATTATTATTTAATAGTCTTCTTATTTTTAGTCTGTATAACAGCTCACTATGGATATTGGAAAATTCTGAAAGGTACTGAAATTAATACTGAATATTTAATTTAGCCTTCATACTTTATAAGTGAGCATCTGAAGCAAAGAGAGCTCAAATGACTTGGTCAAGTTCATGAAACTAATTAGCAGTACCATTCAGAATGCAAACCAGGTGCCCTGCCTCCAGGATCATGCTTTTCCTGCATGCTCTTTCCTTTCCACTACATTTCTCATGATGCTACCTCATTACTTTCCACCTCTTCCATTCTACCTTCTCATACTACTGGTAATCAATATCTTCCCACACAGTGGTAGTGTATAGAGGAAGGCTCCTTGTCACCACTACTGCCTTCTGTGCTCTTGGCTCTGCATTTGATGTTGTTTCAGAGTAGTTTTCATTACTGAGTTAGGAATCTCATTATGATAACAGAATAAATACTGTACAGCATTAAAAGCAAGATAGGAGAAAAACATTTGAACTAATAATAGGGTCATTGATGCAATAATCTCACAGCAGCTCACATCAGATAATTTTTAGAACAAAACCCATAAATACAAAAGAAATACTTTCCATGATTGTGCTCTCTTAACCAATAAAATTTTGTCAGCTATCTTTTATATAGAAGTATTTAATGAGAGTTTTGGAAATAGGTAGAAATGAACCATTTTGAAAAAAGTAACAGAACTTTAACTAAATTATAGAAAGGAAAATGGAAAATGAATGGCATATTGAGGATTACTGTAATGGGACCCTCAGAAGCCATAGACTTCAGGACTAGAGCCAGTGTCACCACTGTTCCTAAAGCTGTGCACAGATCCTGCAGAGGCCCATTCTGTGCATCAGGGAAAATCAGAATCCATGTTTTAATGCTTATTGGTATTTTGACTTTAAGATTCGTGCCTCCTTGTCTCCCGTAGCACCTTTCTTAGCAAGTTTCTGCTGTCCTGTGTGTTCTTGCTATTTTTATATGTAGCACACCTCACCACTTTAATAGGTTTTCTCTTCCTCTACTCTCACGTTTGGTATACTGATGTTTGCTAATGCATTCATGGGTATGACTGAGAATCCAATACAGATTGAGAGCTGATCTCAGTTTTCATAAGATATTGGTTTAATCCTAAAGAATAAATATTTCATGGGTCACAGCAAAGAATGTATAACATGGATTATCCTTTTATGGTCCTTGAACGTGAATGCCATTAATACAGGCATAGGAGTTAAATTTGCATCTCTCATTCATCATACACAAAGTAGGTAACATCTAAGCATGTTAGAGAGGCAATGGCTAAATAAAATCATTACTCATTACCACCCATAATTCAAGACTCTCCACTTTGCTCTTACTGTGATGGTATTAGGAGGTGGAACCATTGCAGAGGTGATTAGATGAATAGGGCAGAGCTTTCCTAACTGAGATCAGTGCTCTTATAAAAGAGGTTCCAGAGAGCTACTTTGTCCTTCCACCAAGCAAGGACACAGTCCAAAGGTGCTGCCTTATGGACCAGGAAGTGAGACCTTGCCAGACATGGAATTTTCTAGGTCCTCAATCTTAAACTTCTCAGCTTTCAGAATTATAAAAATAAATTTCTCTGGTTTATAAACTACCTAGTGTGGTATTTTGTTACAGCGGTCTGAACACACTAAGACAGTAATAATCCTCAAAAAACATTTAACAATGAATAAAAACATTTCAAGGGTTTTTGGTAAGCAAAACAAGGAAGAGAAGAAGAATCTAATGAAGCATAGTGGAGAGCATGCTAGATTTGTCCAATCATGTATGCACTAATCCTGTTCTATTATTTACTATTTGTGAGGATTTCAACAAACCACCAAACATTTCTCAACTCAATTTCCCCCATATTCGCAAAGAGGCATTGACTTCTTCGATGACTAAATGAGGTCAAGAACAGGAGTAATCATAGCAGGCCTGTAACTTACTGCAGTTCACTCCTCATCCCTGAGTCATTAAGCTGTTCATTACATGGGAAGAAAGTCTTGAGCTTGTCTAACCCTGTGTTCTCTCACAACGTTTCATTCTCATTCACTTATGCCTACTCTTATTTTTCAAATATCTCATCTTTTTAACTCTTAAACTTGTAGAATTATAACAAACATATGGAAATGTGATAAAAGTCATTATGTGTATAGTCAAATGAATTGTAAAATGAATAGTAGAGTGAACTTAGTTCAAGAGGTGGAATAGCATCAGAATCCAAGTTTCCTGTGTATTTCTCCCATGTCATAATTACACCTCCACCAGCAGAGATCACTGCCCTAAACTTATATATTCAATTTCTTACTTTCTTTTCCAATTTTATTACCTAATTTCACATGCATGTCTTTGTGTGTATATATCTGTGCCTACGTGGCTATTACTAATTTTGTAATGATTCAGACCATATTCTCTTGAGAGTAGCTTTTCCTCCTTGCATCTCTAAAATCAACCTTATTAAATGTGTAGTTTTTTCATTTCAGTTATCACATAGTATTTCCTTAAATGTATATTCTTTGTATAATTGCATTTGGGTTGCTATTAGTTCAGAACTGCTATAAACAGTGCTGCAGTGACCATTCTTGTATACTACATATCTGTGTAAAAAGTCACATTTTTCCATAGTATATAAATTAAGATGGAATTGTAGAGTATATATGCATGTATTCATGTTTATTTGATCCTGCAAATGCATTTTTCAAAGTAGTTATTGCAATGTACATTTTTTAAAATTATTAGTTCTCTTTGGTTATATATACTATTAGAGTTCACTTTGACATAATTATAAAAACATGGAGTATAATTTGTTCCATTTCAGTCCCCAGTATTTCCGTTTCCTCTTCCTTTCCCATGGCCCCTTCCCTATACTCTACTGATGTTTCTGCTATTTGTTTATCTTGTGGGTATACATAAAGGTGAGATTCACTATGGTACACTTGTACATGTAAGTAGGAAAGTTAGATTATATTCATTTTACTGTTTTTCCTCTTTTCCATCCCTCCTCCCCAGTGAACCCTTCCTCTACTCCACTGATCTCTCTTCTATTTTGATAGAACCCCTCCTTTTCTTTGCCCCCCTCCTTATTTTAAACTAGCTTCCATATATCAGCAAAAACATTTGACCTCTGACTTTCTGAGTCTGGCTTATTTCACTTAACATGATGGTCTCCAGTTCTATCCATTTACTGGTCATAATTTCATTCTTATTTATGGTTGAGTAACACTCCATTGTGTATATATACCACATTTCCTTTATCCATTCATCTGTTGACAGACCCCCTAGGTGGGATCCACAGTTTAGCTATTGTGAATTGTGGTTCTACAAACATTGATTTGGCAGCAATCTTGTAGTATGTTGGTTTTAAATTTTTTGAATATATAACAAAGAGTTGGGTATCTGGGACATATGGTGGTTCCATTCCTAGATTTTTGAGGAAACTCCATACTGATTTCCAGAGTGATTGTACTAATTTCCAGTCTCATCAACAGTGTACCTTTTCTCCACATCCTCACCAACATTTATTTTTATTTGCATTCTCGATAATTGCTATTCTGACTGAAGTGACATGAAATCTTTTTGATTTTTATTACCCTCACTGCTAGAATTGTTGAGCATTTTTTCATATAAATTGTTGGCCAATTGTACTTCTTTTGGGAAGTGTGTTAATTGTTTTGCACACTAGTTAGGTCCTTAGGTTTTTTTTTTTTTTTTTTTAGTGTTAGGTGTTATAAATGAGTTTTTTTGTATATTTTGGATATTATTTCCATATCTGAGAAGCAGGTGGCAATAATCTCCCATTCTGTAGGCTCTTTTTCATGCTCATAATTGTTTCTTTCACTGTACAAAAGATTTTTAATTTGATACCATTCCACCTATTGATTCTTGGTTTTATTTCTTGTGGTTTGGGAATCTTGTTAAGGAAGTCAGTTCCTATACCAACATGTTAGAGTGTTGTGTTTACATTTCTTCTAGCATTTGCAAATTTTCTGGTCTTATTCCTAGATATTTTGTTCACTTTGAGTTGGATTTTGTGTAAGGTGAGAGATAGGGATCTAGTTTCATTCTTCTACATATGAATATCCAGTTTTCCCAGCACCATTTGTTAAAAGGTTGTCTTTTCTCCAATGTATGTGTTTGGTCCCGTTGTCAAATATCAGATGACTATATCAATGTGGATTTGTCTCTTTATCTTTTATTCCATTGATCTTCATGTCTATTTTGGTATTAGTACCAAGCTGCTTTTGTTTCTGTAGTGTAGCTCTGTAGTGTAATTTGAGGTCCAGTATTATGAAGCCTCTAGCATTGCTCTTCTTGCTTAGGATTGCATGCCGTGTACGCTTACCAGCAGTATACTCACATTTTTGCTGCTCAAAATCCTCACCGATATTTAAATTTTTCACAATTCTTAGCTTTATGATGATGACCATTTTTTAAATTTTTTATTTTTTTTTTTAGTTATACATGACAGTGGAATGTATTTTGACATATCGTGCATAGATGGAGTATAACTTCCCATTCTTGTGGTTGTACATGATGTGGAGTTACACTGGTTGTATATTCATATATGAACATAGGCAAGTTATGTCTGATTCATTCTACTGTCCTTCCCATTCTCTCCTCCTTCCCTTTCCCCTACTCCCCTCTGTCCAATCTGGTGAAGCTCCATTCCTGCCTCCCCACTGCCTATTGTGAGTCAGCAGATGATGATCATTTTTGAACTTGATTTTCTACTGCACTGTATTTTAAAATTATTTCTTTTATTATCTTTCTGTAACCTTAATGTGTATTTTTCTGAGAACATATGAGCTTGAATAGCTTTCTCCATGTTTACTGTTTGGATTTCCCTTTCTGTGAAGTACCGATTATATTTTATTATTGATCTACAGAAGATATTTATACATTGTAGATATGAAACTTTTGTAGTCTATTTATGGTGCAAATAACTATTCCCATTTGCTGGTTTGAATTTTAACTAAATAAATGATGTATTTTCATGAAAAGTTACCTTAATTATAATGTGATCTATTTTATTAATTCTTTTAGAGTTAATGCTTTTTAATTTTTGCTTTAATAAATCATTTTCTACTTAAAAGATGTAAAACTTTTGTCCTCTGTTATCTTCTAATATATGTATTATTTTTCATTTTACATTTAAGATTACTCTGGTATTTGAGCTATTTGTATATGAAGAAGGTAAAATTCCCAAAGTATTTTTGTTCTTTCAACTCTCCAAGTGTCCCATGTCTTTAATGAAAAATTCCTTAATGCTAACTTTTCTATCACTTAAATGTCCCTAATTATGTTCCATATTTGGATGTGCTATTTGGTTTCTTTCGTAGATTTGCCTGTCTTCAGTGTTACTGTTTCATTGTAGCTTTCTGATAAATCATCATGGTTCAATTAAGTCACTCCTCCCTGTTTTTCTTTGTAGTCATGGTCTTGGTCCTTTGATGATATACCCATTTAAGAGTAATTGCCAATTTCTCCTGTAAAATACCTGCCATAATTTTCATTGAGCTCATTTCTAATCTGTAGATTAATTTGGAGATAATATGTCTTTCTATTCATAGGTCTTACCCTGATATCTTGACATTGCTGTGTGTTCTGGGCCTTCTCCACAACCTTCTCTTTCTCTCTCTACATTCACCTCCTTGGTGATTTCACCCAGTGGAATTTCATGCAGTGAAAAATCCCATGACTTTAGAAAAGTTTCTGTTTTAGTCAGCTATTTCGCTGCTCTGACTAAATGACCCAACCAGCACAACTGTAAAAAAGGAAAGGTTTATTTGAGGACTCAAGGTTTCAGAGGTCTTAGTCCATAGAAGGCTGGCTCTATTCCTCGGGGTTCTCAGTAAGGCTGAACATCATGGTGGAAAAGAGTATGGCAGAGGGAAGCAGCTCACATCATCAGGAAGTAGAGAAAAAAGACTCCACTCTCCAGATACAAAATGTATACCCCATAGCAACACCCCAATTCCCACCTCTTCCAGCCACTTCACACCCTACCATTTCAGTTAATCCCATCAGGGATTAATTCACTGATTGGGTTTAGACTCTTACAACTCAATCATTTCTCCTCTGAACCTTCCTGCATTGTCTGACACATGACTTTTGGGGATCACCTCATATTCAAACCATAACAGTATGTGTTTACTGACAACTCTCAAATGTACATTTCCAGTGTCTAGTGCACTTTGGCCTCAAGTCTTAGTGTGATCAGTTGCCTATTTTGCATCTCCCCTTGTAGTCTAGTAGACAGCTCAAATTGAGTATGATTCACAAACAATAAACAAAATGACAACATCAGAACCTACCTTTTCCTCACTCCCACAGCCTGCTTTATAGCCTCGCTTTTATCATATCTGGTTAGTAACTCCATCCTTCTACTTGATCATCCAAGGACATATGTCTCATTTTTTTTGATCCCCCAGAAAAATACCATAAGCTTTATGTTTGAAATCTGTCTAGAACCCAATTACTGTCCTTCACCTGCTCTGGTAGCACTGCACCATTGTCATTCAGTGGTGTGATTGTTATGGCCTCCTAACTGCCTTCCTGCATCTCCTCTTGCTTCTCAGCTCCTGGTCTGTTCAGAAACATTAGCAAACGTGATCCTCTTCAAACATGAATTTCACTGTATTGTCCCTGGCTCTCCATCTTGTTTGGAGTAAAACTCAAACTCCTTAAAGCCTGCTGGTCCTGTGCAGTCTGACCTCCATTCTCTTCCACTACTAAACAGTCATCTTTCTACCAAAGTGGGCTCCTTGTTCCTGAAATACTGAACACATTCTTTCTTCCAGGACTTTGCATTATTTATTTTCTGGATGGAAAATGTTTTTCTCACAAATATTTTCACAACCTCATAATCTTTCATATTAGGAAATAGTTATTAGGTTTTAGCCACTCTCAAAATAAAAAATGTACTGGTATAATATAAATAATCATAGCACTCTCAATTGAGCAATTAATCCCCCATCCCCACCCCGCATAAATATGCAATATTTGAATGTATTTGCCCCTACAGGTATAATCTCACTTAATGTTTACAACTCTAAATTAGATATTGTTGTTCCCAATTTAAAGACTAGGAAATGGAGGTTAAGAAGTTAATTACATGCTCTGAGTTCACACAAGTAATTATTAGAAGATTTGAACCACTGTTTGTTTAAAACCAATATTCTCTCTTACTGAGGAACACTGCCTCGAAGTTTATAGGTAGGAAGGAATAAAAAAAAAATGAATCAATGATTTAAAAGCTATTAAAAATACTATAGTATTTGCATACATTTTAAAAGAAAACCCAAGTATAAACTTCAGTTATGTTTTAGGGTTATTTCACAAAAGTTATAAAGTAGGAATCATGAATAAACTCCCAAAATAAAGGCAGAAATTTTCAAAGCAAAAGGAGAATGGCAGTAAATCCATAATAGAAAAAAGAACACCAAATACACAAGAGTTTAAGATGAATTCCTCAAGGTGAGCAACCTTGATACATATAACATGTTATATCTTATTTGAATTTGAATTTTCAACAAGAAAAAGAAGGCTCTGGAAGAGCAGGGAATTTCAAAATTAACTACAGCTTACTAACTAACATTGGGAACTTACTTAAACTGTAATAAGTACTATGCGTGGATCATGCCATTTAAATCCCCCAAGAATCAAAGAAAGCAGAAACCTTCATGAAGCTTGTTTTAAAATGAGGGAACTGCAGCACAGCAAGATTACAGGTGCTGACTAAGGTTGTGAAAGTTACTAAGCTCACACTGCTATTGAGATGATGAAATTGTTGCTAAAACCTAGTAGCATGGCTCACTCCAAAGTGCAAGTTCTCAACTGCTGGTTTATATACACAACTCTTCCTACAGTCCCCCACAGAGGGCTCAGTGCTAAGTGAGAGGTATACTGTTTTTTGTTTGTTTTTTCTTTTTCTTTACTTTCTTGTGCAAATGCTTGCTTTCTTAGACCTTTGGAAATTAGGTTGTGGGTAGATGTCTTGCATTCAACTAGTCAGAGCTTTCATCCAGTTTTTTTTTTTTTAATTTAAATGAGTGATTTAAGCATTAAACATGAGTTAGAATGAATTTATCTCAGAGTCATGGAAACTTTTAGTATGCACTATGCACTGAGCATTGCTGGCAGTGGCAGTTTCCACGGCTGAGTGGGAGCTGCACAGCAGGCAGTGTCTGGTGGCATCGTGGGTGTGGTCTGCACCATCTGCTGTCCAGTAATACAAGTCTATTTCTGAGCTTGATTTAGTTGTGGTTCTGACACCAAGCTCATTACCCTTTTTTTTTCTTTTTTTTAAATATACTTATTGTATATGATATTTGGGGATTTGTATTTAGAAACTTCTGGATTCCATTTTCTGATATCCCCATCCATTAATTCTATGCACTTTCTTATAGTCACCTAATTATTATTATTATTATTATTTTACTTTAATTATCCAGACCTTTGTAAATTTGGGAATTTTCCTTTAGGTATAAAATTCCCATTCAAATTTCTTGAAAGTTATGCTGTCTTTACATACATATCCTCTAAATGAATTTTAAGCAGCAATAACATTTTAAACATAAATATGTAGAAGTAATTTTTATAAAACTTCTATGAATAGCAATGATTTTGTTGATTTTTCCATCTGACAGCACAAAAGAATTTTATTTAGATAAGAGTGGTCAATGATTTAAGGCTTAGGACATTAAATATTTAATAGTTCGCAAATTTATTCTACTTCTGAGCAAGCATCTTTATTGATCATAAGCATTACAATAAGAGTTACGGTATAAAAAATGCATGTAGTCAGAGAAATGGTGTGCTTAGGGACACTTAAATTATTGTAGACCTTTTCAGAAGTCATATGGTTTTGTATTAGATGGTAATGCAGTGATAAAATACTGTGATGAAAAGTTTAACCCAGTTGTACCAGAAGAAGTGTACAACAGATGAAGAAGAAAACAAAATTGCTTATGAAATCATCTAAGGATAAAAGTGAAGATTAGAAACAGCAATTTAGTTAGAGAATTCTTATCATTCCTTTTAAACAACACAATATGCTGAAGAAAGGAATCTAGCTAGTATTTCCACAGACCCAAGAGGCTATACTAAGTTTTCTTCCTTTATCCATATTCTGAGGCATGTACTCTTTGTATTTTTTGAAACATATAAACTAATGAATTTGTGACTGGCATGCTGCTTCAGCTATAGTTTTGTTGCAAGATCAAATTTCAAAGCTTATATAACAGCAATTAAGCATTATTTTTTATGGTTTACTTAAGAATGAACTCATTTTACTGATCTATCATAATCCACTTTAATTTTTATTTCTGCTAATAAAAAGTAGGCAGTGTATTTATTGTTTTACTGTAATATCAACAACCTAGTTTAATTTACAGAGAAAACTCAGTAGTTAATATTCAAGTGCACTGACACACTGATTACAGAATGAGTGCTGTACTCAGAGGGTAAGAGAGTAAGATAAGGAAACAGCTTAATTCTTTCTTTTTGAGTTTCACACTGATCTCTTTCATCTGAAATTACTCTCTCTTCATCAGATATTACAAAGTCTACTTCAGGTGAAACCAAGGTTTTGAACTTATTTTTTTCCTTTTCTCTTCCTGGTCAGAAGAGTAGGAGGAAAAGTGATCTCATTTGATTTTGTTTTTTAAATGATTCATTTTCTTCTTCCTCTCATGTGCCTTTGCTTTCTGTTTCAAGTTCCACAGAGAGTTGTGTGAGGTGGAAAAGAGAAAAGAGAAAAAGAGAGGAAGACCTGCCTTAGCTGTTGATGATTTATGCAATTGAATGCGTCTGCCCTTTGCAAACATGAAAATAGATCTTTGTTTTATTTGGAAATCCTGTCAGAACCTTCCCATGGCTTTCCTCCCTGAGAAACTGCTTGAGCAACCTACCAGATGCCCATGCATTCCTTGATAACTCCTCTACTCTAAGCAGTGCACTATGTATGGCTTTTTTTCTATTGAGGAATTCATCTCCAGAGGACATAGAGTCCTATTTCACTCACAGGAGAAACCACCCACCCAAAGTCCCTTTTCCATCTACTGCCAATGAAGTCTCCAGTGAGCCTTCAGGCCTTCACCTTCATCGGATTTATATTCAAAAGATCTTAGGGACACTTGTCAAATTCTCTCAAGAACTCATGTTCATTCTAAGTACTTAGCACTGGCATACAAATTTCTGCAGTTCAGTAAATAGACAGTGCAGAGTGAAATGCCCATGCTTTATCTTGCAAACAACCTTGGTATTTATGATCTTATTTCTGGGATCCCCTTCATTTGGCTAGGGCAAGGGAAAAACCACTGCTCTACTTTTGTCCACTACACTAATTGTCCACTACTTTCTTTTTTGGGGGGATTGAACTCAGGGGCTCAGCTGCTGAGCCACATCTCCGGCCCTATTTTGTATTTTATTTAGAGACAGGGTCTCACTGAGTTGCTTAGGGCCTCGCTAAGTTGCTGAGGCTGGCTTTGAACTCGAGATCCTCCTGCCTCAGCCTCCCGAGTTGCTGGGATTACAGGTGTGCACCACCGTGTCCAGCCACTAAGGAAAAGTTATAAACATATTGTGTGTTGGCATCTCAAAGAATTCCAGTAACAAATGTCTTTGTTCCTTGCATGAGTAGTGAACCAACTGAGAAATACAACAGAGAACCAGGAAGATAAGTGTCAAAACTAAACTCTTTATGAATGACATAACCAAAGGTTGAAAGGTAAAGCTTGATGTGAGGGTTAAATGGCTCCTTCTAATATCTTGTGTTGAGTCATGGAAACAATCCTGGTCAGGGAACTCTGGTCTGGGCCTCTCAACATGTGATGCTGTCCCCTAGAGGGCAGAAGAGGATCTTGCTCCCAGAGAGTATTCCCCTCTTCCAGAGGAACAGGATAGGTAACTGAGCTCAGCATCTTTAGTTAGGGAAAAAGGCAGAGAGATGCGAAGAATGATGCAGCAACTGGGTGTCCTCTTGAAAGGAATCATCAACCAATTAGAACAAACTAGAAAAAAATAATAGAACAATTAAAAAAAGAAAGGAATCATCAAAACAAGGGAAAACATATTCTCCTTAATGACAAATGATGTCAAGAAAGACTTAGCAATTTATCTTTAGCATATGGCATTTTAGGAGTATGCACACAATACCTGTTAGTACAAAACATCTACTCTAAATTGGGAGTGAAGGTAAGAAGACTATAATTGCATAATATTTAACTGTATTGTAATTGTCTAAAGAATTAAAAATTAAAACAATATAATTAAGTAAAGTTTGTTTTATTTCAGGCGTATCTTATAGATGAAGAAACTAAAGCTCAGACAGAATAATTTTCCTAAGTCTCAACACACCAGAAATAAAATTTGGATTGGTCTGATTCCAAATTGTACATTTTTAGACTTTTTAAAATATTGTTTCTACTGATTCCTAAAGGGAAAGGCCAGATAGGAGTAGTTAACTATAGTGGAAAGTCAGGAAGGAAACTACCCTGAAAAAAAGGTTAGTTTGACTTTTAATTTTTCCTGTGTATCAAACAATTCTAAAACTTATGTAAAAAATAGGGGTCAGTAAGGTACAGCAATAATACTTTTGCTGGAATTGCATATTAAGTTTAAATAAAGTTTTATTGGTATACACAGTCATTTCCATTAATTTATCTATTATTTGTGATTGCTTTCTTGTTGCAGCTAAAGAGTTGAGATCAAGATCATATGAATTACAATGTCAAAAATAATTGTCCTATGGTGCTTTACTGAAAAAGTTTCCTGGCTCTTTGTTTAAAATGATGTATGTTCATTTCTCTCAGTTATTTGGGTTATTTGGATAGTTTTTACAATCTGAGTAGCTCATCTAGGGCTGTGTGGCCAAAGATAGTTGCCTGCATGGCATTTAGCAGGAGAAGGATGGTTTGTTTCTGGAAGGTCTTCAACTGGGCAGAGTAGTCAGTTTTTCTCCTCCACACAACGATCTCAAGGTTTTAAAGAGCAACAAGAGTAGGTAAGTACCAATGTATACACATACATTAGTCCTGTTTAATGCTACACGTAAGTTATATCCTTTTTGTCAATTTCATATCAGCCAGTGCCAAGGGAAAGGCATGGAGTGAGCACTTGGACAGGGATCCTCAGGCTACACACAGTATGGGAGCACCGTGGCCTTTCAGGGTCAACAGTAGTGCTTATAAATCAAGCATAGCCCTGATGACTCAAGAGCACTGCTTTCATAATTGGTGTGCTAAATTACAGTATAGCTTAGTTTCCCCCCAATCCCAGTACTGAGAATTGAATCTAGGGGAGCTGTACCACTCAGCTATACCCGCAGCCTAGCCCTTTAAAAAAGGGTCTTGCAACGTTACCAGATTGGCCTCAAATTTGCCATTCTCCTGCCTCAGCTCCCTAAGTCCCTGGGATCACAGGTATGTGCCATAGAGACCAGCTGGCTTACCTCCTTTTTAAAACAATATGTTCCATCCTTCACGTGGCCTGCCATTTTCTGATATTTTCTGTCCATTTGTTTTCCTGCTCAGCTTTTGACATTTCTCTTCTTTATATTCCTCGTAGTTCCTATTTACCCATGTTTTCTGTTCCCTTATAACTCAGCCTTTTATCTTAAAGACTCTACCACTTTTTAAACTTCACTTTGTGTACTCTGTAATTCTCACTTCAAATTGTTTAAGAGAGTTTGTGACTTAGCCAGGTAGTGTGGTTTAGCTTCTTGTCAGAGCTGTCACATGAGGGCACTTCATAGCTATTCATTTGCCACTAAATTGCTGCCTTTGGGTCAGATGTTGGAATCCTATAGTTAAAAACAAAAACAAAAAGAAAACAAAACAAATCAGTGTTTGGTTTTTTTTTTGTTTTGTTTTCCAGAAAAAATGTCTCAGAAAGGTGTTATTCAACAAATCAGCACTTTCAAAAAAAATATGTCACAAATATATTTGAAATATGCCAAGATATTGAAGTCCTAAGATGATGTAACCCAGACAGGACCTGGGGAACCAGGACTCTTGTTTGGTTACCTTTGACCTGTTAATAGTTTCTCAGTGTACCCTAACAAGTTCACAAATACTGTCATGTTTGATGTGTGCCTTGCCGTGGGAAAGGATAGAAAATACTGATGTTACTGACTTTGTGATTTTGCCTCCTTTCTCTGGTCAATTGAATTGTCCAAAGCTGAAAAGCTTTCAAGACCAGACTTTTCCTAGTATAATTTTCACAATATCTTCTCCTCTTGACTTTTGGAAGCATTTCTATTTACCATCATTTTAAACAGTTTTCTATTTAGGGTCTTCTTTAATTGTCTCAATTATATATTTTACTCTATTTCAACCAAAATGTTATTTTTTTTCTGCAAGGAAAATGCAAGCATGAAATAAATAAAAGCATTTCTTTTCCTTCCCTTTGTTTCCATTATGATACTTATTGTAGTATTGGGCACAGGGTAAATATTTCCTAATTTCTTTAAAAGAGTAAACATAATATAATTGAATAGAATTAAAATTAGAAATGGGATGGAGGACTAGAAATTTTCAGGTAATAAGGAGTTCTGTAAAGAAAACATCAGATACTTGCATTAAAAATTTGATTAACAGTAAAAACTTAACAGTAATCTTTAAACAATTTTAAGTTGTATAAGAAAATGTATGAATGTCCAAAAAACAAGCAAACAAATGAAACTTCTCAAGTTCTCATTTTAGAACACAGTGGCTGTCCAATTCCTCTGGGATTCCTTGGATCTCAGTTTAGAAGGTGACGTTCAGTGATTAAACCATTTTAGTAGGACATTTTCCTACATGTTAGCCGTTAGCTTGATTTCTGGTTTACTATGGAAAGGCTCATTGTTCAGAGGTGACTCTGTGACACAGAAAGCATTGCATCTCATCACAATCAAATTAACATCAGATCATTTACTGCTGATTATCTTATTTTTTTACCGCTATCAATCAAGTTTTTCTGAGGTTTGCTCATGCTTTAACAATTCATATTTCACAGTTGTGATTTTATGGCTATGAAGTATGATCCCCAAATGCCCACACTGTATGATCTTGAAACTAATGGAGAGCTGAAAAATCATTCAGAATGGAGGCTAGAGCTACCTTACTTTGCTTGAAAAGATTACATGAGCAAACAGTTTTTGAAATGTGAAGAAGACAAAGCAAGCCTCTATCTTCAGCAGCCTGACTTGAGGTTATGCAGAGAATATGAAGACACCTAAACTGAACAAGTTCTGGGCAGCCAAAAAAAAAAAAACACTTGGTAAAGAAGTCAAGACTGATTGGGAAATGTTAGAATACCTTTCTTTCTCTGTTCTTGTTGTGTGTCTTTGCCAGGAAGCCTGGGTGGGTGTATCATCTTCTTTATGTTATGAAATAACATCGCTAATATGATGCTGGTGATCCTTCTACAAAAGGATTTTTTTTTCTTTTTACATAAGTGGAATATAATTTTTCATTGTTCTGGTTGTACGTGGTGTAGAATCACACCGGTCATGTAGTCATATATGTACGTAGGGTAATAATGTCAGATTCACTCTATTATCCTTCCAATCCCCATACCTCTCCCCTCCCTTCACTCTCCTCTACCTAATCAAAAGTAACTCTCTTTTTGCCTAGGAACTCCCCCTATTGTGAATTAGCATCTGCATATCAGAGAAAACATTCAGTCTCTGGTTTTTGGGGCTTGGCTTATTTCACTTAGCGTGATATTCTCCAGCTCCATCTGTTTACTGGCAAATACCATAATTTCATTCTTTTTTAAGGCCAAATAATATTCCATACAATAAGAATTCTTATCTTAGGCCCATACACATAAATTCAATGTGTCAGAGGAATCCTTAGAAATATATGCATAATTTTGTGCAGAATTTTGGTGGTGTTTATGTATTTAGTTGGCAAAGAATTTATATATTATGTTGAAGTGTCTGAACTAAACAGATAAAGAACACCACCACAAATATGCTATTTAACATAAATGTATTGCAAAATGCAAATGCAAATCACATATGTTATATTACATTTTCTAGTTGCATTGTAAAAGTTAAAAAAACTGGTAAAATTAATTTCAAAAGTTGTTTATTTACTTTGATATGTCTGAAATAATTTCAATATATAATCTATGAAATTATTAACTAGTTTTTTTCATATGAAGTTCTGAATCTTATGTATTTCATATTTACATAAGAAATGTAAATATGGGGGTTGGGATTAGTCAAAGGTCAGATGCTCATTAGCTCAGTTTCTCTTTGAGCTGTCTTTCCACCATAGATGTGGTTTCATGATTTTCATGACATCCACAAGCTTGCAGGACGTCATTATCTCTCTCTCTCTCTCTCTCTCTCTCTCTCTCTCTCTCTCTCTCTCTCCTTTTCTCCTTTTTCTTCTTGCTTTCCTCCTTCATCTCTCCCTCCTGTTCTCCTTTCTTGCTTTCTTCGTGGTTGACATCACTTAGTTAAATCATCCATAGGTTCAATAAATACTTTTAAAAAATTATATTCAAGATAGTACCAGAAAGACCAGTTCTTTGTAACATAACATGGTTACTGCTCTCAGATGCAATTATGAATCAGTCATATATGAAGGATTTGAGGGCATCATGAGAACGAAGGTGATCAAGGAGTTGGGCAAGTCCATGAAGGAATCCACCTCTGCCTTCACCTACTGTATTCCTTCTACAAAGGAAGGATGTGAAGTGTGTGAAGAAAGTCCTATATAAGTTCTTTATGTATGAAGAAGTCCTATGTAACAGACATATCATTAAAATATTTGCAGAAGGAATTGCACTTCTTGTGAGGTAAAGCAAACAAATTAAAATAAAAAATAAGCAAATAAAACTTCTGAAAGATTTCTGGGTTTCCAAGTAAGGAAAGTGAGTTAGTACTGACTTAGCAATCCCCCTGCCCCATCCCCAACCCAGTCTCTCTTTATAAGTGAATCACTCCTCCTACTTAGTCTTTTAATTGTACCTCTAGTTTTTGGGATCTTTTTAAATGTTGAGCTTTGCTCACCAGAACACCTTTCCAAACCATTCATTGTTCAAAGGCCCATGACAGCTCTGTGTTCTATGTCTTCTATTATTTCATTGAATCAGCAAATATTTATTTAGTGTTTGGTATGCTTCTACTGTTGCAAGAATAGTTACATTAGTCAGATGTCTATTTCATTTTTCTTACTGCAGATATTAAAAACTCACACTTTAAGCCCTATTGAGTGTAATCTGACTGCCTGCAACTCTCTGATAGGAAAAAACAAAGGAAGTCATAGCTCACCATTCAGCTGCAACTTTCTGGTGTCTATTTCTGACATTTTTGGATACAGGGATTGCAGAAACTATATTACATACTTCTGAAAGTTTGCAGGTACAAATTATGTAAATAAAAGTACACAAATATATATTTGTGCAACAAACATTTCATTGTATCAGCTTGGGGTACAAAACAATTCCCATATCTTTCATCATATCATTTAATAATGTCAAAACTCCTACTTGCCAATTTTAAGACTTCTACTCTGCCCACTGTTTTCCCTTTCTGTAATAATTTTAATATGCAAAACATCTCATCATATTGGATACTTTTTGCTTCTCTTACTTTCCTGCTGAATTGAAAGAGGTCATAACTTTTCAAAGTGGTTGGTTCTGAACAACTTCTTGTACCCCACCATATACAGTCTGCATTTTCAAACTCAAACTACTGTAGCAAAATTGTTACAATCTCTTGTTCTAGGCAATACAATTTTAGACTAAATTTCCTTCAACTGTGAACTACTTCAAATTTATTCATTTGTTAAAAAAAAAAAACCTGAATGTATTTTTGTGTGCACACACACACACACACATACACACACACACACTACTTCTGGTCAATGGGACAAATAGGAGCCAAATTTGTGTTGCCACTTAAAATAACAAAAAAAAAAGAGCCAATTGTTTGTAAGACTGCAGTTATTTGGAAGCAAAGAAAAATGAGAGAAAAATGAATGCTACACGTGCCCCAGCTTGTTACTTTGAGTCTTCAGGCATCAGCACCTGCACACAGCATTCAGCTGGGACACACTGACTCCCTGAGATCAGGGGACAGAACTAAGAGTCCAGGAAGAACAACTGGCTAGAGGTCTCAGGATAGAGACAACTACACACAGCACACCTGAGGTCTACAGAGTGGTCTCCTCAAGTGTTCAGCTGATTTTTGACCAGCTCATGCATGTGAGGAAACTCTTGAAGGTCTGGGAAGGAGGCACATCAGACTCCTGTTGAAGGAAATGGTGCCTAGTGCTTTCTCTACTTGCTTAATTGGATGGCCAGTGGTTTTGCACATTTATTCTTACTAACTGGCATTTAAAGTAAAGTTTCTATAACACTGATATGCCTGCCAACTCTTGAGTTTAATATATTGCACTTTCTTTATCTTTAATTAAAATATTTTCCAAATTTCCCCTGTGATTTTTTATGTTAATATTTATATTTTGTGTATACTTGTTAGCCATAATGTCCATATATTCTGGGATATTTTAGATACTGTGGAATTACTAATTATACTCTAACACCATTATGATCAGAAAACATATTCTGCATTATCTTTATCATTTGATTTCGTGAGATTTATTTTATCATCCAGTGTAGGGACTATCTCATGGTTATTCCAAAGCATAATTGAATGTGCATCACCTAGATTTCTCTGAATTCCCAGACTTCCACAGTCATTGCCTATACCTATCAGAACTGGAGTGCTTCAAAGTCATTCTCTGTGGCTCTCTGGATTGTTCTCAGTCCTAACGGGCTTCAGCCTTGTACTGCTTGCCTGCAGAGCTCTCTCAGATCTTGCTTTGGCCAGTCTTTGGTGTACTACTTACATGTACTCAGTAAAGGTCTAGGAAAAAAAGACATGGTGTCTGAGTGTAGCCTTTCTTTATTGATTTGGACCCATTGGGTTTCTATGTCTTTATTTCTTATTCTATCTAATCTCCAGTGATGGAGTAGAACTCTTGCAACTTATTCAAATAATTAATATAACATGAAGTAGTTATTATGACACAGAAGGTATAAAAAAGATACAAATTAAACTCTAGGGCTGAAGATTAAATTTTGTGCAATGAAAAACATACCTATAGGAATAATGATAAAAATAGACATTATGAACTAAAAAATGAGTAAAAAAAATTCAATTTCAGACATCAAAATTTCAATTTCTTGGACATTGGCAGTCATACTATTATTTTCTCAACTCCAATATGGCAAAAAAAAAAAAAAAAGAAAAGAAAAGACAGAAAGAGCATAACAGGTGCTCCACGTACTGTGTTAGGCACTATGGTTTAAAAGATGAATAAATACTGAGCCTAACCTGGAAGAGCATATAATTGAGCAGAAGAGACAAGTATAAATAAATCATTATGTCATATGTTTCCAAGTATTGCCACAGAATAATAATGAGGGAGATCATGGCTCCTGGTGAAGACAAATGGTTTCTTAGAAGACCTGAATCACATTAAAATCTGAAGATATTCAAGGAGAGAACTTTCACTTCTGATGAAAATTTAGAACTCTAAATTTGTGACCGTGATATTTTTTGCAGGATGTGTGAAGCATCCATTTGAAGAATATTTTTTTCTTTTTTAGTATTTTATACATTTAAAATAAAGCATATAGTAACATCTTAGGCATGTCTTTTGGTTTTCTTAGCTGCTATATACTTAAGAAGAGTGTTTTTTCTTTGGATTCACAAAAAAAAAAAAAAACAAATAAAACATAAAATAAAGCACAATAATAAATTGTAGTGTAAATGAAGTATAAGAGCAAATGAAGTGCACACATGTTGTGGTGGCTTAGAAGACTGCTTAAGGGGAGGAATTTTTTTAATTTTTTATGCATTATATGTTGATTTTTATAAAAAAATTAGTTCTAACTTTCCTTCCTACTAGTGGGTCCTTAGATACTAAAAACTTCCTTAGTCTTACTGAGAAATGCTCATTTCAAACAAATCTTAACAATTTCTAACTTTCTAAAAATAATAAACTATGTACACTTTGCCCAAGAGAAATAATGGGACTAACAGTGTTTTAGTCAGCTTTTTCATTGCTGTGACTAAAAGGTTTGACTAGAACAGTTGTAGAGGAGGAAGTTTATTTTGGGGTTCACAGTTTCAGAGGTCTCAGTTCATAGACAGCTTGCTCCATTCCTTGGGGCTCGAGATGAGGCAGGACATGGTAATGGAAGAGGGAAGTGTCTCACATGATGATCAGGAAGCAGAAAGACTTCACTTGCCAGATAAAAATATATACCTCAAAGGCACACCCCCAAGGTCCACCTCCTCCAGACATATCCTATCAGCCTTCAGTTACCACAGTTAATTCCACAAGGTGATTAATTCACTGATTAGGCTAAAGCTCTGATAACCCGATCATTTCTCCTCTTAACCTTGCATTGATTGTCTCACACATGAGTATTTTGGGGACACCTCACCTACAAACCATAACACAGATAAAATGGAGATTCTGAGAAAAAAAGTATTTTTAATGGCACAGAACATTTGAATAGCAAATTACAATTTATAGATTACTCTTCTATTTATTGGCCATTCAACTTCTGTGCTGTGATTGAGAACATAATTAGAAATGTTAGATTACTTAAAAACACTCTAGTCAACATCTACAATATAATTCTGAGTAGGTGAAATAGATTAAAGAGGTAAAATAAATTCTTGATCTCTTACTAATGGTCAAAAACAATCAAAATATGTGTAATATTGCAAGTCAAATTCCACTTGATGCCCAAGGAAAGTTTTGTGCAGAGAAAAATCTTTTCACTGAAAGAAAGAAAATCACATGCAGGAAAAATATTTATTGAATAAAAATTATTATATGATACTAAAGATTGGTGTGATATATTGACATGAAAATAAGCAAAATTGGCACATATGATGGCAATAAAATGATCTGAAATAAAATTTTTAAAAACCTAAAATGCAATTAAGATAGATTGTGTCTCTATTAAAATATATATTTTGCTGTAGATTCAACTGAATCTAGTATAGATCCTCAGATTCAGCTTTCAAGTGCATATTACAGATTTAAATCTTTGCATTTTTAGATCAAGTAGACTTTATCTTTATAAAAACCAAGTTTTACCCCTTTCTAAAATATGGAAATATGTACTGGATGTGGTGGTAAACACCTGTAATCCCAGTGGCTCAGGAGGTTGAGGTGGGAGGATCACAAGTTCAAACCCAGCCTTAGCAATTTAGTGAGGCCCTAAGCAACTCAGTGAAATCCTATCTCTAAATAAAATATAAAAAGGACTGGGGATGTTGCTCAGTGGTTAATCCCAGCACCAAAAAATAGATAGATAGAAAGATAAACAAACAAACAAAAAAAAAGCATGGAAATTTAGACTCTAGAAATGGAGAATCCATTATCTTGGATATTCTAATATGTGTTCAATTATGTATTGAGATTTAGACACTTTCTTATTCCATTTTATTTGTTTCTGTAGCTGGGCACATAAGTTTATATCTATTTTGTAAAAAAATAATAAAAATCTACATTTCACTTTAGGCCCACATGGGATAATATAATACTTTAAAAGGCACATTGTCTTAAGATATAGTTATTATACTTTCTCTATAATTAAAAAACATTTTCAAATTTGCTGGAATAATGTCCTTTATGATATTTACTCTAAATAGAACTGCATTTAATCAAACTACATAATTAGAATCAAAGAATTGTCATGGAATTTTAAGGCCTTATTACAAAATTTTCACTGTATGTCTGAACAGTACTCTGAATTGAACTGCATGAAGATGCTCAGCAGCACACTAAATTTCTAAGTGAAGAGGAAGCACATTATTGTGGTAGCATAAAAATGGCTCCCCAACATGTCCACACCCTAATCCCCAGAACCTGTGAATACATTAGATTATCTGGCAAAGGTGAATTAAAGTCCTAAGAGTGGACATGAAATGGAAAGATTATCCTCAATTATCTGGGTCAGCCCTGGGAATCACAAGATTCCTTCTAAGTAGGAGAGGGAGACTGAAAATTGAGAACCATAGAGACAGCCCCCTGAGAAGAACTTGGGCTGGCATTGCCAACTTAAAATGGAAGAGGGGACATGAGTGAAGGAAGACCGTCAGGCTCCAGAAGCTGGTATCAGTCAAGGAAGTGAACTCCCCAGTGCTTCAAAAAGTGCAGACTTGCTTGAAAACTTTAGTACTTTAGATGCATATTCTGACTTTCAGAATGAAAGATAAATTTTTACTTTTCCAAGTTGCTAAAGTTGTGATTTTTTATAATAGTCATAGGAAACTTCTTAGGTTTGACAGTTGTTTGCTGTACAAAATTGCCTAGGATATTTTAGAATTAACAAAATGTTTATTAAATTCTAATTTAAACTTGTCTTTGATATGACAACCTGAGTTAAGAGAATATCCTAACTATTGCATTTGGGGTCAGGGGGATTGAACCTAGGGTATTTAACCACTGAGTCACATTTCCAGCTCTTTATTTCATTTAATTTTTTATTTAGATTTTTTAAATTCCTTTTTAAAAAATTTTCACAAACTTCATTTTGATTCATTGTACACAAATGGGGTGGAACTTTTCATTTCTATGGTTGTGCACGATGTAGATTCGTACCATTCGTTTAATCATACATGTACATAGGGTAATGATGTCTGTCTCATTCCACCATCTTTCATGTCCCCGCCCCTCTCCCTCTCATTTCCCTCTTCATAATCTAAAGTTTCTCCATTTGAGACAGGGTTTGAATGCCATGATACCATTAAAACCATTTCACAGTATGAGGAAGGGAATTATAATCTATAAGCTACCAATACTTCTGGTCAGTCAACAATTTCTCAGAATGGTAAATTGCTCTTCTTATACCCTTTTCCTGTGTTAATACCCCTGGCAATACATTGACTCAATCCCTGTCTTTTTAAACTTACACTTCTTCACTTTCTCATCTGGAGGAACAGTACTTCTCTTTAGGAAGTTGGTTTTTTTTTGTTTTTGTTTTTGTTTTTGTTTTGTTTTGTTTTAGGGGCATTTCTGATTTTCTCAGTGACTAGAACACTACCGGCATTTAGTGAGCAAAACTCAAGAATGTAAACCCTAATATTCTAGACAGTTTTGTACAGCAAAGAACTCATCTATTCAACATGCTAATAATAGTCTTGGTGAGAAATCCTGAAATATTTCTCTTCCTTCTTTTGTACCTAGCCCCTATTTATTCTGAATTAGCTCTGAAGTATTATTTTAGCCTTTGCTCATAATTTCCCTCCAGATTAGAGAAATGCTGTTCCACGTAAGAATGAGATAGAGGGTTTTTTTTGTTTTTTTTTGTTTTTTTTTTTTGACTGTAAGTTTGTCCCAAGCTCTCTAGTCATGCGTTTAATGAACTTACATCCTATTTGGTGAGTTTAATTCATTTTTGGGACCGAGTCTACCCACTGTCTTTCTTTGGTAATATTTCGGTGGGGCTAAGCAGGTAGTCGTGAGCCTTCTTAAACCTCTCTTTTACAAAGCTTCTCATTTTATGTCCATTTATTTGGGGAAAATGCTGTTTATATTTTTTACCCCACTTCATGATTGACTATTTTTTAATTTTTATTTTCGGTTGGTCTTTGGGAAAGGCATTTTTGTAATCCTGACTCCCTTTTACTTCTTTACCTAGATGAGGGCTGCTCCAACTTTTCATGTTGATAGAAATTTCAATATTCTGCACTTTCCAGTATGATCGATAATACATCCCTGTGCTTGAAAAGTGGTAAATATGACTAAGAAACTGAATTATACATATATTTTTTTATCTGATTCTTCTTTTAAAATTTTGATTCATTGTACACAAATGGAATACAACTATCATTTCTCTGGTTGTACTCAAAGTAGTCATACAATATGTGTATTCATACCTGTACATAGGGAACTGATGTTGGTCCCATTCTATTTATCTTTCCTACCCTGTCCCCTCCCCACTCCTCACTTCTATATGCACAATTCATCATTTCTCCATTCTTCCCTTAACCCCCTCACCCCAGTTATGTGTCATCAACCACTTATCAGAGAAATCATTTGGCCTTTGTATTTTTGGAATTGGCTTATTTCACTTAGCATTATATTCTCCAACTCCATCCATTTACCTGCAAATGTCATAATTTTATTCTTTATGGCTGAATAATATTCCATTGCATATATATGCCACAATTTTTTTTATCCATTTATCTATTGAAGGGCATCTAGGTTGGTTCCACAATCTAGCTGTTCTGAATTGAGCAGCTTATGAACATTAATGTGGCTGCATCACTGTAGTGTGCTGATTTTAAGTCCTTTGGGTATAGGCCTGGGAGAGGGATAGCTGGGTCAAATGGTGGTTCCATTCTAAGTTTTCTAAGGAAAAACTACGTTCTGCTTTCCAGAATGGCTGCATCAATTTGCAACCCCACCAGCAATGGATGAGTATACCTTTTTCCTCACATTCTCCCTAACACCTATTGTTCCTTATAGTCTTGATAATAAACACTTTAATTAGGCTGAGATGAATTCTTAGGGTAGTTTTGATTTACAGTTCTCTTATTACTAGAGATGTTGAACATTTTTTCATGTATCTGTTGATTGCTTGTAGATCCTCTTCTGTAAAGTGTCTCTTCATTTCCTTTTCCCATTTATTGATTGGGTTTTTAGTATTCTTGGTGTAAAGATTTTTGAGCACTTTGTAGATTCTGGAGATTAGTGCTCTATCAAAAGTGTGTATGGCAAAGATCTCTCTTCTATGGCAAAGATCTCTATGGCAAAGATCTGTAGGATCTCTCTTCACATTGTTGATTGTTTCCTTTGCTGAGAAAAAGCTTTTTAGTTTGAATCTATCCCAATTATTGATCCCTGCTTTTATTTTTTATGCTTTGGGAGTCATGTTAAGGAATTCTGCTTCTAAGCTGATATGATGAAGATTTGTACCTACTTTTTCTTCTATTAGGGGCAGGGTCTCTGGTCTAATTCCTAGTCCTTGATCCATTTTGAGTTGAGTTTTGTACAGGGTGAGAGATAGAGGTTTAGTTTCATTTTGCTACATATGGATTTCTACTTTTCCCAGCACCATTTGTTGAAGAGGCTGTCTTTTCTCCATCATATAGTTTTTGGCACCTTTGTCTAGTGTGAGATAACTGTATTTATGAGGGTTTGTCTCTGTGTCCTCTTATTCTGTATCATTGATCTATCTGTCTATTTTGGTGCCAATACTATGCCATTTTTGTTACTCTTGCTTTGTAGTATAGTTTAAGGTCTGGTGTTGTGATACCTTCTGCTTCACTCTTCCTGCTAAGGATTGTTTTTGCTCTTCTGGGTCTTTTATTTTTCCAAATGGATTTCATGATTGCTTGCTCCATTTTTATAATGTATGTCATTGAGATTTTAATTGGAATTGCATTGAATTTGTATAGTGCTTTTGGTAGTATGGCCGTTTTGACAATATTAATTCTGCCTATCCAAGAACATGGGAGATCTTTCCATCTTCTAAGGCTTTCTTTAATTTCTTTCTTTAGTATTCTGTAGATTTAATTGTAGAGGTTTTTCACCTGTTTTATTAGATTGATTTTTCAAGAATTTTATTTTTTTTTGAGGCTATTTTGAATGGGGTAGTTTTCCTAATTTCTCTTTCAGAGGATTCATCACTTATGAATAGAAATACATTAGATTTATAAGCATTGATTGTATCTGCTGCATTACTGAATTCATTTATGAGTTCTAGAAGTTTTCTGGTAGAATTTTTCAGCTCCTTTAAATATAGAATCATGTCATCAGCAAATCCTGATAGTTTGAGTTCTTTTCCTATTTGTAACCCTTTAATTTCTTTCACCTATCTAATTGCTCAGGGTAGAGTTTTAAGAACAATATTGAATAGAAGTAGTGAAAGAGGGCATCCCTGCCTTGTTCCAGTTTTTAGGGGGAATGCTTTCAGCTATAATGTTAGGTCATTTAATTGCTGACTTTTTCTTCTTTTACTGAATGTGCTCCATGCAATGAATTTTTCTCTTAGTACTGCTTTCATAGTGTCCTGGAGATTTTGATATGTCGCATCATTGTTCTCATTTACCTCTAAGAATTTTTTTATCTCCCCTTCTGATGTCTTCTGTTATCCATGCATCATTCAACAGTGTACTATTTAGTCTCCAGCTGTTGGAGTAGTTTCTGGTTTTTATTTTATTATTGATTTCTAATTTCATTCCATTATGATCTGATAGAATACAAGGTGGTATTTCTGTCTTTTTGTATTTGCTAAGAGTAGCTTTGTGGGTTAACAGATGGTCTATTTTAGAGAAGGATCCATGTGCTGTTGAGAAGAAAATGTATTTACTCATTGATGGGTAGAATATTCTATATATGTCTGTTAAATCTAAATTACTGATGGTGTTATTGAGTTCTATGGTTTCTTTGTTCAATTTTTGTTTGGAAAATCTGTCCAATGGTGAAAGAGGTGTATTAAAGTCACCTAGTATTATTGTGTTTTGGTCTATTTGGTTCCTGGAATTGAGAAGGATTTGTTTAACGTACATGGATGAGCTATTGTTTGGGGCATAAATATTTATGATTGTTATGTCTTGCTGATTTATGCTTCCCTTAAGCGGTATGAAATGTCCTTCTTTATTCCTTCTGACTAATTTTGGATTGAAATCCACTTTGTCTCAAATAAGGATGAAAATCCCTGCTTCTTTATTGAGTCCATGTGTGTGACATGTTTTTTCCCATCCTTTCACCTTTAGTCTGTCAGCATCTTTTTCTATGAGATGAGTCTCTTGAAGGCAGCATTTTGTTGAGTCTTTCTTCTTAATCCAATCTGCCAGTCTATGTCTTTTGATTGATGATGTTAGACCATTAGCATTCAGGGTTATTATTGAGATATGACTTGTATTCTCAGTCATTTTGACTTATTTTTGGCTTTTAACTTGACTTGGTTTCTCCTTTAATTGACTAGTTCTTTAGGGTAGTTCCTCCCTTGCTGACTTACATTGTTGTTTTTCATTTCTTCCTTATGGAATATTTTGCTGAGAATGTCTGTAGTGCTGGCTTTCTATTTGTAGATTCTTTTAGCTTTTGTTTTTCATGAAGCATTTTATTTCATTATCAAATCTGAAGGCAAGTTTTGCTGGGTATAAGATTCTTGGTTCACACTGATTTTCTTTCAGAACTTGAAATATGTTGTTCCAGGCCCTTCTTGCTTTTAGGGTCTGGGCTGATAAATCTGCTGCTATCCATATTGGTTTTCCCCTGTACATAATCTGATGCTTTTCTCTCGCAACCTTTAAAATTCTATCTTTATTTTGTATGTTAGGTATTTTCATTATAATGTGCCTCATTGCAGATCTGTTGTAATTTTGTACATTTGGTGTCCTGTAAGCCTCTTGTACTTGATTTTTCATTTCATTCATCAGATTTGGGAAATTCTGACATTATTTCATTGAACATATTATTCATTCCTTTGCTTTGTACTCTGTGCCTTCCTCAGTCCCAATAATTCTTAAATTTGGTCTTCACATGATATTCCATAATTCTTGGAGGTTTTGTTCATGATTCCTTACCATCTTCTCTGTTTGTTCAACTTTGTTTTCAAGATTAAATACTTTTGTTTTGTCTTCACTGTCTGAGATTCTGTCTTCCATGTGATCTAACCTGTTGGTTATGCTTTCTATTGCGTTGTTAATTTGGGTTATTGTTCCCTTCAAGGATTTCTGTTTGTTTTTTTATTCAGAATCTCTATCTGTTTATTGAAATGATCTTTTGCTTCCTGCTCTTTTACCTGTTTATTGATACGGTCATTCATTGCCTGCATTTGCTCTCTTATCCTTTGCTTCTTGGATCATTTTAATTATGTACATTCTGAGCTTTCTTTCTGACATTTCTTCTGCTATGTTTGGTTTAGCATCTAGGTTTGTTTAGGACACTTTTTTCCCTTGTTTTCTCATGTTGTTCATGTATCTTCCTCTCTAGCTGTGCGAATCTGAGGTATGACAGTTTCCCCCCAATAGACTTACAGTGTTTCTGCAGATTTCCAATACCTTGTCTTGAAGTGAGAGATCAATATTAGCAGCACACCATAAAACAATATGCATACTTAAACTGAATAGTTCCTGTTATTAACCGTGTTATCTTAATAAACAGAGATGATGAGATCAAATTATTAGAATGAGAAAAATATTATAAAAAGAAGTAGGGATATAGTAGGTATAATAGGAATAATTGTAATATTACTACTAATTAAAAATAATTCTACAATAAAATTATACTGTACTGTTCAAACCTCGTATTCTTCAGTAGCCTGATGCCTAAGAGGGCCTTGATAAAGCAGTGTCCCAAGAAGAGTACTGTCCCACTACCTCCAGGTCAGGAATAATCAATGCTTTTGGGCAAAGGTGACCCTCATATTGATAGATGGTCAGCTGCAGCACAGGCACTAGACCACACGTCAGGGCGTGGGCCTGTGTTCGGTGCTGGAGATTTGTATGGCGGGCCTGATGGCTGGGCCTTTGCTCAGCATGGGAGATTTACACAGCAGGTGAATTTTATATTTTAATTAGTTTAAACTGATATGTAAATTTAAAGCTACTTTGGGCTAATGGATATAATATCAGACAATACCAACTTGGGATCAGAATCCTTTCCAAAATTGCATTTCAGAAAGCTACTGTATATCAAGTGGAATTTGCACATGAAATAAAAATCTAGCTGTCATATAATGTTAGTTTTCTCAGTCTGCCATAATAACAACATAAATTATGTGGCTTAGGCAATAAATGTGTATTTTTTTCACAGTTCTGAAGATTGGGAATTCTAAGATCAAGTGCTTTCCAGTTTATTTCTGGCATGGTTTCTCTTCTTGGACTTGTCATTGTGTCCTCAAAAAAGAGAGAGAAAGATAGTGAACTGGCTCTCTGGGTGTGTCTTCATATAAAAGCATAAATCCTATTAAATCAGGTCCCACTGTTACTGCTTACCTCATCTAAATTTAATTACCTCCTTTCTCCACATAGAGTCACATTGGGAATCACAGTTTTCACATATGAATTTCAGGGGAACAGAATTCAGTCCATAGCTTATACTTAAACTACATGGTATCATTCTTAAGAGTGGCAATACTATCTTATTCATTCTTGTATACTTTTTATCTTGATATGGTGCTTATGGTCTCTGATGTCTTAAAAGAACCTCAATGGCAGCTTTTTTATGAGAAATAGCTACATATTATGGGCAATTTTAATTTAAAAAACTCAATAGCTTTTATATAAAGGTTATACTTCATCACAAAAGGGCCTACATTTTCCTGCATTGCTTGTCAGTTTTAAAGATTGTTGAATTCTCTCCCTTCTCCCTTCTTTCTAATTCTTTTCTAACACAATTAATTGTACATATCCATAGAATCCCTTTTGGTATCTCTATACATGCATGTGTCACGCATAGATCATGGCTCTCTACTCTTCTCTCCTCCCTTTCCCCGTTCTCCCCCAAGTCCTCTTACCAGTCCTTATTAATACCTCTTCTACTTTCCACATGCAATCATTATGAAAAAACTATAGGACCTTATTGGAGCTCTAAATCAACAATTTTCTACTGTTTGGTCCCGACTGGCATCATCTCAACCTTGGAACTCAGTAGAAATTCAGGTAGAAATGCAAATGCCTCAGTAACACCCTAGGACAACTGAATGCACATTAGGGGAAGATTTCAGCAATCTTTCTTTGAACAAGTTCTTCAACTCATTTCCCTGTTATGAACCGTTAACCCAACTATTGCCAACTATACATAAAGAAAAACTGAACTATGTCCTAGCAATTTGAGGCATGGAATATTATTTTAAAAAATGATTTCCCATTTTTTCAATTAATTCAGCAAATGCTCACTGAACACTATTTATGTCATGAGGGTTCTGATTACCTATCTCCCAGTGGCTAATGGGAGACTGTTTTGTCACTTCAGAGAAAATATTCTCAGTCAGGTGGCATGGTTCTAGTAATTATTCATTGCTCAACCTTCCATCATTCTCTTTCTCTGAGTTACTCTTGTCTTTACATTTTCATAATCTGATCATACTGTGAAACATAATTTGTACTAGTAACAGAGTTCCCATGCTTCTAAAAGCTTCTTCAATCTAAGTTATCATAGCACTGAGCTAGTGGTTTATCTTGAGATAAAAATGAAGTTTCCTTGAAGCACTACAATCACACTTTTTGTTCATGTGTTTTATTCTCTCTTATTTTTGATCTTCCCTTTCTCTAGTTTTATTTCTCTTCCCATCTAGAGAAGGGGATGTTGCATGAGATCTGTTAGTACTGTTTTTCTTAAGTTGGGCCAATGAGGTCAAATAAAAATATAGACTCCTTCCTTCAGTTATGAGGATTTCCCTCCTCATTTTTCTTCTTTATTTCATTGAGATTTACATGGTTGATTTTCTTTGCCTTTTCTAACTATTTCAGGTCTAAAAAACACCATTCTGCAAATTAAGAGATTTCAAGCAATGGAAAAGAGTGGTCAGAATTTTTTTTAAAAAATTCCTGTACCAAGATAAAGACATTAAGCATTTAGTGTACTTTTTGGCACATAGTCCATATTCAATAAATGTCAGTTTCCTTCCTTTCCCTGATCTTAAACAGAAAGCCTTTTGTAGAACATTCTGTGGTGAAATGCATTTGCACACGAGGAGAGTCATACTTTCTCAGCTTCCTGCATTAGTAACTATTTGTTCAATAGCAATTAGCCTCAGCTATGGGCAAGACATTAGAAATACAGCTGATAAGTTGCTGTGGTTATGTCTAAAAATATGATACTGTACATATTGAAATTTCAATAATTTCATGCAGAAAAACTCAGACTCTGACAAAAAAGAGATAAGGGCAAGTTGTATTTGGCACTAGACAAAGGATACAAATGTAGGGAAGAACCAGAATGAGATAGAGGTGCCTCCCTGTTTGTGTTTTGCAGCAGTAACTATCACCAATCCAAGAGCAAACACTATATTCAAGGCAACCAAATTAAGGACAAGCAGTACACAATAGGAGAGTTTCTAGGAGATGTTTTTTCTCAACTCAGTTGGGTAGTTTTATAGATTAAAATGTACTACAGTCATTTTCAGGGATACTAAATAAAGGAGAAAGTTTCAGTGGAGGAATCACTTGTCAACCATGTCTATTCCAGCTGAAAATAGTCTGGAAACCAGGAAACAAAGATATAAGCAAAATGTTAGTAAGTAGACTTATTCCTTCCACAATGAGTCAGAACTAGAGAACCTAACACCAGCAACCAGTTGTTACGGTTTAGATTAGGTGTCCTCCAAAAGCTCATGTGTGAGACAATGCAAGAAAATTTAGAGATGAACTGATTGTGTTATAAAAGGTCTAATCTAATTGGTGCATTAATCCCCTGATAAGGATTAGCTTAGTGATAATAGTAGACAGGTAGGGTTTGGAGGAAGTGGGCCTTGGAGGCATGCCTTTTGGGGTTTCTAATTTTTCCTTGATGAACAGAGAGAGAGCTCTCTCTTCCTGCTTCTAGGTGGCCATGTCCTGATCTACTTTCCTCCACCACACACTTCTATCATGATGGTCTTCTCCACCTCAAGCTCCAAGAAATGGAGCAATCTATGGATTGAGACCTCTGAATCTTTGAGCTTCAGAATAAGCTTTTGATCCTCTAATGGTTCTTGTCAGGTCTTTTGGTCACAGCAATGAAAAAAATGACTAAAACACTTGTCATTTCAAACTCCTTTTCAATCCTGACTCCTTTTACAAGTATTAGAATCAAACAAATTTTACCTGTAAGTATATTTCTCATTAATTCAAGGGCATGAGAAGAATAAGTCTGCTGGTAGCTTGTGAGAGGAGCACTAGATTGGGAGCAGTGTCAACACTGTGGGTCAATAGATTCATCATACCCTGCTGCAGTTGTTCTCAAACTTCAAAGCATATCAGAATCATCTATGAACCTTGTTAAATCAGAAACTACCAGACCTAGCCCTAGAATAGCTCATTCAGTAGGGTTGGGGAATGATCTGGAATTTGCTGATAGTCTTACCAAATTTAGCAAACACAATTGTGATTAAATTTGAATTTCAAATAAAAGAAGGAAAAAGTATAATTTACGTGAAAGTGTATTTCATTCAATATTTAGGATATGCTCATACTAAAAATTGGTTATAATTTTCTGAATTAAAATTTAATTGGGTTCCTTGAATTTCATCAGACAATCCCATTCCTAGGGCATATTGATGGACTATTCTATTTTAAGAACCACTATGATACTGAATAAGTGCTTGAAGTTCCATCTAGAACCCACTGTAGATTTATTTAAGTTACTTATAAAGTAATTCACACACACACACACACACACACACACACAATTTTCTCTTAAAGTGAAAATTTTAATTGGAGTGTAAGTGAATAATTAAATTCACATTTTAAAAGAGCCACTAGAATATTTTGTAGTAATTTCAAAATCACCTTTATCATAATTTTTCTTTGTTTTGTTAGGGATAGAACCCAGGACCTTCATCAAAAGCATGTGCTCTATCCCTGAGCTACATCCACAGCCCTTTTTATTTCTTATTTTGAGACAGGGTCTTGTAAAATTATTCAAGCTGACTTTGAACTTAAGATCTTCCTGCCTCACAGCCTCAATCACTGGATTATAGGAATGCACCACTACTGTACCTGACTACAAAAGAAATTCTTGAAGCATAATTCCATGCTATTTATTGCTCTCTACTTTTTAATCACATGGACTCTACAAGACTGAGAGTTGAAAATTGGATGAAAATTTATATAAAAGATACTTTTGGAAAGAGTTTTTTATGAATTACTTCTCTAAGATGGAAAGGCAAAGCATTCTACCTCCAACTCAAGCCAATTAAGAAGAATTTCAAGAATAAAGGACTCAAAGAGCACATTGGGGTAGATTTGGGGTATGGTCTTAAATCAAAATAAGTCATAAGAGGGAAGAGTTTAGGTGTATCTCTTCTGAATTCAATAGAAAGGAGTTTTGCAGAGACAATATAGACAGATATGTAGATACCCAATAGATAACTTACTGACACTTGTATGGAAATTAGTAAGGGCAACAGATAGGTTAGTGAATGACTTGATTGAGTAGCAATGAATAGACTGCATTTTCCAGTATGAACTCTAAGTCTGTTAGAGCAAAGAATTTGCCAAATAATTCCATAGTCTAGATATAGGCCAAAAATTTGGTAAAGTTGGCACAGGGTAAATATGATTTTATTCAATAGGACCACCTGGAGAACTGAATAAGCCTCATGAGGAATAAGTTCAATTCAATACCTGATGTCCTGGGATGGAGAAAGGAACAACTAGCTGAGTGAAAGAGGACAGCATTTACTCTAAACTCAGAAATTAAAGGCCTCCTAAGAACCCACAAATTTTCAACACTTTCCAGACTCAGGAAGCATCAATCCAAGATCACCTGCTAAAACCCATTAAGTAAAAATGCTTTTACTCCTCTTGTTACCCTTTCTACCATTGTTCAAACTTGAAGGGATTAAAAATCACTCACTGTTAGCAAGTTGGGAAGGGAGGCTAAATTTAGAAGTACTTCATTTCTTTAATTGCAGCAAGTCCAAGCAAGGAGACTAGATCTTCAATCTTGTAGGCAAGATTGAAGTCTGATTTTATTACTAGCTTATACAAATAATAAATAAAAAGCATGACTTGAAGTGACTACAGTATATTTTATTCCATAAGATGAACTGGACCAATCATAAGGCTACCAAAATTTTTATCTTGAGTCAATGAGAGAAATGTAACCCTAAATTAAATATGAAGTGAGAGTGCATTAGTTTAGAACAGTTTTACATTAAACTAAAATTTTCAAATATAGTAAGAAAGTTTCCATAAAATCATCACCTAGTTTCACATATTATTAGCATCCTAAATTATGATTCATAAACCAATATTTGTTATATTGTTAACTGAAGTCCATACTTTATTCAGATTTTCTTAGTTTTTTTCCAAATATCCTTTTCTGTTCCAGGATCCCACTAGGATATCATATTACATTGAATCATCCTTTCTCCTTTGGATACTCTTGGGTGTGATGTTTCTTAGCTTTTCCTTGTTTTTTGATGATCTTGACAGATTTGAGGATATTATTCAGGTATTTTGTAAAACAAATGTCTTGGGGCCTCATGCTTTTAGCATAATTATGTTGTGTTTATGGGTTTTGGTAGGAATACCACCGAGGCAAAGGAACTTGTTCACATTATATCAAGGATACATGCTACCAATATGAATGATCACTGCCAATACTGACATTCCTCAACTCTCTGAAGTAGTGTTTATCAGCCTTCCCCACTGTAAAGTTCTCCTTTTCCTCCTCCTTGTCTTGGGGAGTAGTTTATACATAGACTTTCTGTTGTAAATAGAGATTAGAGCAAATGGTCCTTATGAAGGTCTTTCACAAACCTTTCTGTATGTGAAAGTTATTGATCCTGGCATAAGCTGAATGATTCATTGATCTAAATCCATCATGGCTTCAAAGAATCCTTTTCTTTTTTTTTTTTTTTTTTTTTTTTTTTATTCTTTTATTTACTTATTGATTCATTGAACACAAATGGAGTACAGCTATTGTTTCACTGTTTGTACACAAGGTAGAGTCACACCATCTGTGCATTCATGCATGTACACAGGGCAATGGTATCTGTCACACATTCTGTTATTAATTTTATCCCCCACCCACCCCCACCCCTCCCTTCCCTCTATGCTAGCTATCTTTCCTCCATTCTTGCCATCTTTCCCCCCCACATTATGCATCATCATTCATATATCAGAGAGACCATTCGGCTTTTGGATTTTTGGGATTGGCTGATCTCACTTAGCATAAGAGTTTCCAACATCATCCATTTACCTACAAATACCATAATTTTATTCTTCTTTATGGCTGAGTAATATTCCATTGTGTATATATACCACAGTTTCAAAGAATCCTTTTCAAACTCTTGTGTAATTTTAAGGGTGAGCTCTTACAAGGTGAAGTCTTTTTCTGTCTTGTGAGAGAATCCTCCCAACATGTTCGTTAGATTTTATGATACAATTCATAATGTACCAACTGAGAACTTTAATACTGGTTTTAATTATATAGTAGTTTTTTATAGAACTTTGATAAGAGTTTTTCTGTATTTAAAAGTAAAGTTGATTTTCTGATATTAATTGCATCCTCAAGAGTGTTTAATAATTAGCATTGCTTTTAGCATACAATGTCTCTGGCCAACTCTCCCTGTGTTCCAAGTTCTTATAAATAATTTAAGCATTAACCTGAATGCTGCGCATTAGAGCATATCAGCTGTTATTGGGAATGAAAACCTTAAGAATATTTCACATACCCTAAATGCTTCTTCACTCTTCTTGAAAAACTTCCAATATATTTTCTATGCCATATTTCCCTGAAAACATGCAATAACCTGATATCTTACCAGAGTTATCAATTGGGTTCAGGGGCAAAACACTAGCTGTTAATGAAGGTGGATCAACAAGTATCAAAATGAACAGGCATTTAAATCCTGAACACATTTCCAAAGAATAGAAACCAACAAAATTAAAGCAGAGGATCAAATTTTAAGTGGACTTAAACACATTCCAAGATTGTTAACTATCTAAAAATTATTATAGATATTTTATACTATAAATAACTTTATCAGATAACTTTCTTATAAATTTAAGAATTAGACTCTCTAGATTATGTAGAAGGCAATTTGACACAGAGAAAAGGCACCTCTGGATCATCTGCAAAGCAAATGCTTATTGAGTTTGTTTGCCAATTTTTTTTTTTTTCACCAGGTTTAACTATTTTGAGTTTAGGGCAATTTTCAAACATGGAAGAACAAACCACTATGACAATATCAGATTTATCCTTATTTGCTTGTGGCCACAATATTTTACAAGCATCTCTAATTAGGAGAGGGAAAGATGCTGAAATAGATTAGGCAGAATTTTAAAATGCTAAGTGGAGTTTCTCTCTTTTATAGTACATTAAATAGAATATATTTTGTTTTGGGAAAAAAGGAAAAAGAATAAAAAGGAAATTTTTGATATGAATCGTGAATATAAATTACAAACCTCATGGCAATGGACAAAATATGAATCTTGAAGAATAGATTTCTCTAATAGGTAACTTACATTGTTCCATTTTTAGATACCATCTAAGATACTTTGATGTCTATAATTACATGCTTATACATTACTGAAGGCTGAAATGATTATCATCCTTCCAACTCATACTCTTAATGCTTTTCTCTCTGTACGGTATATATTCAAGTGCACACAGAAATAAGGGAGGAAAAAGAGAGGAAAAGGTGGAAAGGGGGAGAAAGAGAGGTTGATTCTTGTAACAGCTAAAAGATTCTTGTGGCCGAAGAATATCCTGAGAATATGTGTTGAATTTCTGAGTACTTGACATGAAATAAATTATAATTGCAATTTGCCTTGGATTAATTTGCATGGATCCTTTACCTATTATCAAATACTGCATATACTACTTATGTTAAATAATTAAAAATAACATTGATGATATTAATGTTGTTTTATATGCATGAGCTATTCAACATTCATAAACATTCAACAAATATTTATTGAACTGTCCTACATAGCAAGCATCACACTAGATGTGGAGTTCTGAAGAGGAGTACTTTAAACAGTCTTTCCAAGATCATATGGTGGTGGGGGAGATGAAATTAAACCAAATCACAAACATAATTCAGTTATAATTATAGTAAGTTTCCAGCACATATGTACATAAAGCAGGGTGTTCTGAGTCCTGTGACAGAGGAACAAAATGTACGTAGAGGATGATCCAGGAAATAATCCTTGAGGAAATAACATTTACATTTGGAAATTAATAGGTAATCATTATCCAAGAAAGTTGATGGATAAAACAAGGTGGTGTTTACTTCAGGTAGAAGAAATAGTTCCCTGAAGGAGGGAGATATATGTACAGTCTAAAACAAAAGCAGTGGTTTTGGAAATTAGAACAGACAGAGGAACAGTCCTAAAAACATACAATTTTTGTCTAAAACAATTACAATTTTTAAAACAAAAATTGAAAAATTGAAAAAGCAAACATAATCAGTCATTTCAAGTGTAAAGTTTGTGCTCTGTAAAGTGTTGAATGTGTGATAATTAAAGTTTGTATAACTGGGCATGGTGACACACACCTGTAATCCCAGTGGCTTGGTCAGGAGGATGCTAGTTCAAAGCCAGCCTTAGCAAAAGCAAGGCACTAAGCAACTCAGTGAGACCCTGTCTCTAAATAAAACACTAAAATGGCGGGGAATGTGTCTCAGTAGTTGAGTGCCCCTGAGTTCATTCCCCAGTACTGTCCCAAAACCTGTAACCATTAAGCAATTCTTCCCCACTTTCTCCTCTCCTGTTTCTGGTTTTTTTGCTTGTTTGTTTTTTGTTTTGTTGTTGTTCTTGTAAAAGTTCTTTATATATTCTGGATACCAGGCCCTTATTAGCTATGATTTTTACTAATGTACTCTCTGCTTCTATGGATTTCTGTATCCTGAATGTTTCATATGAATAGAATAATATGAAAAACATGATATGTGACCATTTGTATCTGGCTTCTTTTACTTAACAAAGTTTCCAAGATTCTGAAAAAAAAAAAAAAAAAAGTTTAGTTTCCAAAAGCATCCTTACTATGTTGTATTAAATGGGTCTGAAAATAGACCCATTTTCAGAGGGAGAATCTGAAACTTGAAGAGTTTAAGTTGCCAGGACCAGCCAGCTAGCAGGTTGCAGATTTTCATTCGAGTATGACTAACCATTGTTTTTCTTCCCACTCGGTCGAGATTCTTTTCCCCTCTTCAGTCCTTCATGAAGTAAAACTGCTTTCTGATTTTTGTCCTATGAATTCAACACTCCTGACACTCTAGATGGTTGAGTAAACACCTCCTTCCATCCTTTCTTCTTGCAACTCACCTCCCACTCATAATTAGGAAAGGATGATATGTGAAGCCTTCCAGTGGTGGATTTTAACTGAAATGGTTATAAATGGATTAATACCATATGATTACAGAACAGCAGAAAAAACCTTAAAAGAGTGTAGCAAGTGAAGACAGAGAGTTTTTTTCAAAACCCCAACTTTCTGGAATCATTTGATTTGTTTCAACCTGGAAACATACTTCAGGACCAGATAAGCTGCAGGGTCAATGATTTATTTCAGTCTTTTATTTTCACCTATCTCAATTTTCCTTAAGAGGAAAAAAAATACATGAACAAATATCACAGATAAGATGGTATATAAGCAGGTATGTGATTTTTAACTTACTGTGTACAGGAGGAGAAGGTTTTTGTTGAGAAAAGAGAGGAATTCTCCTTTATTTCTGTGAAATTCCCCTACAAAATAATCCATTATTGATGTAACTGCTACCTGCCCATTAAAGTGAGTTTATTGTCATATTTTTTCCAATCAAAATGAGCTCTACGAAGAAAGATTGGATAATTGTACCTTTCTATAGTAAACATTGATCAAAACAAAACCCAAAGCCTTACTTTTCACTACATGATTCAGGAGCAATGTATATTTACAGACTCTAAACTGACCAACATATAATTAAGAAAATGAATTAATTATAAGATCTATTTTTATTTCAAGTCATGCTACCAAATTGTTTGTAGGAACATGGAAAATTTTCATTCTTTAGAAACAGTCTAGTACTTCTGTATGCTCATTTAGTTACTGAATTTTCTTTGTTCAAAGCTAAAAAAAAAGATGTCAAATGATATTATATTCAGAAACGATAGAGAAAGAATGGAGATGAATTCTTGTCCATTCGATTCTTTTCAACCTATATTTGTAAAGAAAGCTCTGGGCTGAAATTATTTCATGTACATAACACTGTAGATATATGATTTGACAATGCTTTCATACTGTGGTGGAAATAGACCTTTCTACAGAATAGTCTGTTTCAGTTTCTACATTTGAGAAATGAAGTTAACTTTATGAGTCAGTTTAGTAATATGTGACAAATAACCAAAAAGGAATTCGAAATAGTTTTCTCTATCAAAAATGTGAAATTAAGCCAGATATGGTAGTGCAAGCCTATAACCCCAACAGTTCAGGAAGCTGAGACAGGAGGATCGAGAGTTCAAAGCCAGTCTCAGCAAAAGCAAGGCGCTAAGCAACTCAGTGAGACCCTGTCTAAATAAAATACAAAATAGGGCTGGGGATGTGGCTCAATGTTTGGATGTCCCTGAGTTCAATCCCCTCTACCAAAAAACAAAATTATAAAAGCAAGAAAATATAACTTTCTAAACAGTATAAATAACAGTAAACATTTTGAATTCTATGGCTGGATTTATCAGGCAGAAAAACTTTCTTTCAATTTTCTCATGAGGAAGAAAATCAAATAATTGGATATAGATCAATTCTATCATAGTGCTTGTTTCCTGTAGGACAATACTATAATCTTAAACTGGGGTATATGAACAACCATTTATTTTTAATTTATAAACTAATTTATATAAATGTTCTCACTGATTTACAGAAATTAAATCACTTTGGTCGTGCATTAAGCTGAAGTGGTTTAATTGAAAATAATAAAATTCCAGGAAAGGAGTACTGTCCCTTAATAGGCAATACCTGTGGTTGCCATTACTTTTATAGAATGATCCCCTGAAGAATCAGTTGCAGCCTTTGCTCAATCTTTTTTTTAATTTTGTTAGGCAATAGGCCTTGCACCACTTCCCTTGGGAGACACAGCATAAACAGATTCTTTCCATAGAAGGCTTTCCTTAGTGTGTTTTCTGCTAGCAAGTAGGCTCCCACTAAATTTTGAATCTGGGTCTCGCTCACTGAAGTCTAATAGTTAAAGGTGTGACTTTCAGAAGAGATAATTCAGTTTTACGTAGAGGGCAAAAACCCACCAAACAAACAACAACAAACTGCCCAATAACACATTCAAGAGAAGGTCTCATGAAAATTTTAGAGGAGGCAATTCCAGCCACCAGGTCCATCACATCAGTGAAAGTGGGACCCTGATGCACAGAGCAATATTTTGAAACATGTGTCTTGGAAATAATTGAAAATCTTTTCTTCAGCTATAACAATAGATCTAGCTGCATTATTATCCACATCGTGCTATTAGCACTCTATATGTTTTCTATATATAGGCCTTGCCTTCTTAAATAGCTAATAATGGGTGCCATTCTACTGAACTGAATTCTATCTATAAAACTAGCCAGTCAGTCTGTCTCAGACTTTCGTACTCTTCCTGGAAGTCGAGCCTTCTTTATTTCTTTGGGGGATCTCTAATAGGCTAGGGCCAAGTTAGAGGAGAAGCACAGATAAAAAAAATTGATTAAAAATCCAAAGTAGTTTCCATTTGCTGAGTACTTCCTATAGGATAAATGCATTTAAAATTTGATCTCAAATTTTCATAGCAACTATATGAGATAGGTACTAATGATTCTATTTTTACTGTGAAGGAAATATGCCAGGAATAAAAAGCCAGGGTATGACATGCCTGAGGTATGAATCTGAAGTCCATTCTTTCCATTAGTCACAGGATGTCTTTCTAATAATAAATTCTTATTGTGAGAGTGAGCAGAAAACACACAGTTGACAGCTAGTTTTTAAATCATAGTTCTTTATCAGAAACAGAGCATCACAAAATAGGAGTCGTTCTTTTTTCTTCAAAGAATGCAACAAATCCCAACATAGTGGCTTTCATCTGTAATCCCAGCAACTTGGGAGGCTGAGGCAGGAAGATTACAAATTTGAGTCGAGCCTTGTAAACTTAGCAATACTTTGTCTAAAGAGAAAAGCAATAGGAAGAAAATAAATTGCTGAACTTGTGGTAAACCACTGTCTTTTCGAGGTTTCTAAAAGCCTCAGTTCCTCATCCATAAGACAGATAAATGCATATGTCTCAGAGTTGTTACAAGGTAAATGTGAGTACCTGCTTATCCCAGTGGATACCACAGGAAAATAACCACACATTCAAATATAGTCTGGTTTAGTGTGCAGCACTTTTTGAATGTGAATACTGCTAGTTTTGCACTATTAGACAAATATCTTTATGCAATGTACTTAACCTGTGTCTTCGTTTTCATCTGTAAGAAATATTTAATAGTAACACTTACTTGACAGGCCTGTGGTAAGGAAAATATTAGTTTGAAAAAATAAAGTTCATAGAAAAGTTCTTAGCCTGCTTAAGAGATCACAATATCAGCTATTAGTAAATAATCAGTTGTTACATCTAGACTTTGAAATCTTGTCTTTTTCAGAGCCAAGCTCTTTTGTTTTGTTGTAGGGCTCATATACTATATATTTGCTCGTCTTCTTTTCCTTGTCTTTCTTCTCTCCATTTCTTCTCAAATGCTAATTTGTTTGTTTTTCCCACAGTGTAATATTGTGCTTATCTTGCATACAGACTGGGTTTGAAGATCTGAACTAACAGTTCAAGGGGAAGGGATTGGCCTGGATGTACAGGCAGCCTCACTCCACAGTTAGCATAAAATCCTAAGCCCTGCTTGTGGAATCTGAATGAGTCTCCTTTTCTTCTCTTCTCAGCTGATTTGAAATCAGCTTTCTCTCTCTAAAAAACAGATTCTCTACATTTGACAGATTCACAGAAAAGAAAACCCCACTACTATGTAAATTTAACCTTCATGTGGATTTGCTACTATTCGATTTTTTTAAGATGGAGGCAGAGAGAGGCTTTCTTTTAATTTCCCTCCAGACTTCTCAATAGCATTAAAATGGGCCAGACTTGTCTTCAGTGTTAGGCATGCTTACTCTTTCCTTTCCATTCCTCTGTATTAACAGTTTTAACCATTAGACTTTGATGAATTTTTACAAAATAAAATATATCTACCATCTTCATGCAGTATTGACAAACATTGTTTGCTGCCAAAAAAAATGTTTGCTTTCTCTCCTTTTCTCAGTGTGAGGGAATAACAGAAATAATTAGGAAATATTTTAATGTAATCCGTTAAGTCCCGGTGTCAGCAAAGTCTGTTTTCCTATAACACTGTTCAAGATCTCACTGTTAAAATCCTAAAGAGAGGCTAGTGACATGAGAGTAGGAACCGTGTTCAAATGTTTGCTGTTGTGGTGGTTTTTGTTGTTGTTTTTGTTTTCCTTCATGAGAAACACTTGGAATGAGATTTTTTACACAAATTAGAAGGAACATCAATAATTAATCAAAATCAAAACCAAGTAAACTATCTGGTCTATATGTACTTTATATGAGTAAAATTCTAGTTTTATCTGGAGTAAAGAATCTTGCCACATTTATACAAGGGTAAATAATTCTTAGTTTAGTTGCAAATATCTATCCATAGATGGGAAATAAATTTGCACTTAAAATTATCTTAAATTTTGTGTTTACTACTCTATTGTACTTCTCTAAAGTAGAATATCATACATTTTGCTTTTTGTCCATGCCATTGAAATAAAAGACATTTTAGTAGCTGCTAGTTCACTATGCTAACAGAGAGAAGCTTTTATTATTAAGATGCACCAGCCTAAAGTGAATCTGCAATGTGCATAGATTCAAGACAACAACAGCTGTTGTAAAACCGCATCTTAAAAAAGTCATTCGAGGTAGTCTTATTTGAATGCTTAAAGCGAATTGCAATGTGGGAGGCAGAAATCAAATGCAATTTGTTTCAGTTACCTTGCAAAGGACCCTTATTTAAGCATATTTAGTAAAATAATTATTGTACCTGTCACCTTGAATAAAGACCAGAGTCTTGAGTTCATTATATTTTGATGCATTTGTAAGAGTCGTATTGAAGACATAGTGCGTTGACTGTGCTTACTGCTAGATGTCACTGTTGTTTCAATGTTCTTCAACCGTGTGACACTTTCTTGTACTATAATAAAGGAGTCACGTGGATGGTCACCCTCCTTGGTCAGCACAATTCACCAAAGGAAAAGCTGAATATTATCTTTATTAGGAAAAGTAAATTACTACATACTCAGAGTACACATTAGATTTAATTTCACTGAAGATTTCCTAATGACATATTTTCTGGTATTGATTCTCAGCATGGCTCCAGGTGTTGGAAAAAAGGAATCAACAATTTTAACTGTTTTCAAAGCTCGATAAGAATCTCTTGAAATATTAAAAATGAATGTCTTTAATCTCTAGAAATTCCTGTTTATTTAAGAAATATTTCCATATCTTTATGTTTCTTTTATTTCTTTGATTGGCTTTCAGGTACATGTAATTAAATATATTGTTTCTCCCTTATCCTTATATCACCTCCCATGGAACTTTCATAGGTTATTAAAAATGTCGCTGTGACATAGCTTATCGAGGTTGCTGCAGCTCCCTCAGTTGAAATTCAGTTATATTACCACTTCTCAACAGAGGATAATGTGATTACTACTTTAGGAGATGAATATCAGTACAGTTTCCAATATTTATGAGGAGAAATGGGTCCTGCAAAATAAAAGTTGCACATATTTTATTTGAACCATCTATTAACTTTAACCTGAAATCACTTGATTTCCTTGTCCTGTTAAACTATATGCTACCTACTTGTATGGTAATGAGAATAGTCATTTTGAGTTCATAACATTGTCCTATAAAAAATATAGCACATCATTAAGCCAAAATAGGGTTTTTTTAAAGAAAACAATTATGAATAGTCATCAAATTCCCATGGTGTGAAAAAAAAAAAAAGAAGCACTATATTATGGTTCAAGAATACATGGTTAGGGGTTGGGGATATAGCTCAGTTGGTAGAGTGCTTGCCTTGTAAGCACAAGGCTCTGAGTTCAATCCCTAGCACCGCAAAAAAAAAAAAAAAAAGCCTTTGGGGCTGGGGATATAGCTCAGTTGGTAGAGTGCCTGCCTCACATGTACAAGGCCCTGGGTTCAATCCCCAGCACCAAAAAAATAAAAAAAAAAAAAAAGGAGAATACATGGTAATTTAAGACAAAACAGTTAACAATAACTCACGTATTTTTCAACAAGATCAAGAGTCCTCATTTCTTTTAATTTGGAGTGTGAAACCTGTCAGGATTTTCTTTGACTTGTCACACAAAATACATTATTAAGTATTTCACTTATGTAAAGCAATGTAGAAATGGTCTCTTCACAATGAAATGGGGGTAATATGGTTCAGGAATAATCTAAAATGACAGTTCAGCATAATGTGGTTTCAGAGTGTGCACAGTTTCACAGGAAATAATCCAGGAGTAGGGAGAGATTGTCTTTTTTTTCAAAATTAAGCAATTATGAAATTGAAGCTGTAATTTCATTTTTCATGAGTTTGTTGACTGAGAGCAATTTAATGATACAAATCAAATTATTTTAGGGTGTAAATTTTCAAAATATATTTTTAATCCATTCTCGTTTTCTAAATATATTTTCATCTTAACTGATGTATAGCAATTGCACATATTTGTGGGGTATAGTGTGACATTTCCTTTCTTGTATGTAATGTGTAATGATGAGATCAGGGTTTTGGCACTTCTATCACCTTAGACATATGTCATTTCCTGTGTTGGGAATATTTAAAATCTTCCTTTCTACCTATTGTGAAATATCCAATTACTTGTGGTCAGCCATAGTTGTCCTACGGTGCTGTAGGGCATTAAAAGTTATTCCTTGCACTCAGCTGCACCCTTTACCCAGTAATCATCTTCTCTCCATCCCCTCCCCCCACACTTCCCAGACTCCATTAACCACTATTGGAGCCCCTAATGTTATGAGAATGTCAACTTTTTAGCTTCCACATACAAGTAAGAATATGAGGTATGTAGCTTTCTGTATTTGACTTATGTAACTCAGCATAATGTCCTCCAGTTCCACCCATATGACAGAATTTATTATTTCTATGACTAAATAACATTCCACTGTGTACATATAACCTGTTTTCTTTATCCATTCATTGATGGAGACTTATGTTGCTTCCTTTTCAAGGCTATTGTGAATTGTGTTGTAATAAACTGGAAAAGCAGGTGTTTCTTTGATACACTGATTTCATTTGCTTTCATATATACCCAGAAATGGTATAGCTAGATCATATGGCTGCTCTATTTCTAGGTTTTTGAGAAACTTCCATTATGTTTTCTGTATAAACATTCATGCTTTTAATAACACAACCATGCCGGTCACCAGAAAATAAACATATTTATGCTAAACTCTATTTCAATATATACTTTTAAAATATTGAACAACACAGAACTCCTTTCCTTGCTAAGACCTAGCATGATGTGCTTATTCTAGAGGATACATAAATAAATGACTATCTCAGCTTTTTGGTCCCACTCTGTGGAATAAAGGAGATGACCAGAGAAAGAGACCTAAGCTTAGGAGGTGGTTCAGCTTACTGTAGTAAGAGAGGCAGAAAGCAAGAAACAGAATGTGGCATGTGAAAGTAGGGGCTTTCTGGCCCCACCCACTTTTACACCAGTGCAGTCAATGATCAGAAATCTGAAGTGTCAGTTTTTCCACCTCTTGGTTCTGGGAAGAAGGAAATGCAAAGTTGTGTATTTATGTTAACATAAAATATAAGTTCATGAGACATGATACATGGGATCAGACCATTGGTCTAGCCCATTCACAAGTTAGATTTTGATCACGATTCTTAAAGATATGTCATGGAAGAACAAGACTCTTTTTCCCAAAATACTAGAAAACACTTCTCAAATTTTCTTAGTCACATTCTAAAAGACTTAACATACAGACAAATTCTTTTCTCTTGGGTATAGAAGAATTGTCTTGTTGACATTCACCGCAGAAAAGAAAAAAATAGATAAAAAAATCCCAGAAGTGGCACGAAAATGCATTATTATCTTAACGTTGAAGCTATCATAAAGCTAATTATGGTCATTGAATTTAAACTGATGACAAATTAAACAACAAAATGCATTTGGAATTGAATAAAACAAAAAAAAGTCAAGCATTCCCTATTTTCGAAAATTTAAAGGCTTTATATCAGACATAAAACTTGATTTCTCTCAATAAGCTTTCCTTTCTTACTTTGTGCGTGTGTGTGCGCGCGCGTGTGTGTGTGTCTTGTGGGGATCCAACCCATGTCCTTGTGCATGCTAAGCATGTGCTCTATCACTGAGGTACAACATCCCAACCCCAACTTTTCTCTCTTTAACAATTAACTTTCTCCTTTTGGCAGTTCTCCCCAACCTGGATCACATTTAAATTATAAGACCATTTTTAGTAAGAAAATACATGCAAAAATTCATGGAATTATATTTGTTTTTATTGTTGGTACTAATGATCAGACACATCTTGTTTGGGGAATAACATATTAATATATCCATGAATGAACTATATTTTAATAGAGGAAGAACTAATTTGATTCAGACTACCTTCTAATACATATAATAAAAATGCTTCCTTCTTTGTTTCTAAGAATGTTCATCTATCTTTATATGGTTTCTTCTTTGATGTAATATTGTGGTTTAACTTAACTGTTAACTAAGGACTTTGAAATACAGCAAAGCACCCTGGATCTGACTCTAAATAAACTGGGACAGATTGTTTAAGCATTTGAACTAGCAATGCTTTCCACGATGAGGAACAGAGTGGGATTCTAGGTATGTTGCTAGTTGGACCGACCTATAAGAAACGGAGTTTATGCATGATAACTGGGAAAGGAGGACATGACTAAACATGGGTGGCAATGAATCATAGCTCAAAACAAGGAAATAGAATTGAGTAAATTTGAAAAGTTGGGCTTGAAAACTTGAAAGTAGGCTTAAACATATTGATTCAAAGAAAAGGACATATATTCCAAACCATCGGTTTTTATTGATTATCCACAGAGGACATTCTATAGTTTGGATCTTCCAAGAGTCCCTAAAGACCCATGTGTTAAAGACTTAGACCTCAGGGTGGGACTATTGGGGTGGTGGGAACTTTGAGAAGAGGAGCATTGTGGGAGACCCTTAGGTCATTGGGGAATGACTTCAAAGAGGATTATGGGACCCTGACCATTTCCTCTTTCTCCTTCTACTTCCTGGCCATTAGGTGAGCAGTTTGCCCTAGCATGTGCTTCCCTACCATTACCATCTTGTACAGTCCAGGGGCTTAATAGCAATGGATCTGCCTAATCACCACCTAGAACCCTTGAAACTACAAGCCAAAATAAATCTTTTCACTCTAAGTTAATTATCACAGTTATTTCCTTATGGTGATAGAAATCTGACTAACAAAGTACCTTATGGGAATTTATGACACAAGAATTTGAAAAAAGAAAACAAAAAACATGGTGACATGAAGTTGCCTTTTTATTAAGAAACACTTTTATCAGACATGTTGTCATATGGGTAGAAACTATAATTTCATTGATCATAATCTTTTGTCAAGTCTTTTGATACCAGCACAACTCAGAAAGATTTACTTAATGATGTAGATATTTTGAATAATCTTTCCAGGAAAACTTTTGTGTCATAAATAAAACTTCAAGTAATAACGTCAGTAGCACATATTCCAGTTTTTATGCACCCTTGGATGTGACATGTGATGGGTTTGAACTTTTTAATACAAGGATAGCTCACAAATAACTTTTATTCTTTTTTACTTGGGTTTACCCTGCAAAGTCACCTCAAAAGTCTTCTCTTCCAAGGTTCTCTCTTTAACCAATTTCCTTGCCCTCAGGCTGAATTGAGTGTTCTATATCAGTCAGAAACTTTAGGTACAGACCCTATAAGTACTCTAGATTATTGGGACTTTTGGTGTTAGGATTTCTTTATAATTTTGTCTTGAGGTCTTTTTCAAGAGTGGCCATAAGCTAGATAGGCACTCTCTAGGAGGGCCCCAACCCAGGGAAGGTTAGGTTCAGATATGTTGGTCAGAAGAGACACAATGCAGGAATGAAACCAAAGTGCATGAACAATAGAAATTCCTTCCAGACTCCGTGAGAATTATGGTGCCATTCAATGGGCAAGGACAATGGGAAGTCTGGAGGCATCAGGGAACTCAGCTAGTAAATGGGGTGCCAAAAAGAGGATCTACGTGTCCCCACCTTTATTAAAGTGCAGAATGATATCTCTTAGGCTTTCCTTTGGGGATAATGGATTGTCTGTGTTAAAGAAAACTTATAAGGTGTAGCTGGTGTTCTCCCTCTAGGTACTTTCATGGGGAGCAGCTGTTGGGTATGTTGCGTCAGTGGGACAAGGAAAAGGCAGATTTTATCATAAGCAACACAACAAGAAGGAGAAGTTTTAGCCAGGCCAGAGGTAACAGGATATGACTGAGTTATAAACAACTGTGTCAAACCTAAAGATGGATACTGAGGCAGCAATCATATCATCAACATTATGACAATAGTGTAAACAGAAAGAATCTATTAAGTGTTATCAACAGCTTGTAGTGTTAGGTAATATTCTCTAGGAAGGATTGAAGAAAAGAATTCAGCTCAACTGCCAGGAAAACTTCCAAGACCACAACACACAGCAATGTCAAAGGAGCTATGCCTCCATCATGACTTGATGACCAAGACATGGCTACTGTGACCATGAGGTCTAGTACAAGCCACCTCTGCCATGACTGGGTGGTGGCCACATTAGTAAGTCAAGTGCATTATTGAGCAGCAGTTAGTCCTGGAAATATGTAGTCCATTGATCTACGTCGTCATAGATAGAAAATTTCTGCATTCTGCCTCTTTTCCCAAATAATCTATTTTTTTCCAGACTTGAATCAGCAATATTACTGATGTAGCCTAATAATGGAGTAAAAATTTCAGGTTTTAATGTATTCCAGCCTCCCTGACTTTTCTGTAGAGAACAGAACACGAAAACTGTGACCACAGAATCTGCCAGTGCTTCTTCACTGTACTCACTAAAAATTGATGCGAATCACTCCTTGTAAAAGGATTACAACCCTACTGTACAGCATCTATAATTTTTAATCAGTTTATATCAACAGTGCATGCCTTAGTATTATGATCTCAAAATAATAATTACATAAGAACACTTCAGTGCAGTGTAAGTCACACAATAGGGATTCTGAAAATAACTGAATTTATGACCCTGCCCTCTTACTTTTTTTTTTTTTTTATTCATTGTACACAAATGGAGTACAACTATGGTTTTTCTGGTTGTGTACAAAGTAGAATCACACCATTTGCATATTCATACATATACATAGTATAATGATGTTTGTCACATTCTATTATATTTCCTTCCCCACCCCCTCCCCTTCCTTGCCTCTATACAATCCATACTTCCTCCATTCTTCCCCCCCCCATTACGTGCCATCAACTACTTATCAGATAACTCATTCAGCCTTTTGTCTTTTGTTTGTTGGGATTGACTTATCTCACTTAGCATGATACTCTCCAACTCCATCCATTTACCTGCAAATGTCATAATTTTATTATTCTTTATGGCTGAGTAATATCCCATTGTGTATATATACCATAGTTTCTTTATCCATTCATCTATTGAAGGGCATCTAGGTTGGTTCCACAATCTCACTATAGTGAATTGGGCTGCTATAAATATTGATGTGGCTGCATCACTATATTATGCAGATTTTAAGTCCTTTGGGTATAGGCCAAGGAGTGGGATAGCTGGGTCAAATGGTGGTTCCATTCCCAGTTTTGTAAGGAACCTCCATACTGCTTTCCAGAGTGGCTACACCAATTTGAAACCCCACCAGCAATGTACGAGTGTGCCTTTTTCCCCACATCCTTGCCAACACCTATTGTTGCTTGTATTCTTGATAATAGGCATTCTAATTGAGGTGAGATGATATCTTAGGGTAGTTTTGATCTGCATTTCTCTTATTACTAGACATGTTGAACATTTTTTTATGTATCTGTTGCCTGTAGATTGCCTGTAGATCCTCTTCTGTGAAGTGTCTGTTCATTTCCTTAGCCCATTTATTGATTGGATTATTTGTGTTCTTGCTGTAAAGTTTTTTGAGCTCATTATAAATTCTGGATATTAGTGCTCTATCTGAAGTGTGTGTGGCAAAGATTTTCTCCCAATCTGTGGGCTCTCTCTTCACATTGCTGATTGTTTCCTTTGCTGAGAAAAAGCTTTTTAGTTTGAATCTATCCAATTTATTGATTCCTTCTTTTATTTCTTGTGCTTTGGGGGTCATGTTGAGGAAGTCTGGACCTAGGCAGATATGATGAACATTTGGACCTACTTTTTCTCCTCTTACTTATATATCTACCTCTTCTAGACTGAAGATTCTTCCAGGATAGTGGCTATGTCTTTATTTTTTCATTGTTTATCAGAGTATGTAGCACATATTAAATGAGCAATGAATTTTTATAGAAGGAAAATTGTAAGAGTGCAAATAAATGCATTCTTTTGAGATTCCTTAGAGATCAAGGCTATGGGTTTACAAAGTGTATTTGATGGTATTTCTTGAAAATACTTCAATTTTAAGGAATTAGGACAGTTTGCATAGATGATGACATCGAATTTCCTTGATCTTGTTTATTTGCAGCCAAGTAAAAAATGAAGTGGTTAGTAAGTATACATTTTTTCAAACATTAAGTACATATTGAAAATCATGGCATATTTTTTGTAGTTCACATGTAGTATAATCAGTAATGCTAAGGAAAGTTTTAAACTTGTTAATCAGCTTTACACTTTTCTCCACATATTTTGGAGTCTATTTTCTGAAAATAAATTTAGTCTGTTAGGTGCCTTATTATTTGCTGCTCATAAGTCAAATGAAACAGCTGTCTTGTATTACTAAGTATATCTTATTTCTGAGACTAGTTGGGGAAGATTTTCAGTTGATACTATGAACCTAAACTTGGAAAATGAATAAAAAATAAAGTGCTATTTATAAATTCCCTTACCAAATCTTCTGCCTTTTTCCAAGCTATTACTTGTGTTCTGGATTTTATTCTTTTGTAAATAAGTGTGTTCAGGTAAATATTTGCTCAAGCCTTTTAGAGTTAAAAGGGACCTTCGACTCTCTGCTGGTGTCTCATCCTCAGAATGGAAGTCCCTGTATGCTATTCCTGTGAGGTGAGTGCAGTCTCTGATGGGGGACAATCTTTTTCCTAACATCCAAGAAGGAAACTTATCATCTCACAATGCAGGCTGATTTTGCACAAAATTCTAATTTTTATAAAACCCTTTCTTAAAAGACAAGCAACTCTGTTTTTTATCTGCCTCAAATTTACTGGTGTTATTTTACTAATAAGTGAAAGTTTTGAAACAATTTATCAACCCTCTAAATAGCGCATGTATTACTTTTACATATTTGAAAGAGGCTTCCTTGCCATCAGTAAATACACAGTAAATATACTAAATGTCTACGGAAAAATAATTCTTTACCTACTTCCCCGTCTTCCTGATCCAAGATATCCAATTCTCACACTTCAGGCAGGGGAACATCCTGCCCTTTGGGGTTTCTGTTGGGGAAGTTTCTTTTAGGTCTACTCCACATCTACAGATGCAATCACAATTCCACTATTGCCATATATGTAAGAATATGACATTTTCTGAGTCTGCCTGTGAAAGCAGTCTATTAAATATTTTTAAAAATGAGGCATCACCCTCTCCTCGCTGTTACCCTAGGGCCTCCTGCTCTGGGGTGCCCTGTGTTTTACTTTGCCACCATTACTGGGTGGAGGTGGTTGCCATGTTCAGACATCAGAGGTTTTCTTCCAGGCTCTTTTCGCTTGGAAGGAAATTGTTCATGGGTGGTATGAGGCAATATGGGGTGGATAAATCCCTAATTTTCTAGAAACAATAACAGAAGAAAAGAACTGTGGAAACTAGGTAGTGGAGTGTGGGTGTGGGCCATGAAGAGAAGGGAGCTTAAGGCGGGGGATCCTTCAAATCACTATATGAGGTTCTGAGCTCACCATGAATCTTCACAGGCTTGTTATGAATGAGCAGTGGCCCAGTAAATGTTTTGAGATTTGAGCAACAGTGAAGGCCACTGTATATGTCTCAGAGTGGCATCTGGGAGGTGCATAAGGAGCAAAAGTCAAAATAACACTACAAAGTCTTCATGAACTAAAATAATAAGGATAAATTCCTCACAGAGGCCAAATCAGAAATTGTTTTCTGAATCCAACAGGGTTTATCTGCTAAAACAAAGTAAATAATATAATCTGTGAAATTTTAGCATTTGCTTTTCATGAAAAAAAATTCTCAAAATGAAATATTCAAAATGCTCAGTATACAATCCAAAATTATTCAACACGCCAAGAGCCAGGAAAATCAAAACAACTTCCAACAAGGAGAAATTAACAGATGGCAATAAACAAATGACTTAAATGGTAACGTTCCAGGATAAGATTTTTTTTTATACAGGATCTTTCTATGTTGCCCAGGTTGGCCTTAAGTTCCTGCTTCAGTCTCCCAAGTGCTGATCTAAAAGGACAAAGATTTTAAAATAGCCATTAAAACAATACTCCAAGAATGAGTGAAAACATTCCTGTAATTAATGAAAACAGAATTTCTCTTAAAAGTAATTGAAACAATAAAAGGACCAAGTGGGAAATTTATCACTGAGAAGTACAAGGACAACAGTAATAACATTCCCTGTAGATTGAATGGCAGAAAAGAGATGACAGGACAAATAACTAATAAACTTAATGGCAGGCCAAAAGAAGTTACCCAACCTGAATAGAAGAGAGCCTCAGGCAACTATTAAACATTAGCAAAAGGTCTAACCTTATTCTCATTGGAATCTGAGAAAGAGAGAGAGAAATTTATGTAAAAAATGTTGAAAGATTAAATGATCCAAAACTCTCTACAAATTGGTAAACAAAAAAAATTCACACAAGTTAAAAAAATCCAAATAAGCTCAATGAACCACAAAGCATAAATTCTATACCCAGAATCAGATTGGTAGGTACCAAAGGAAAGAAATATACATACAGAAAGCATCCATAATAAAAATGACGCATATCATATAAAAAGATAAAGCTCCAAACTGCTTCAGATTTTCAACCAGAAACTATGTAGAGTCCTAATGATAGTTGAATAGCATATCATTCGAGCAGAAAATAATGTTATCTGTATCTGTCGTCTAGCAAAGATATTTTTCAGGACTAAAGCCCAGAATAAAACAATTAGATGAGAGGATAAAACACAAGAAAACCTAGACAATAAAGGAAGAGCAAAAGAAAATTTAAATATTTGGTTAAAGAAGATATACTTTTTTTCTTTTCAATTATTTAATTATGAAAGGCTACTGAAATATAAATTTATAATATTCTCTGAAGGAAATTTCAGTATGTATAGATGTCACATTCAAAAGACAAGGGAGTAAAAGTGCTGATTTTTAAAAAATATATTTTGTATGCCATCTTCGAAACAATATACTTGAAGAGCAATATAAGTAAAAGGATGATAAGGAAATGCATTTACAGCAAATTTTTAAAAAGTTTAAATGCCTTTACTAAGCTAATTTCAAACTAAGCTAATTTCACAATAAGGAAAACAGGAAAAAAGAATATTAGAAAATAATGAGAAAGTCAATTCATTAAAAAGATATAATAATTTTAAATGAATGTAACCCTATATCTCGAGTTCCAAAATATGTGAATCAAAAGCTAGTAGACTGAAGATATAATCAATTTATGTATAATTATTCTTAGAGACTATGACACTTATCTGTCATTAATTTATACTATGAGCAGAATGAAAATTAGCCAGGATGACCTAATTGATATCTATGTAATATTCCACTCAGCAAAACAGAATGTATGTTATTTAGAAAAGTACATGAAACATTCATCAGGATAGAACATATTCTTGGTCATGAAATATACATGAATAAATATAAAATAGTTGATTTGTTTTGTTTTTTATTGTACTGATTGCACTGAGAATTGAACCCAAGGGAGCTCAGGCTCCCTAGCAACTTGGATTATAGACATTTGTCACTTCACATGGGTAATATAAAAGATTGGAATTATTCAAATTGTATTTTTGAACATAATAACATTAAACTAAAAATCAGGGACAGGATATCTCTTTATCTCATGTGTTTGAAAACTAATGCAGAACTAAAAAATCCTTGAGTCCAAGAAGATGTTTCAAGCTAAACATAGAAATTAATTTGAGAATAGAAAATTTCTATATCAGAATTAGGTAGAAATAGAAGAATTTATATATCAAAATTTATGGGGTGCCTTTAGAATATTGCCTACATGACAATTGATAGGATTAAATGTTTATTTTAGAAAATAAAAAGGAATTTAAATAATCTGTGATATCATTTAGGACACTAGAAGAGAAAGGTAGTATCAAAGCAAGCAAAAAGAAAGAAAGAATGGTAACAGTCAATCACTGAAATTAAGAAAATAAAAAATAAATAAAAATCTACTAAGGCAACAAGTATTTTTCTGAGAGGCCAATAAAACTGATAAACCTCTTGACAGAATTTCCAATAAGAAGGAAGACATACATTACCAACAAGAAACATGATACAACTACTGATCTCACACATGTAAATGGATAATTAGAAAAAGGTTCAAAAACTGTAGGCACAGTGATTTTGCTACCTAGATGAAATGTACCAGTTCCTTGAAAGATGCATACTACTAAAACCCAATAAAAGAAATAGATAACCCAAATAGTTCTACTATTTTATTGTATTGTATTTGTTTGCAGTGCTGCAGATTGAACCTAGGACTTTGTGCATACTAGGCCAGTGTCTAACAGCAATCTGTATCCTCAGCCTTTTTTACTTTATTTTGAGACAAAGTCCTGCTGAGTTGTCCAGGCTAGTCTCACACTTTTGACCCTCTTTCCTCAGCTTTGAGAAGAGCTGAGATTACCAGTGTGTGCTATGGCGCCTGTCTCCTACATATTGTAAAGAAAAGAAAAACTTTGTAACTAAACACATTCAGAAATTCAAAATGAATAAAAAAAAATGAAAAACACTTTGGGAGCAAATAATTCACTGAAGAATTTTATCAGTCTTTTAATAAATCATTAATATCAGTTCTACACATTTTCTTGTAGATAACAGAAGAAAAGGAATACTTTACTACTTATATTATGAGACCAGAATTATTCTCATTCCAAGGCCAGGCAAAGATAATGCAAACTACAGGCTAATATCCTTCATAAAGTCAGTGTGAAAAACTTCAACACAGAAAATGAAGTTGAATACTAAATATGTAAATGAAATGATACATCATGTCAAGTAGTTTATGCCAAGAAATCAATATTTAACAACCAGTCATTGATTTATATAGTATTAACAGACTAAACAAGAAAAATCACATGATCATATCAATAGATTTAGAAAAAATATTTAACAAAATTGAACCACTTACTATTTTTCAAATCATAGAATTCTATTCTAGGAATCAAAGGGGATTTCCTCAATCCCATTAAGGATATCAAAAATTCTTTAGATACTTGTGTGCTCTGAGAGACTAAGCACTTGCCCCCCTATTGTCTAGGCAAGGATGTCTACTCTTAATCATACCTATTCATGCCTATTATGCTGGAAGTTCTAGAAGGTAAAATAGAAAATTTTATAAAACTATTTTAATTGTTAATAGAGAAGCAAACTATCCTTGTTTGCAGACACCATGATTGTGTTTGTGAAAGCCCCAATGTTTACAATAAATAGCTTCTACAATTTACAAGTAAATTTACTCGGGTTGAACAACAGAAGATCAACAAATAAAAATTAATTAATCCTGGAAATGAATGATTAAAAACCAAAGTTTAGAAAGAAAAAAAAGCAGTAAATTTTGCAATAAACTCTATATCTCCCAAAATATTTAGGTACTAGGTACTAATCTAACAAAACATGTGTAAGATGTATATGCTGAAAGCTACAAACTCTGTTAGAAATCAGATGGAGAATATTGATATTGTATTAGTAGATTGAAAGATACATTGAGATTTTGATTCTTTTCCAAGTGATCTATAGATTTAATGTAATTCCAACTAAAATATTAGTAGGATTGCTGGGAAACATAGACAAGGTGATTCCAAAATGCATACAGAAAACTTTAAGAACCTGAACAGTCCAAACAATTTTAGGTAGAATAAAGTTAGAAAACTTACATTATCTGATATGAAGACATATAAAAAAGTTACAGTAATCAAAACAGTATGATATTGGACAAAAAAGATATACAGACCAATTGAAAAGTATACACCTTTCAAATATGATCAACTGATTTTTGATACAGTTCAAAATAAATTTAATTGAGAAGAGGTAACATTTTCAACAAATAATACAAAATAATGCTGTAACAACTGGACATTTATAAGCAAAATTAATCTGTAATAGCAATTTATATCCAACATAAAATAGTCCATAGAATTAACCATAAAATTAAAAACATTGAAGAAAATGTTGGAGAAATCCTTTGTGACCATGGATAAAGCACATAATCCATGAATCTAAGTCAAAGCTATAATCCATAAAAGAAAAATAAAATGGATTAGACTTCCTCAAGACTAAAATTTTTGCTTTCTGAAGGTCATCATACAGAAAATGAGAAGAAAAGCAAAAGAAAAGTAGAAAGTATTTACAGTTCACAAAATCAACAAAAGACTTGAACTCACAATATATACATACATGAGAATAAAATCAGTACAAGGAAACAACCAGTAAAAATGGGACCAACTCTTTCAAGAAGTACTTTAAGAAAATATTCACCTGTAAAATAAGATCATGAAAAAATGCTTAACATTATCAATTATTGTGGATTTTGAAATTGCAATCTTATTGAGATACCATTGAAATATATTCAAATGGCTACTATAAAAGCACAACAAAGACTGTAATAAAGAATGTCTCTTTTGTCAGTTTTCTGAGGGAATAAAAATTTGACACTCTGGAAAATATTCTGAAAGTTAATTACAAAGTTAAAAATAAAATCATAACATATTCCAATAATTCCATATCTCAGTATTCTAGAAAACACACAACATACATTCACACTAAAAAACCTTGTGAACTTGGGGATTATGTTATGCCTGGATCCTTGCACTCAAGCTCTCTCTGCTTCCTCGTGGTCATTAACTTATCAGTTTTCCTGCACCACTCCCTTCTGCCATGATGCTCTGCCTCAGCATGTGCTGAGAGCAGAGGAGTTAGTCAACCATCAGCTGAACCTCTCAAACCATAAACCAAAATAAACTTTGTCTTAAGTTGTTCTTAGATGGCCTTTTTGTCACAGCTATAAAAAGTTGACTATAGCAGAAATTGGTACTGGAAATGGGGCTTTCACCATGATTAACCTGAACATGTGGTTCAGAAGAATTTGGTACTAGTCTGTGAGAGAAGTTTGGAAAAATTTGGAGGTGGCAGGCTGGAGAAGCCTTAGCATGTGGTAATCAGGACTTAGTGGGTGATTCTGGTGGGAGCTCAAAAACTAAAATGCTGACAAGACTGCAGGCAGTAAATACTGAGCTCATGAGATTTCAGAGAAGGATGACCCAATTGGAAATTGGACTAGAGGCCATTCATGCTTCATTCTGGCAAAGAAGTTGTCTACATTTTGTCCATGCCCTGAGATTTTCTGTGAGGCTGAATTAGGAAGAAGAAGAGGAGGAGGAGGAGGAAGAAGAAAAGGAGGAGGAGGAGGAGGAGGAAGAAGAGGAAGAAGGAATGGGAAGAAGTAGAAGAAGGAGGAAGAGGAGGAAGGAGAAAAAGGAGGAGGAGGAGGAAGAGGAGGAGGAGGAGGAAGAGGAGGAGGAAGAGGAGAAGGGAGAAAAAGGAGGAGGAGGAGATGGAGGAAGAATAGGAGGAGAAAAGGAAGAAGAACAAGGATGATGATAAGGAGGAGGAGGGGGAAGAGGAAGGGAAGAAGTGGTTATTGATGAGATTGTAGTCAAGAAAGATATGCTAAGTACTTTCCAAATAGACAATAGTAAAGATGGCTTGAGGGAATCTCAGGAATTGACAAGACCACACCCATCACAGGTTCTAGGGTGTAAAAGTAAAATTTCCTTTGAGAAGGAACCATAGGGACACCCCATTTGTGTGGGGGCACTAGAAAGTTGCTTTGCCATGCTCAGCAATCCAGGGACTCAGAGGCCACTGAATTCATGGTCCCCTGAATTCAGGCCTGGCTGCTGCTTGACATACCTTGGTGACAAACCTTGACATAACACCTGACATTGGTTCTGCAGAAATACAAGATGCTAGAGTTAGAAGCATAGAAACTTCCACCAAGATTTCAAGAGAGTATCTGGGGAGCCATGTAAAGTGTAGCAAGGTCAAAATTCCTGCAGGCAGTCCCTGAGAAGGTAATGCATGAAGATGTAAAAAAGAAAATTATGCTGAAGTTTAGAGTCCTGAGACTAAGAAATGATAATAATGTGAAATGTATGCTGAAAAGTGAAGAAATCCAACAAAAATGACACAAGAGAGGGGCCATGTTGGTTGAAACCTGCAAGATCATAGGGACAATGCTACACAAGTCCTTTGGGAAGAACATCACTATGCCGCAGATGCGGATTTAGAACCACAGGACTTGTTTGCCCAGCAAGAATTTTGGTCCGATCCCTTTTTACTATGCTCCTATTATTTCCTTGGAATGGAAATGTTTACTCTGTACCATTGTATATTGGATATGAGTAACTTGTTTTTTATTTTCACAGGAATTTTAGTTTGCCTTGTGTCTTAAGACTTTGGACTTGGACTTTGGAAACTTTGAAAAGCTTTGAAAATAGATTAAATGCATTTTTCAATGTTAGATGATATATGCTTTGGGGGGGTAGGAAGAGAATGTTATGGTTTGGATGTGAGGTGTACCATGAAAGTTCATGTATGAGACTGCAGGAATGTTCAAGGGTGAAATGATGAAATAAGACTGTAACCTAATTGGTGGATTAATCCACTTAATGGATTAATAATCTGAATTAACTATGGGTGGTAATTGTGTGCAGGTAAGGCAAAGCTGGATGAAGAAGATTACTGGGAGTATGCCCTTCAGAATTATATTATCTCTGAATCATCCTTGCACTCAACCTTTCTCTGCTTCCTGGCTGTCAACAACTGAGCAGCTTTCCTCCACCACTCCCTTCTGCCATGATGTTCTGCCTCATCTGAGGTGGAAAGCTATGGAGTCAGTTGACCACGAGTTGAATCTCTCAAACCAAGAACCAAAATAAACCTTTCTTCTTCTAAGTTATTCTTATTCTGATTAAAACATGAATATAGTACTACAATTTTACAAATGAACATATAGTATTTGGATACTACTAACTGGGGATTCATGAATTTAAAATGAGCTCTGTGTATATAATCCCAGTGACTCAGGAGGATCACAGGTACACTTAGCCTCTTTTCTCAAAGGTTACTACCATTCTTTCTCTTTACAAAAAGCATGGAAAAAGAATAAAAGTGAACAAAGTGTTTGCATTTTCTTCAGTTGTTCCTCTGACTTCTGATTCTCTATAATACTTTCTTTCCATAAGTTCTGGAAGTTTTCTCTGCACATACTGCAAAAATTTCTTCCAAATTGTCTTACCCTGAATAATCTCTTACCGAGCAAAAGTTCTCACTTATCTTCATTAGCCTGTTTATGTAATGTTTTACTTACATGTCTTCTTTATTATTGACAATAGCATCTTATATTTTATTTCTCAACAATGACAGGCAGATTTGGAAGGTGGAAACATCCTGTCTATGGCATCATAAGCATCTGTCTGTGACTGCAGCTCCTCTCAGGGTGGCACATGGTAGATGCAGGTGTGGCACTGCTGCACAGGATGCTCTGACCATCTGCAAAGCCCTCTCTGCTGAATTACTTCATTGAAGCCATTATACATTTAATACCATTTGATATCATGTCTTCAATATTCAGTGTGTAATTAGGGAGAATGATAGAATAGTTCAAAATGAATAACATTGCATTTTAAAATTAGATCTTATTGTTGAGAAAATGCCAACAAACACATTGAATAATGTGTATGTATATATGTATATTTTTTAATTGAAGGTAGGTTTTTATTCCAAATAGAGCTGCCAAATGCTCTTTGATATTATTAATATATGTATTTGTCATTATTTCCAACCCAAATTTAAAAGGTACAATTTGCTTAGGTGTTTTGAATTATGTATTTTTGACCTAATAGTAAAAAAGCCATGCTCGTAAGAATAAATCCTCTGATAATGAAGAGTTTCCCATAGTTCTTTCCTTCCATGGGCAGGAATTTGATGGGATAATATTCAAACTTCTGTCTAACGCTGTGTAGGGAAGTTCTTCAATAAACTAGAACCATATTTTAGAAAGTTCATACTATACTGAAGATTAAGTTTACTCGGGCCAGAATATTAGTTCTAAATGAATTATGTAAACTTACTCTTCTAGAGTCTTTATTAATATGGGAATCCAATAGTATAAAAAAAAACATTAAATCATTTTACAAGTCTTTGAATTTCATTTTAGATTTAGTAATCGACTAAGATTATGACCTTAGGACAGTAGCAGATCCTATTTCAAACCTGGCTCTGTGGCTTATTGCTTAGATTAGTATGCAGACAAGTTATCTAACCTCTCTGAAGTCGAGTTTTCTCATCAATTCACCCTCTTCTATTAATATATAACTTGTTTGGGGGTCAGTTGCAACAACAAAAGCTCACTCATCTGTCATAGTCTGTGGGATGGGTGACCTGTGAGCAGAACCATGTGCATTAGACTCCTATCTACTATTCTGGTTAATAGGGTGAACTGCAGCAGATACACTCTTTTGATTTCCTAACTTGTAAATGAGATATGCTGATAGTCCTAATACATAGGATAAGGAAGATAACTGGTATCAAGCACATAACTCAGCACTAGACACACAAAATTCAGGTAGGATAGTGACAGTCAAAATGTTGATGATAACATTGATCCATAAATGAACATTATAGTCACCCCCCCCCGAAAAATCATTTGTTTTGTTTGTTTGTTTGTTTGTTTGTTTGAGGGAGGGTGATTATGCAGTGTTGCTGGGTCTAGATTCTGCATTTCACCTATACCTGTGGTAGGTGGTGCCTCCATTTAAAGGTGACAGCATGCAACAAGACATGTTGCATGTCATGCTGAACTCTGGGAACAAGAAACAAAGATTTACTGTCCTAAAAAGTGTTGGTTAATTTTGACTACAGCATCAATGGATATTTATTAAGATATTGAAATCCAAAAACAGTGGCAAATGCCTGTAAATCCCAGTGACTCAGGAGACTGAGGCAGGAGAATATCAAGTTCAAGACCAGCTGAAACAATTTAGGAAGAAACTTAGGAACTTAATGAAACCCTGTCTCAAAGTAAAAACTAAAAAGGACTGGAGAGATGTGGCTCTGTGGTAAAGCACCCCTGGGTTCAATATCCAGTACCAAATAAAATTAAAAAACAGTATTGGGTATTCACTATTTTCATGTGAAATGCAGTTCTACATAGAGAGTACAAGAATATAAACAAAAATGAATCCAGTGCCTTCCTGATGCACTGTATTCTCAGTGTTCTTCTGATATGCTGCTAGAGTTAATCCATTTTAGAAAAACTGAAATCAATGTACATGTTTTATCTTGACTGCATGGATAATGGCACCACAGAGTTTGGTTACATAGGAAGAAAAAGTTCTGTGGAAGATGATGAGTTCAGTTTTATGTGAAAAACCAGGATGGGAATATATCATGCAAATAGATATTTTTCAAACTTTGCTCATAAAAGAGGCCAGGAAAAAGGAAAAACAAACATGAGAGTCATCACCTTAGGACACACCTAAGCATTTTCTAAGCCTGCTCATGAAGTAAGTAATTGGAGATGGAACTCCTTGGATGTAGAGAAATAAGAATCTTCTTACACGTGTCAATGTGATATAAGCTTAATGATCTAAAAAGCAGCAGGCTCACAGTTCTGCCTTCTCTGACCAAGAAATGAACAAGCAAGTCCTAAACCTTTTGAACTTCATCTCTCTGTTTAGGACTAGGAAATAATGAAAATAAGGGTACAGTTTCCTTGGTCTTTTATACATTTTTTGCACTTTGTATGTTAGTCAGATAGTAAAACTGAATTGAGAACAAGCCTAAACCTGACTGATGGGTCAGTTTTGCCAAACTTATAACCCAAACTTATTTGCCAAACTTATAGCCTCTGTGATCTTGTTGAGCTCTTCATGATATGTGAAATCATACCCATGAACAAAGTCCTGTGGAACGTGAAGAACAATAAACAGGAAGAAAATATTCTATACGGGGCAACATTATTATTTTACAGTGTGTTCACTGAGATTTATGATGGTCCTGGAGGTGTGCTATTTATATTTTCTCTAGGAAAACTTGCTGCTAGGAGCTTAATCACCTGGCAACTTCCAGCCTCTGTACCCTAGGCCTGCTACAGTATTCACACCAAGGTTCTTCTCCTCACCATACGCCTCTCCCCACAGTGCTCCAGTTGAAAATGGTGAGGGTGTTAGTGCAGGTTTATTTTACCTGCCTGGAGCAGGAACCTCTGAAAAGTAGTCTTGACTCTGGCATTTCACACAGGGCTGGCTGAGACTTTCTCCAGACTTCACATAAGCTTGAGGTTCTTACCCAATTCTTCCTTTTTTCTCTCTCTCTTTTCACAGGTATCAAACTTGACTTGCTTTCTGAAGTAACCCATGTCTAATTCTGCTCCACCTCTGCTTATTCTGCAGAGGCATTTTCTCCAATAAATTACTTGCATCTCAACTAAGTCTGTCTTAGCTTCTGTGTTAGGAAAAATCAATAGAGAAAATCAAAATATAGTCTTTAGAATGAAAACAAAACCAACAATATTTCTAAAATTCTCACAATTGTCTGTCAAAAAGACTTTTCCCTAATCAGACAGAATATCTATAATGAACAAAAGGTATTAGAAGTTTCAGAGTCTGGATGAGAATTCAAGTTGTGTGATAAGATTTTTAACATTTTATTATGTCTGACAAATTGAGTGGGGTTAAACATGATTATTTTTGGAAGTTTTCTGTAAAGTTAAAAGATATAAAACATGTCAAAGCACATAATAGTTACTAATTAAATACTAGGTTTAGTTCTTAAGATTTTACACAGGCAATTTACTTAACTTTCACGTGGGGGTGGTGCTAGGGATCAAACCTAAGACCCTGGACATGCTAAGCAAGCTCTCTACTACTGAGTTACAACCCCAAACCCTTTATATTATTCAGTCACCGCAGTACACTATAGCGAAGTAGATTTTGTAAAGCCATTCCTTTGAAAGTTCGGAAAGGTGAAGCTAGAACTGGAACCCAGGGTTCCAAATTATTGTGTCTTTCTCCCATAGATCTTAGAAGAACTAACTCAGGCAGATGTTAACCTTGACTCTGTTTTACCTCAAGTTAATGCTGAAATAGACCAATATTCCGCAGGGAGCAAATGCTAATCATATCAGGCTAGTACAAAACAGTGGCATCTTAGTGAGGTAGGCCTTTTTCCTTTTTGTTGCTGTTGTTCATGGAAAACATAATCGGAAAGTAGCTGTTCTTTCCCCATTATTGATTTTTCTGCACTTTCATTATTTTGGATCAGGTAAATGCTGGTTTCTTTTGTGAGCTTACATAAAGGACATACAAACAGAGATTTACAGCTCCCAAAGAGACCAGCTTTAAAGAGAAAACTTCAATGGTGGTGAATAAACAGACAAAAATCTAAAGGGGTAATGTCAGACCCACTTGTTCCATTTTTTCCAGAAAGCTTGGTGTTAGTATTTGTAATAACAGAACTTGATGTATTTATTTCAGAAAGGCTACACCTGGCTAATGTGATTTTATGTGGTAGAATGATATAGCAAAAATATGCTTTGGAATTACACAGACCTAGGTTTGAATGCTCACTATGCCTATTTATTAAAAGTGTATTTTTAAACTCCATAAAAGTCTGTTTTTGTTTACTTATAAAAATTATAGCAGGGCTTATTTTATAGAATTGATATGTAAATTAAAAGCAATGAAATATATAAAATATCAAATTTGGTACTAGATATATTGCAAAGACCTAGCAATTTCTTACTAATGGGTTATCATTCAGTTGGAAGATATCTACTTGTTGACTTATTGATTAAATATTTCTAATCACTCTATAAGGATCAAATGATAATCTGGATGCTAGGAGTACAGTACTGAAAAATGTAAAGATCTTGCTCACAAAGAGATGATAATAGTATCTGATAAAAAAAATTAAGTAGATTAAATATCTAGAGATTGCAAGGTAGTCTTATTTTAGATAAGATAGGCAGGCAGGCATCTCTAAAGATGTAACATTTGATCTGAGAACTGAGGGACACAGAGGCCAAGTCATGCAAATGGTGAGAGGATTACTAGAATAAAGAACAAGTGCCGGGCGTGGTGGCGCACGCCTGTAATCCAAGCGATTTGGGAGGCTGAGTCAGGAGGATCGCGAGTTCAAAGCTAGCCTCAGCAACTTAGCGAGGCCCTAAGTAACTCAGTGAGATCCTGTCTCTGAATAAAAATACAAAATAGGGCTGGGGATGTGGCTCAGTGGCCGAGTGTCCCTGAGTTCAATCCCTGGTTCCAAAAAAAAAAAAAAAAACCAAGTAAAAAACCTTATAAAATAAAAATATATAACAAAAATAATTGGTTAGGTCCTGCAACCCTCTGGTCATAACATTTTCAATGATACATAACTGTTCTATGTATGTGTTTAAAGACTCCTTATTTAACATATAGTAACATTGAACTAACAGCCAACAGCACTACAACTCATGCCCGCATGAAGCTTCTCTAACACACGCATTTCTTCCATAAGGCACATCACAGCTTTCTTGCACTTAAGAACACTAACATCACTTCAGCATTATGTTTTGGGGACCAGTAAACAGCAAAAGCATCACCATGCGCACACACACACAAACACAAAAACATTGATGAGCACATACTGTGAGCTCATATTGTGGTCCTTAGCCTATGAAAAGAACACTTTTATCATCATGAGAGCCAAAGTAAGAAGGTAATGGTGCCTTTTTCTACCATAGCTTGGACTATTTTCACTGAGGAACCCACACGCTTTTCATCGTCACATGTGTATATGACATATGTGACCATGTGGGGCTTATCCTGGGCATGTTGGTGATAGTTACTTTTGCTGAGATAAGGAACATTGGGGATGAGACATCTAAGCTTCAGTTTTATACATATTAAGCGTCAATGCTTAATGTAATCCCACGTAGAATTGTCTGGTGGAAAGTCTTCAGGCAATGGAAAGTTATTTATCTATTTTTGGTATGGGGGATTGAAACCAGGGATGTTCTACCCATGAGCAGGATCTCCAGTCTTTTTTATTCTGAGGCAGGGTTTTGCCAAGTTGCTGAGGCTGACCTAAAATTTATGATCCCCTTGACACAGCCACCTGTGTAGCTGGGATAATAGGTGAGGATCACCACACTCTGTGAAGTTAGATTTGGAAGTAAATTTCTAGGTATCATCAGATAGATGATGTTATAAGGCACCAAATAGACTAAATCACCAGAGTGATTGAGACAAGGTCTAAGGGCTGGTTTCTGTAATCCTTAAACCTTTAGGGGCTGAGAAGAGGAAATTTTGGGAAGTGATTTTGAAAAAGGAAGAATTAGGTAAAAGGAAAATCAAGAGTGGGATATTTCAGATAATGAAGAAGAAATAATAAAACATAAACCATGTCAAGCATTGCAGAAATTTTGAATTAGGTTAGGACTGTTGGTGAATATTATGAAGATTATTGATGACCTAATATGTGAATAGAAAAAATACCATAGTATGAAATCATAAGAATAATTTTAAAAAATTGAACCATATTTATAAAATGGAGGAAATTACCCTGCATTGATTAAATAAATGTATTTACTAGGAGAAGGGACAAATAACAAAATTTTTTAAGCAGAATGGAGGTGCTGAGATAGGGTTCCTCAGTAGAGGACAAATGAATCCATGGAGGATGAAAGATCACATGGTTACAAAAGCACTTAGGTGTACACGTGTGGTTGGAGAACTTTGAAACTATATTTCTGTTTCACCTACTTTATAAACATAAAGAATTTATTGCCTCAAAGAAATACAAACCTTGCTGAAAGGAAGCACTGTGACAGGCTAGAGAAGAGAGCAGGAGGTGTAAAATTAACATCAAAGTGTGAAGAGTGGATTGATTGAGCAGTCATTAGCAGAGGAATATATGCTAGGTTTTTTTCACCATACATTTCAAGTGAGGTTGGCCATTCATTATGGTTGCACGTTCAATTTAATTTTTTGTTTGTCCTTTTTAGTTATACATGTCAGTGGAATGTATTTTGACATATCATACATACATGGAGTATAACTTCCCACTTTTCTGGTTGTAGATGATTTGGATTTATACTGGTCATATATTCATATATGAACATAGGAAGGTTATGTCTGATTTCATTCTACTGTCTTTCCCATTCCCATCCCTCCTCTTCCCCTCCCCACTTTCCCCTGTCCAATCCAATAGATCTCCACTCCTTCATTTCCCAACCCCATACTGCCTATTATCGGTCAGTATAGCATATCAGAGAGACCATTTGGTATTTGGTTATTTGGGACTAGCTTATTTCACTTAGCATGAGAGTCTCCAGTTCCTTGCAAATGCTGTAATTCATTCTTCCTTATGGCTGAGTAATATTCATATGTAAATGTACCACATTTTCTTTATCCATTCATCTGTTGAAGGACATCTAGGTTGGTTCCACAGTCTAGCTATTGTGAATTGAGCTGCTATAAATACTGATGTGGCCATATCACTATAGTATGCTGAGTCCTTTGGGTATAAACGGATGAGGGGGGTAAATGGGTCAAATAGTGATTCCATTCCAAATTTTCTGAGGAATCTCTACACTGCTTTCCAGAACTGTTGTCCCAATTTTCAGTCCCACCAACAATGTATGAGTATACCTTTTCCCTCACATCTTCACTAAAATTTATAGTTACTTATTCTTGATAATTGCCATTCTCACTGGAATTAGATGAAATCTTAGAGTAGTTTTGATTTGTATTTCTCTAATTGCTAGTGAGAGTGAACATTTTTTCATATACTTGTTGATCAATCATTTTTTTCTTCTGTTAAGTTCCTTTTTCCATGTGTATTGATTGGTTTATTTGTTTTATTGCTGTTCAGTTTTTAATCTCTTTATATATCCTGGAGATTAATGCTCTATCTGAGGTGCAGGTAGCAAAGATTTTCCCCTGTTCTGTAGGCTTTCTTCATATGCTTGAATGTGTGCTTTGCTGTGAAGATGTTTTTAGTTTAATGCCATCCAATTTATTGATTTTGATTTTACTTCTTGTGCTTTAGGGGTCTTGTTAAGGAATTCAGTTCCTCAGTCATCTGATGGAAATTTGGGCCTACTTTTCCTTCTAGTAGGTGCAAGGTCTCTGGTTTAATGCCTAGGTCCCTGATCCACTTAGGGTTGAGTTTTGTGCAGGGTGAGAGATAAGGGTTCAATTTTATTCTATTACATATGGATTTCCAGTTTTCCCAGCACCATTTGTTGAAGAGACTATCTTTTCTCCATTGTACGTTTTTGACAACTTTGTCTAGTATGAGATACCTGTATTTATGTGGGTTTGTCTCTGTGTCTTCTCTTCTGTACCATTGGGCTGCCTGTCTATTTTGGTGTGAGTACCATGCTGTTTTGTTACTATTGTTCTGTAGTACAGTTGTGATACCTGTTGCTTCCCTCTTTTTGCTCAGGATTGTTTTGGCTGTTCCAGGTCTCTTATTCTTCCAGATGAAGTTCATGATTGCCTTCTCTATTTCTATGAGGAATGTCAATGGAATTTTAATTGGAATAGCATTGAATCTGTATAGCACCTTTGGTAGAATGGCCATTTTGACAGTATTAATTATGCCTATCCAAGAAAATGGGAGATCTTTCCATCTTCTAAGGTTTTCATTAATTTCTTTCTTTAGTGTTCTGTAGTTTTCATTGTAGAGGTCTTTCACCTCTTTTGTTAGATTGATTCCCAAGTATTTTTTTTTTTTTTGAGGCTATTGTGAATGGAGCGGTTTTCCTAATTTCTCTTTCAGAGGATTCATCACTTATGAATAGAAATGATTTGATTTATGTGTAATGATTTTATATCCTGCTACTTTGCTAAATTCATTTATTAGTTCTAGAACTTTTCTAGTGGAGTTTTTGGATCCTCTAAATATAGAATCATGTCATCAGCAAATAGTGACATATCCCTTTAATTTTTCAGTCTATCTAATAGCTCTGGCTAGTGTTTCAAGGACAATGTTGAATAGAAGTGGTGAAAGAGGGCAATCCTGTCTTATTCCAGTTTTTAGAGGGAATGCTCTCAGTTTTTCTCCATTTAGATTGATGTTGGCCATAGCATATGTAGCTTTTACAATGCTGAGGTGTGTTCCTACTATTCCTAGTTTTCCTAGAGTTTTAAACATGAAGGGGTGCTGTATTTTGTCTAAAGCTTTTTCTCTATCTTTTGAGATAATATTGTGATCCTTGTCTTTAAGTCTATTGATTTGATGAATTACATTTATTGGTTTCTGAATGTTGAACCAACCTTGCATCTCTGGTATGAACTCCACTCCATCATGGTACAGAATCTTTTTAATGTGTTTTTGTATGTGATTTGCCAGAATTTTGTTAAGAATTTTTGCATTTATGCTCATCAGGGATATTGGTCTGAAGTTTTCTTTCTTTGATGTGTCATTTTCTGTTTTGGTATCAGCGTTTTGGTATCAGGATGGTACTGGTGATACTAGCTTCATAGAATGAGTTTGGCAGGGTTACCTTCTTTTCTATTTTATGGAATAATTTGAGGAGGATCAATGTTCCTTCTTCTTGGAAGGTTCAAGTTCAGAAGAACTTGGCCTCTTTTGTTTGTTCTTGGACTTTTCTTTCTTGGTAGGTTTTGATGGTATCTTCAACTTCATTGGTTGAAATTGATCTGTTTAAAATTTCTATGTCTTCCTGATTCAATTTGGGTAGGTCATGTAACTCTAGAAATTTGTTGATGTCTTCAAGGTATTCTATTTTATTAATGAATACATTTTCAAAGTAGTTTCTGATTATCATCTGTATTTCAGTAGTGTCCGTTGTGTTATTTCTTTTTTATCATAAATTTTAGTAATTTGAGTTTTCTCTCTTCATTAGCTTTGCTAAGGGTTTATCAATTTTATTAGTTTTTTCAAAGAACCAATTTTTGTTTTGTGGATTTTTTGGATTGTTTCTTTTGTTTCAATTTTATTGATTTCAGCTCTGATTTTAATAATATCCTGTCTTCTACTACTTTTTGGTGTTGATTTGTTCTTCTAGGACTTTGTGATGTAATGCTAGATTATTTATTTGTTGGCTTTCTATTCTTTTAGTGAATAAGCTCAAAGCAATGAACTTTCCTGTTAGAACTGACCTCATAGTTTCCCAGAGATTTTTATATGATATATCACTATTCTCATTTATTTATAAGTATTTTTTTATTTCATCCCTGATTTCTTCTGCCATTCATTGCTCATTTAGTAGCATATTATTTAATCTCCAGGTATTGGAGCAGTTTCTGTTTTTTATTTTATTATTGATTTCTAATTTCATTCCATTATGATCTGATAGGATGCAGGGTAGTATCTTTATTTACTTCTTTTTTTGTATTTGGTAAGAATTGCTTTGTGGCCTAAACTATGGTCTATTTTAGAGAAGGATCCATGTACTGCTGAGAAGAAAGTGTTCTCAGTCATTGATGGAGGAAACATTCTATATATGTCTGTTGAGTCTAATTTATTAATTGTATGTTTTAGTTCTATAACTTCTTTATTCATTGCTTGTTTGGAGGATCTATTCAGTGACAGGTGTGTGTTACAGTCACCAGTAATATTGTCTTGTGGTCTATTTAATACCTGAAATTGAGAAGGGTTTGTTTGATGTACATAAATGCTCCATTTGGGGGGGGGGGATAAATATTTACAATTGCTATGTCTTGTTGATGCATAATTTCCATAGCAGTATGAAGTGTCCTTCCTTGTCCCTTCTGATTAACTTTGGCTTGAAGTCCACTTTAAGTCACTTTATCTGATATGAAGGTAGAAACCTTGCTTCATCCATGTGAATGATATGTTTTTTCCAATCATTTTACCTTCATTTTGTGGGTGTCTTTGCCTATGAGATGATTCTCTTGTAGACAGCATATTGTTGGGTCTTATTTTTTAATCTAATCTGGCAGTCTATATCTCTTGATTGATGAGTTTAGGCCATTTATGTTCAGTTTATTATTGAGATAAGATGTTTCCATGTCATGTTGATTTATTTTTGATTTTTATTTTGAACTAGTTTCTCTTTTCATTGACAGTTCTTCTAGTGCAGTTCCTCCCTTTGCTGGCTTTTACTTTCATTTTTCATTTCTTTTTCATGAAATATTGAGTATATTTTGTATTGCAGATCTCCTAGTTGTGAATATTTTTAACTTTTGTTTATCATGGAAGGCTTTTAGTTTATGGTCAATTTTTTTTTTTGCTTTGCTTTTTGTTGAATTTATTTATTTTGATTCATTGTACACAAATGGAATACAGTTGTGGTTCCTCTGGTTATACAGAAAGTAGAGTCACACCATCTGTGCATTCGTACACGTACACAGGGCAATGATGTCTGTCTCATTCTGCTATTATTCTTACCCCCCACCCTGACCCCACCACTCCCTTCCCTCTATGCAATCTATCCTTCCACTATTCTTGCCTCCCTTCCACCCCATATTACGCATCATCATTCACTTATCAGAGAGGTCATTCAGCCTTTGGAGTCTTGGGATTGGCTAATCTCACTTAGTATGACAGTCTCCAACATCATCCATTTACTTACAAATGCCATAATTGTATTCTTCTTTATGGCTGAGTAATATTCCATTGTGTATATATACCACAGTTTCTTTATCCATTCATCTATTGAAGGGAATCTATGTTGGTTCCACAGTCTAGCTATTGTGAATTGAGCAGATATGGACATTGATGTGGCCTAATAAAAGATACTCTAATTGGGGTGAGATGAAATCTTAAGGTGGTTTTGATTTGAATTTCTCTTATAACTAGGGATGTTAAACATTTTTCATTTATTTGTTGATTGCTTGTAGATCTTCTTCTGTAAAGTGTCTTTTCATTTCCTTGGCCCATATATTGATTGGGTTATTAGAATTCTTGGTGTAAAGATTTTTGAGTCCTTTGTAGATTCTGGAGATTAGTGCTCTATCTGAAGTGTGTGTGGCAAAGATTTTCTCCCACTCTGAAGGCTCTCTCTTCACATTGCTGATTGTCTCCTTTACTGAGAAAAAGCTTTTTAGTTTGACTCTATCCCAATTATGAATTCCTGCTTTTATTTATTGTGCTTTGGGAGTCATGCTAAGGAAATCTGGTTCTAGGACAACATGATGAAGATTTGGACCTATTTTCTCTTCTATTAGGTGTAGGATCTATGGTCTAATTCCTAGGTCCTTGATCCATTTTGAGTTGAGTTTTGTACAGGGTGAGAGATATGGGTTTAGTTTCATTTTGCTGCATATGGATTTCCAGTTTTCCCAGCACCATTTGTTGAAGAGGATATCTTTTCTCCATTGTATGTTTTTGGCTCCTTTGTCAAGTATGGGATACCTATATTTAAGTGGGTTTGTCTCTGTGTCCTCTATTCTGTACCATTGATCTACCTGTCTATTTTGGTGCCAATACCATGCTGTTTTTGTTACTATTGCTCTGTAGTATAGTTGGAGGTCTAGTATTGTGATACCCCCTGCTTTGCTCCTCTTGCTAAGAATTGCTTTAGCTATTCTGGGTCTCTTGTTCCTCAACATGAATTTCATGATTGCTTGCTCTATTTCCATGAGGTCTGTCATTGTGATTTTAATTGGAATTGCTTTGAATTTGTATAGCGCTTTTGGTAGTATGGCCATTTTGACAATATTAATTTTGCCTACCCAATAACATGGGAGATCTTTCCATGTTCTAAGGTTTTCTTTCATTTCTTTC